>JALGBA010004281.1:435000-857500 GCA_023970755.1 Azemiops feae | reverse complement strand
GGGATCCGGAGGGAGAAGGAAAGAACGGGCTGCAGGGGAGAGGGACGAGGGGAAGGCCTTCCAGGGCCTCATCCGGAAGGTGAATCTGCTCTCTTTGGTCTGGCGTCCTGGAGCCTCCGGGTTCCTTTGAAGGACGAAGCTGGCAGGAAATCACAACCTCCCTTCCCCTGGGGTCAAAATGATTCTCATTTTGGGGTCAAAATGATTCTCAGGGCTGGAAGACGGGCGTAGAGAGGGACGGAAGAGCTCAAAATTAAGGCCAGGCGAAAACTTGGGGAGAAATCCCCCCCAAAAAAAGAGCGGGGGGGGGGAGGTGAAAAGGCTTAGGAGGAGAATGAAGGAACAAGATCGCAAAACGGAATCAAGCGATCCGGCTTCCCTGAATGAGGAGACCACAGAATTGGGAGGCGAGGGGAATACCAAGATCCTCTCGTTCCCTTCCTCTTTTATTTAAGCGCTGGCTGCAAGACCCCCCTCCCCTCCCTCCCTCCCTCCCTCCCCCCCTCCCCCCCTCCCCCAGCACAGAGAAACCTTCCATTTTCAACTTCTTTGGTTTCTACTCTTAAAGGGACGAAATTGAAGTAGAGCTAAAGAAGGAAGGATTGCTTTGGGGGGGTTGGGGGAGGCGTGGTGGAGAGCTGCTGGGGTCGCCTCTGAGGTTGTCTCCCCATCTAGGACCCCAGTCCTGGGTTACATTAACCGAATAAACAGAGTGGGAAGGGACCTTAGAGGTCTTCTAGTCCGACCCCCTGCTCAAGCAGGAGACCCTCTATGACAGACAAATGGGTACCTTTTGTTCACCATGGGGAGGAAGGGGGGGTGTCAGTATTTCGTAGCAGAGAGCGCTGGAAGTCTGGGAGGGGGGGGAAGGAGGGGAAGGGCTAAAGGGCTCCCTTACGTTTCCCTGCAAAATCAGTTGCATCAATCTCATTTTTGCCAGCTCGTCGGGGCTTATCTGCAGTCAGGGGTCCATTATCCACAGCCAGTTCCACACATCCGATTTGGTGGGATTGCAGCTCTGCTTCTCACCCCCACCCCTCTCCAGCGCGTACCACCCCCACCCCCACCCCTTTCCATATCTGTGACCTAAGAGACTGGGGGCCCTGATCCTGGGGGGGGGTGTTTGTTTCCCGAGTCCTCTCCCGGTATGTTTTTTTTTCCTGGCCACGATGAGCAAAACGGGAGCTGGCCGTTATAAAAACAGCACCTCCAAGCAGCTTTGCCGCGGTGGGCTTTGCGGAGGCCGGTTCTAATCCCGCCATTTCCAGACCCGTGAATTATAGCGCCGTCTGAGCATCGCTGGGCCGATCTATCAGTAATGAAGGCGGCTTTAGATTGTCGGGATAACGGATGGCCGGAATATTTGAAGGGATCGAGATCAATTTCTCACCAGTGATTTAGAGAGCCTTCTACTAACGCTCAGCCCCGTTTTGGCGCAACCAAGTCTGCCTTTTTAACACGGGTTGGGTTGTCGTTTTTTCCCTTGACACAGCAGGGATTGGGTGACGACGCTGGAAACCCCTCGTGTGTGGAAGCAGCCGGAAAAAAAGTGGCTTACACTGAAATACACGCGCTGGAAACTGCCTTGTCTGAACGAAGCGTGGTCGCACGTTGTTTTTTTTTTATCACACTTACCGACCACGTTTTCGCCCACCCACACCCACACCCACACCCACACCCAGTTTTCTAATGCAGACACGGGACAGATACTAGCTTCCTTTGAATTAGCGAGTCAAACGCAGCTAACTCGGCGGCACTGGGGGGGGGGACAAAAAACCCACGCCACAAAACGACTGAATTTATCTCCGCTTGGAGAGTCGATCGGCGCCTCCAAGAGCGCAGGCTGAGATTTGCGCGGAATCCTGACCGGCGCAAACGCGGGTTGAAAGGCGCCGCGTTTCTCACGCTCTTAAATAGAGGGAGGCTGGCGGAGGTTTAACTGTAGGGGGGAGAGCCACTTCCAAAATGAGCTGCGCTCGGCGGGGTCCCGTCTTGGGGGGGGTGTCTTTCACCCGGCTCAGGGAGTGGGGCCGGCAAGCGGCAGCCCCCCCTTCCCCCACCCCCTCCAAAAACAGCCGCAAGAAGCCAAAAGCCGCACAGATGCTTTTGGCTTTTATGCACGGGTTTGCCTTCCCCCCCTTTCCCCACCCCACCCCACCCAAGGCGCAGAAGGTCCCGAGTGGGCTCTTTCCAGCCCAGGACCTTTTGCGTGGAAGCCTCGGGTCCAACTCCTCCGGGCCAGGACTGAAGCTCCAGTTGGGGGCCTCCCTCGCTCCCCCCCCCCCGCCAACTCAGCAATCTCTCCGAGACCCTGTTCCCCGCCAGTGGGGAAGAAACACAGGACACCCCCACCCACCCACGCACCCCCCCCCCGCGAAATCCGCAGCGCCCTCTTTCGCGCCCATCCCAAGCAGGTCGGGTGGGGGGGAGATTCACACCGCTTTTTCCTTTCCTTTTTTTCTTCTTGTGTGTAAAATCCGCACCGCAGGAGACCCTTCCTCAATGCGCCTTTCTCTCTTTCTTTCTCTCTCCTGCCCCCCCCCCCTTCCTGCAGATAGAAGCCTTCCTCGCTATGGACTGTAATTGCGTCTCCGATCTGCTCCTCACCTCTCCTGTGCCGGCTCTCTGGACACCAGGTAATCCGGACCCCTGGGGAGATATGACCGAAGCCCCCCCCCCCGGACTCTGCACGATGTGGGTTAATCCGTGAGCCAAGGATGCCGTGGTGGGTAGTGGGCATCACCTGGGTGTTCAAGCTGCCGCTTGGCCTCTGTCTAGCTGGGCCTGGCATACTATCGGGTTAGTAAACTGCCTTTCCTGAGGAAGGCTAGGCTTCCAGCACACCCTGGCTGTCTTCACACAGCAGCTTGACCTGTTTACTGAATTAACTCCAAATCTGGGCCTACAGAAAGACTTTCAACCAGTAACCAAAAGGCTTGGGTTCACAAATTGCTAAGCCGTGGCTCTTAAAAGTTAACCTGGTTCAAAGTGACCACAGTTAGAACGGCTGGCAAAGGCAACTCCCTTTGGTTAAGATGCGGCCTGAACCCATGTGAGACCATCTAGACCAGGGGTAGGCAACCTTGGCTCTTTTATGACTCGTGGACTTCAACTCCCAGAATTCCTGAGCCAGCTGGCTCATAAAGTCATAAAAGAGCCAAGGTTGCCCACCCCTGGTCTAGATACAAGGAGTCCCCAACTAGCAATAGTTTGTTTAGTGGCTGTTTGAAAAAGAAAAAAGACTTACGACTGTTTTTCACAGTTATGACCTTCGCAGCTTCCCCAGGATCACGTGATCAAAATTCAGGATGCTTGACAAGGGGTTCCTATTTGTGACCGTCGCTGTGTGTCCCAAGGTCACGGGATCCCCTTTTGCGACCTTCTCACAAGCAAAGACCATGGGGAAGCCAGATTCACGCAACAACCGTGTTGCTAACTTCATAACTGCAGCGAGTCACTTGGCCAAGGTCGTAAAAGGGGGCTAAACTCGCTTCACAAACATCTCACTTAGCAACAGAAATTTTCAGCTCAGTTGTGGTCGTAACTCGAGGACTACCTGCACTGGGTTAAAAACTACTGGTAGTTGGGGCTTGTTTGACCAGGATTGGCCCCATCCTATTCTCACCTGCAAGGGCTCTGCACTTGGTGGGTTCATGCTATTAAGTGTCGGCTTGCTTGGCTGTGAAATTTGGTTTGGCTTGGCTTCCCTCCTATGCTACATCATAAGCCATGAGTTGCAAGCTGCAATTTATGCTGTTTGCATGTGACGCATGTGCAAACCTAGAGTAGATAAGCAGAGCTTTTGCCTTACTTTTAGTACTTTTAGATTTTCAGTCCTGAAAAGACAAACTTGCAAGCTTTTCTTAGCAAGGGAGAATATCTTCCAGGCAGAAAATTGAGGGTTTTTCTGATGTGGACATCTTAAGATTTCTCTCTTTCTGCCTGGGTTCACTCAATTAACCCATGGTTAATTTAATCGTGGTTTACAATACTCAATTAACCCTCTTTTTCCGAGTTTGCATGGCATTGCACACTGGTTGATTTGGACAACACGTTCAGATTGGTTACTGAATTAACTCCCTTTTTAGGTTTCCACATTAGTAACACTGAAGTCACACAACATGTTAAGTCACTATCTTCCCCAAAGAAACCAAAACTCCAGATTTCCAGCTAACCAAATCTAACCTGTTGTAAGAATGCAACAGCAGGAGTTTTAACTGATCTGGTTATACATGTTGCCTGAATCTCCCACAGGCACAGAAAACTTACCAGATCTGGTGCATTGATGCACTTGTCTATCTAGTATAGTGTTAAACTAGTTGAAATATTGTTATTATTAATAATAATACAACTGAAAGATACACTCGGATATTTTTGAATTGTCACCCTGAAATTGAGAATGCAAAATTGTGTTTTGAGATTTCAGGTTTGAATATTGAAAAGAACTATTATCTGAATATAAAATCTGTTTTATTACTATATATTCATACAGGCAAACACACACTCTTTGGAACACTTGGCATGCCTTAATATTTTTGAAATATGAAACCAAGCCAGCTATTAGTTTTGTCCAAAACACCCAAACCCATTATGCCATCACAGGCCAACTCTTCAAATGCCACTCTTTTTGAACATCAGTATTTTAAAACAGCAAATATAAAAATACTGATGCATTCAGTCCTGTTTGTTTTCAAGGATCAACTTGTATAACTAAATGCATAACTAAACCTAAATCTCATCCTGCATTTTTTATTTACTAATTTAGTGATTTAAAAGACAGGCCCTCACTTGTCTTCACCAAAATTAAAGCATTTCCAGGCAAAGGTGGCACTGAAAGCAATATAATTAATAAGAAAAAAGTCAGCAGACACACTTAGAAAAATATTACTTCTTTTTCTAATACAGCAAAATAAAGCCATCTCTTTCCCCAAATTATCTAAAATATTATGATTTTAGTAAGCACAGGGGAAAAAAATAAGTTTTCAAGGGGAAAACCTGGTATCGTATCGGGAGCATAATCTCTCCCACGCTGGAGAAAACCCAGCCATGGTGACATTTTAAAAATTTGATTGGAGTGAAGGAGAAGAAAAAAAATTACAAATTTGGTACCCAGCTGGCTGTTGAATGGATGCTGGCTGCTAAGAGTTATTTCTTTAAAATATTTGCTTCTCAGGCTTGATGTCAAAGGCGTGTATCAAATATCTAGTGGCTCTTTAGCAAAAAAAATAATAATATTTCAACCGTCTGGGAACATTTAGCAAATGGAAAACTGTGCAGAAGGTTCCAGAGCCATTGCCTGGAATAAATAAAGACATAAATAAAATTGGCAAGTCTATCCTGGTGCTGATAAGAGAAGGAACGGCTGCAGAGATCGCAACTGGAGTGACTTGCCGAGGAAGTGCCAGGCTGCCCTAGCCGATCGTGCGGTTTGCCTGCTCTGTCAGTTAGCAGTAGACAAACATTTCCCACCCCCTCGTTCCAAAGAGCGATTAATTGCACCCTTTCCCTCCAAGCGGTGGCTCCCCCAGGAATCCAGATAGCTGTGAAGTTGATAGCTCCCAGCTGAAGGCTAGGGGCAATTGCGACAATCAAAGGGAGCTGTTTTTAACCTCCGGGCTACCTTTCACTTGCTTGGCCTCTGAGGAGCGAATCCTGTATGTTTCATTAGCCAGCTGCTTCAATCTTTCTTTTTTCTTTCTTTCCCCCCCTCCCCTTGCAAAGACTGGAATAATAGCAGGGTAGTCAAACGAAGACTCTTCGCGGTCTGGGTTGAAATAGGAAGGGAGACAGGCTTCATTTGGTCGCTTTGGGCCGAGGATGTCTGCTAAAAGGGGGGTCGAGAGAATCAAAATGGCAGCCACGGAAGCCCTGCCTGTCAGGATCAGGACCATGTGTGTTAAGTTGCAGTTCAGAAGATTTATTGCTCTAGCCTTTATACAAGAATCTGGTCAGCTAAGGTTTCAATACTAAACTGGCGCCAGATAAGGGGCTGCGGAATTCAGGAGAGGTTGGACTTGTTTGTGGCAACATAAGGACTCTAGGCTCACAACTTACTTAACTCCATCACCAGCTCTATCTGCTCTTCTCCTACACTGTCCCCCACGTAAAAAGCTTTGATCACCTAATTTTGACCGCAACCCCGCCCCCCCAGACACTCCTTGGCGCGGTATTTCGCATTCTAGAATTGGAAGTAAAGAACATCCTTCTCTCGTTTATGCATTTCTGGGTTGTTCACCCACTTCCTAGTAATTCTGGGTGGTTTATCATACTATTGTAATAGGTACAACAGCTCTGAAAGAAATGACTTACAACCAGTCCTTGCACTTACAGCCGTCACATGTCACGTGATTAAGATTTGGGCACCTGACAAGCAGAAGAATAGAATAGAATAGAATAGAATAGAATAGAATAGAATAGAATAGAATAGAATAGAATAGAATAGAATAGAATATTCTATTGACTTTATTGTCACTTTAAATGTACACTAATCAGCATATTGTACATTAAAATGAAATTTCGTTGCATTCAGCTCTCAAAGGGTCACCACCTTACATTTATGATGTTGCAGCATGCCAGGGTTTTGTGACCACCATTTGTGACAATCCCAGCTGGCTTCCAACAAGCAAAGTCAATTGGGGGTGGGGGTGGTTAAAGCTGGATTCACCTAACGACAGCGTGATTCACTTAACAACTGTAGTGCTACACTTAAGAACTGTGACAAAAAGAATTTTAAAATCAGTCACTTAATAACCACCTTGCTTAGCGACAGAAATTCTGGTCCTACTTGTCATAAGTTGAAGACTCTCTGCATATTACTGGCTCCCCTTTGCAAATTGTAAGCCTCGATTATGCAGGTGCATAAGTGCTTGCACCTACATGCTATGTTTCCTTGAAGCATCTGCTCTGCTGTACCATGGGGCAGGCAGGTAGTCCTCAACTTACAACGGTTTCTTTAGTGACCGTTTGAAGATGCCACGGCACTGAAAAAAGTGAATTATGACCGTTTTTCACACTTATGGCCATTGCAGCATCCTCGTGGTCACATGATCAAAGTTGACTCATATTTATGACGGTTGCAGTGTCCCAGGGTCATGCGATCCCTTTTTGTGACTTTCTGACAAGCAAAATCAATGGGGAAGCCCGATTCATTGAACAACTGTGTTACTAAACAACTGCAGTGATTCCCTTAAAGAGAAAGGTCGTAAAATGGGGCAAAACTCACTTAACAATAAAGACATTTGGGGCTCAATTGTGGCCGTAAGCTGAGAACTACCCTGTATTGGTATTGCTTGCTGCTTGAGTTGCAAAAGTGGATTACTTGACATCAAATTTAAATCAAGGCCCCTTTGGGTTTAACAGACTCAAACGGTGTGCATTTTTTCAAATATCTGAACAGAGCAAATTACAGCCAATGGATCTAAATAGTTATGGTTAATTAAGACAAAACCTAAATGAAATCAAGACTGATTAATAGGGTAAAGCAGGGTTTCTCAGCCTTAGCAACTTTTAAGATGGGTGAACTTCAACTCCCAGAATTCCCATTCAGACGTTTAAAAAGAACGCCCTGCCTCTTTGAGTTAGCCCTTGAATTTTGATCATGTGACCACAGGAACAGCTGTAAGTCAAAAACTACCTGTCCAGTGCAGTTGCCAAGAAAACTAACGGACATATTGATAAAGTTTCCAGTGTTGGGCTACACTAGAGTAGAACGTGATTTGCGTCGAGGCAAAAATCCCAAATTTCCGCAGTGTGTGGACGGGAAATGGAAGGAAGAGTAACTCAGAGCTTAATTAAACCATTTACACATCACACAGCAGCTGTAGAAAAAGTGGATTTCTCCTCTCAGGCATCATTAGCGAAGAAGCCCAAAATAAAACAGCTGATATCATCAGGTTTTTATGCAAGACTAGAGCCAGAATTGGAGCATCGCTATAGATCTGTTCAAGTAGGTTGGCCTAGGGTTAGGAAAAGTGTTAAAGGCAGTGAAAATGTGTGGGGTCTTAAGATCAGCTGCCCAAGGAAAAGTTACGATGTTTGGTGTAGTAGTTAACGGTGCCATGGCTCAGCGGTTAAAGATGCTGAGCTTGTCAGCTGGAGAGCTGACAGCCCGGGGTTCGAGATCCGAGCGCCACGTGACAGGCTGAGCTCCTGTTACTTGCTCAGCTCCTACCCACCTAGCGGTTTGAAAGCACGCAACCCCGAGTAGATAAATAGGTACCATTTTGGCGGGAAGGTAACAGCATTCCCTGCACCTCAGTGTGTACAGGTAGTCCTCGGCTTACAACAGTTTATTTAGTGACCACTGAAAGTTACAACGGCACCGAAGAAAGTGACTTATGACCACAAAGAAGAGGGAGTCAAGCTATTCTCCAAAGCACCTGCAGGCAGGACAAGAAGCAACGGATGGAAACTAATCAAGGAGAGAAGCAACCTATTTGTCTGAAATAGTATAGTGTTTCCTGCCTGAGCAGGGGGTTGGACTGGATGACCTCCAAGGTCCCTTCCAACTTTATTATTATTATTATTATTATTAAAACTCACACTTAACCACAGAAACCTTGGGCTCCGTTGTGTCGTACGTTGAGCACCATGTATTTCTAGTCTATTCCCCCAGAGCCTCCGATGCCTGAGCTAGGCATAAAAGCCCGAACAGGGGAGGGACGGAGATTTTCCAACTAGCAAGATACCTCTCTGGAGAAAGACCCATCTGACACTTGGCCAGCCGTGGCATCTGCCGTGATGTATAGGGAGGCCTTGGGGAAGGTGAATGTAATTTACTGCAGGGGTGCCAAAGGTGCGGTGTGTAACTGAAAAATCAAGGCATCGATCAGCAGTTCATTAGGCCTGTTAATGACAGATTCCTAGATAGAGGCACAGATCGGAGGAGGCAGGCTTGACCCAGCCTGCGCCAGAGAGATGGGACACCTTCTGCCTTGAAAGTCCGTCCTCTCTCCTGCGCTGGAGCCAGCTTTGAGCCGTGATTAATTGGGATGGAGGGTGGAAGTAGAGAGCGCCCTTTGTTTAAAGAGCGTGTCAGGCGGTTTATTAAAGACCAGGGCAGAATTAAGATCCGGAACGTGGAAATAACCACGAGGAGGAGAGCGTCTCAACTTCTGGGGAAAGTCTCCAAGGATTCGGGCGGCATTTTCAAAGCACGTGGAGAAGCGGCCTTTGAACAATTTCTGCCCCCGGTCACGCACGACGCTGAGCAATACAGGAGGTCCTCGACTTACGGCCGCAATGGAGCCTAAAATTTCTGTGGCAAAGCGAGACAGTTGTTGAGTTGAGTTTGGCCCCATTTCCTTGCCACCCTTGTTAAGTGGATCGCTGCAGTGGTTAAGTTAATAACAAGGTTGTTAAGTGAATCTGGCTTCCCCATGGACTTTGCTCGTCAGAAGGTCGCAAAAGGGGATCGCGTCATAAATATGAATCAGTTGCCAAAGTATCTGAATTTTGATCACATGGCCGCGGGGATGCTGCAATGGTTGTAAGAGTGAAAAACGGTCATAAAACTTACTTTTTTCAGTACCGTTGTAACTCCGAACGGTCACTAAATGAAGCCTGATTCTGTACAATCTACTTAAGGAAGTTTTCCTTGCTCTCAAGTAAGAGGGCATTGCATTGCAAGGTGTGGGATCTTCTCCTATGACATCTAATGAGTTTTAAATATTGGATTGTGCACCGAATCCTTCAAAACTATGCCTGACAGTTTTCATTTTCCATTTAAAATCAGAGCACTATTTTACTTCCTTTGCAAAATGCAATTAATGCTGAGGTCTTAGGAGCCCTCCTACTCAACAGAACAATGTTTCTCAACCCTGGCAACTTTAAGGTGCATGGACTACAACTCCCAGAATTCCCCAGCCAGCCATGCTGGCTTGGGGAATTAGAATAACAGAGTTGGAAGGGACCTCATAGGTCATCTAGTCCAACCCCCTGCTTAAGCAGGAGACCCTACTTCATTTCTGACAGATGGCTTCACATGTTTTAGCCTCCAGTCCTCTGATCCTCTTTGTTGCTCTTCTCCGCACTCTTTCTAGAGTCTCAACATCTTTTTTTTAATAGTGTGGGGATCAAAACTGGATGCAGTATTCAATTCTGGGAGTTGAAGTCCACCCTTCTTAAAGCTGCCAAGGTTGAGAAACGTTTTGTAATAGACCCATTTCCTGGAAAGACCTGGATGAAATAAGATTCTACCAGCAGAGCATAGAAAGCAAAAAGGGAGTAGAAAATTCAGCAACTCTAAAAGAGGCATCTGTTTTATTTTGTGAACCTTTAAGACCCAACCTCTGAACTACATGGAACTGGAGCTTGTAGATCAAGTAACTCTCCCCGTGGAAACCACAGCCTGTCAGAACAAAGTGTGTGCACATGTTGTCTTTCTCTCCTACACACATACACAAACATTATTGTGACTTGGACAGCATATACCGGTACAATGCCTTGGTAAGGCCACACTTGGAATACTGCATCCAGTTTTGGTCACCACGGTGTAAAAAAGATGTTGAGACTCTAGAAAGAGTGCAGAGAAGAGCAACAAAGATGTTCAGGGGACGGGAGGTTAAAACATATAAGGAACGGTTGCTGGAATTGGGTATGTCTAGTTTAATGAAGAGAAGGACGAGGGGGGACATGATAGCAGTCTTCCAATATCTCAGGGGCTGCCACAAAGAAGAGGGAGTCAAGCTATTCTCCAAAGCGCCTGAAGGCAGGACAAGAAGCAACGGGTGGAAACTAATCAAGGAGAGAAGCAACCTAGAACTAAGGAGAAACTTCCTGACAGTTAGAACAATTAACCAGTGGAACAACCTGCCTCCAGAAGCGGTGAATGCTCCAACACTGGAAGTTTTTAAGAAGAGACTGGATAGCCATTTGTCTGAAATGGTATCGGGTTTCCTGCCTGAGCAGGGGGGGTTGGACTAGATGATCTCCAAGGTCCCTTCCAACTTTATTATTATTATATAGTTCACTCCGCATATCTCAGTTCAGATTGCTTTGCCTGGAGCTGTCTGTCTGATCCTATCCATGTGTTTTGAGAAATAAATCCCACGGAGTTCTACGAGGTTTAAGTTCCAAGTTAACTGCAAAATCGTAGTCGACAAAGGGAGTGGATGAAATCTGCCTGAGTCTTGATTCGTGATTCCGCTTTTTCTTTCTTCCCGAGTGATTTCCATTTTTATACGCCGCTGACATCTGAAATGTTTTCAGAATGCTAATTTTCTTCTTGGTCTATATGTGTACTTTTTTTCTTGTAAAAAAAAAACAAAAACGTACGTTACGTGAGGTCTTTGGTGCTCTCTGAGCTTGGTTGTTTTCTTGCAGATATTTCGTTACCCAGTTAGGTAACATCGTCAGTGCTAGAAAGGAGCGGGGTTTGCTCTCTGAACAGACATACAGAGAAAGCATTGATGATGTTCCCTAGTTGGGTAATGAAATGTCTGGAAGAAAACAACCAAGCTCAAACAGCATTAAGGACCCCACAGTCCTCCTCCCCTCCTCCTTGTTCCTCACTCCGCAAACCCCACTCCCTTCTAGCACTGATGATGTTACCTAGCTGGGTAATGAAATGTCTATAAGAAAACAACCAAGCTCAGAGTGCTCCAAGGACATCATAGTCCTCCTCTTCTTCCTCCTCCTCTCCTCCTCCTCCTGCTCCTCCTCTTCCACTCCGCTAACCCCACTCTCTTCTAGCACTGATGATGTTCCCTAGTTGGGTCATGAAACGTCTGCAAGAAAACCACCAAGCTCAGAGAGCACCAAAGACCCCACAGTTCAACCTGAGCTACAAATATTCTCTCCTACTGAAACTTATATTCTATAAAACTATTGTGCAGGTCAAAGCAAGCAGGAGAACCTAAACATGTAAAAAAAAAGTCTTTCTAAATGGAATAATAGAAGTTTTAAAAGATAAATGAAGGATGACCAGCTAGTTAGAACTTGTGACCTGCAATCAGTTCATTCTTTTTTTCCCCCCTACTGACAGGTTTTGCTTTCCCAGACTGGGCCTATAAACCCGAGTCGAGTCCCGGTTCCCGTCAGATCCAGCTCTGGCACTTTATCCTGGAGCTGCTGCAGAAGGAAGAATACCAGAATGTCATCGCCTGGCAAGGAGATTACGGCGAGTTTGTCATCAAGGACCCTGATGAAGTGGCCAGGCTCTGGGGTATTCGTAAATGCAAGCCCCATATGAACTACGATAAGTTGAGCCGGGCTTTAAGGTGAGACCTGGGGAAGACAGAGGTTTCGGCTCATTTTAGCATCTGGGGTTGAGGGGAATTGGGTCCAATGTTTCTCAGCCTTGGCAACTTTAAGAGCCTGCCTCCAGAAGCGGTGAATGCCCCAACACTGGAAGTTTTTAAGAAGAGACTGGACAGCCATTTGTCTGAAATGGTATAGGGTTTCCTGCCTGAGCAGGGGGTTGCTTTGAGCACCCAAAAATGTACTATATTAATGCCAACTTCCAGTGCCTGAATGTTTAACCGATTATTTTAAAAAAAATAGTTTTTGAAAAGTGTTTTAACGAATGGATGGTAATTCATTTTCCAGCATAAGGACTCCAAAAAAGTTTAGACAGTGACTGCCATCCTCAAAAGAGGAATTCTCTCTGCATGAAGGATGATCTGTTGCATTTTAAAGGGGTTTGCATAAAAGCTCGTTCATCATCTAACTCCAAAGAAGCCATAGAACTATTATTATTTTTTGCTTCGGAGAACGGCTGGCGTATTTATAAGCACTCTTGATTAATTAAGTGGCCTACCAAAACTCTTATGATTAATTAGTAAAGCTTCCGTGATGTAGCAGCAATCCTATTAAATATTACTGTTACCTGTAATATCAGTTTATCATCCTGTCATGTCATGAACAGTACGTTCCTTTTCAGGTTTCGGGGAAAAAAACCTCGACTTTCTTCCACCTCTTCAAAGTGCACGATAAAACCCACAAGTGCTCCACGGTTACCTTCTCCGTAATTGATCGACAGCAATATTTGTTATCGCCTATTAATTAACTGCATCTCTCTGGCCACTCGAGATTCCTCTTTCCTAATTAATATTTATGAGGAGCTAAACGCTATTGACACTTCCTATTAACTCAGCCTGGGAATTCAGCATGGCTTTGCCCAGAAAATAAATTCTGAAGACGCCCTGGTTAACCCCACAGGAGAAACTCAAAAGAGATGTATTGCCAGCACAGACTAAACTAAAGGGAACTTGGTGGCAATACGCTATATGGCTTGCTAGGGGGCGCTTTATTTGAAATTGTGTTGATTTCTCCAACTACACCATTAGGGGGCACTGCACTGCAAGAAAGAAAGAAGGTGATTTCATCTCCTTTCCAAAAGAATGCGAAACGGTTCTGTTTAGTTGGTATTTTCCCCCACGGGGCTAAAATCATTGCTGGGGGAAAAAAAAAAAAAAGGATCTAAGGTTCTATGGTTGATTTAGCTATAATCTCTATAGAATTTAAATGGAGCATTCTATGTGAGTTTTTTAAAAAACAGCCTGCCTACCGCTGTTATGTATGTGCAAATAAGGATCAAATCGTTTTAAGTCAATGCAGTGCTTTGGTGATTTGATATTAGAAAAAAGTTTTTATCTTTTGGGTTTTGCCTTCTTCTGCCCCAAACTCTTAGCCTGAGTCAGGTTTCAATGATTTTTATTAGAGGATGTGGGAGAGGGAAGTGAATATGAGTCTCCCTTCGCTCCACAAGGTGGAATACTCAACCAGCTTTAGAAGTGATTGTCAAGACTCCAGATCAATTGCCTCACATATTTTGAAATCTGCTGTTGGACAACGCAGAATTATGTTGTTGTTGTTGTTGTTGTTGTTGTTGTTGTTGTTGTTGTTGTTGTTGTTGTTGTTGTTGTTGTTGTTGTTGTTGTTGTTGTTGTTGTTGTTCTTCTTCTTCTTCTTCTTCTTCTTCTTCTTCTTCTTCTTCTTCTTCTTCTTCTTCTTCTTCTTCTTCTTCTTCTTCTTCTTCTTCTTCTTCTTCTTCTTCTTCTTCTTCCTTCATTAAACTTTAAACTGCCAGAATGAAGCCACCATCTTGGCTTTGTCATTGTCCGAAAATAATTCATTATGGGTACAGAAGGTGGCCTGTTCGGCCAGGAGGGAAAATCCCAAGGAATGCAAGTGTCCTGTTTTGACTATCGCCATCCTGTTGCCTGTCATTTGGATTCATCATCATCATCATCATCATCATCATCATCTTCTTCTTCTTCTTCTTCTTCTTCTTCTTCTTCTTCTTCTTCTTCTTCTTCTTCTTCTTCTTCTTCTTCTTCTTCTTCTTCTTCTTCTTCTTCTTCTTCTTCTTCTTCTTCTTCTTCCCTCTTCCCTCTTCCCTCTTCCCTCTTCCCTCTTCCCTCTTGATAGTGGCTAAGAAAAAGGTTAAACATTTGGGGGGGTGACTGTGATTTGAGAACTTCTGTCTTCTTTTTTGCACTCCTGATCAAATGCAGGGTGGATGATGCAAAATAAATGGAAGCCCACTGACGTATCCTGGCACGTGGCTTGAACCACGGAATTGACCTGAGGAAGCAGTTCCCATCTTGTGCCTCCTTGACGTAGAGCACATTCTGCTATTATTTTTGGAATGAGGAATTTATATCTCTCCACCCACTGACAGCTGGGCTTCTCCACTCTTTTCTGCAGATATTACTACAACAAGCGGATCCTCCATAAGACCAAGGGGAAACGCTTCACCTACAAGTTTAACTTCAGCAAAGTGGTCTTGGTGAATTACCCACTCCTGGACATGGCTGCCAACTCCCCATTTCTTCTCACTCAGAATCCTTTCAACGGGAGCAACCATGGAGCTGACTGCACCCCACTGACCCCTGAGGTATGACAAACCAGGGAGAGAAGGGAGCTAGGATGTAACGGTATGTGCGACAGACCTTGGGAGGTGGGGAGGAGGTGGGGAGAGATGCGGCCTAGGGCAGCGCTCTCCGATCTTGGCAACCTTAAGACTTGTGGACTTCAACTCCCAGAATTCCTCTTCCACGGCTGGCTGAGGAATTCTGGGAGTTGAAGTCCACAAGTCTTAAAGTTGCCAAGGTTGAAGATCCTGGCCTAGGGCAGGGGTAGGCAACCTTGGCTCTTTTATGACTCGTGGACTTCAACTCCCAGAATTCCTCAGCCAGCTTGGCTCAGCTTGGAAACCTCTCCCTTTCCCCTCAGCATGGCTGGCTCAGGAATTCTGGGAGTTGAAGTCCACCAGTCATAAAAGAGCCAAGGTTGCCTACCTCTGGCCTAGGCCTAGGCCGCTTTATGACTCGTGGACTTCAACTCCCAGAATTCCTGAGCCAGCATGGCTCAGCTTGGAAACCTCTCCCTTTCCCCTCAGCATGGCTGGCTGAGGAATTCTGGGAGTTGAAGTCCACAAGTCTTAAAGTTGCCAAGGTTGAAGATCCTGGCCTAGGGAATGGTCAGAGAAGAGAAGGCCCAGCCTGCGGCTGCATAATGGGCATAGAGAGACACAGAAAGGATCCTGCCTAACTTCTCAGCTTATAAAAGAGATCAGACAGGAGGATTTGTCCGATCAGACTTACACAAACCAGATTTGCTAATTCTACTTTATTGTAAGATTACCTTAACTGAATCTAATGACCATGGGATTACTTAACAACTGCAGCAGTCAGTTTAACCACCATGGGGGAAAAGCCTTGTAAAATCAGGCATGCCTCCCTTAACAACCACTTTGCTCAGCAAGGGAAATTCTAACCCCGGTTGTGATCCTAACTCAAGGATCACCAGTACTAATTTTCAAGTGAAGTAGACTTGGCGCTTGGTGTTGACCGACAAGGTTGGTCTCTCACTGTCGCCAATCCTTCCCTCTCCGCTTTGCTGAGATCTCTCACCTGCTGGATTTGCTCTCTGCAGGCCTTGCAAAGTCTCTTCTCAAGCCCTCGCTTGGGGGATCCCTCCAGCCGCACCCCACTCTTTGAACGTCAGCCAGAGCCAGAGAAACTGAGGCTGGATGCAGCCTTCCCATTCTTGGGATCAGGTGAGTGTGTGTCTGGGTGAGTGTAGGCTGGAGAGCAAAGGGGCTAAAGGCTTAAGTAAAAGGCATCTTCCTTCCTTCCTTCCTTCCTTCCTTCCTTCCTTCCCTTCCTCCCTCCCTCCCTCCCTCCCTCCCTCTCTTTTATATCCTGCCTGTCTTTTATTATTTTTACAAATAACTCAAGGTGGCAAAACGTATCCAACACAACTTCCGCCTCCAATTTTCCCCACAACCACCCTGTGAGGTGGGTTGGGCTCAGAGAGAGGGACTGGCCCAAAGTCACCTAGCTGGCGTTCATGCCTAAGGTGGGACTAGAACTCCCAGATTCCTGTTCATTGGACCAAAGTCACCTAACTGGCTTTCATGCCTAAGACAAGCTAGAACTCCCTGTCTCCTGCTGATTGGTCCAAAGTCACCCAACTAACTTTCATGGCTAAGGTGGGAGTAGAACTCACGGTCTCTGGTTTTCTAGTCTAGTGCCTTGACCATGAGACCAAACTGGCTTTCAAAAGATATTGATATTATATTGGAAATTGTTGTTAGTTGCGAAGTCGTGTCCGACCCATCGCGACCCCATGGACAACGTTCCTCCAGGCCTTCCTGTCCTCTACCATCTTCTGGAGTCCATTTAAGTTCACACCTACTGCTTCAGTGACTCCATCCAGCCACCTCATTCTCTGTCGTCCCCTTCTTCTATTGCCCTCCATCTTTCCCAGCATCGGGCTCTTCTCCAGTGAGTCCTTCCTTCTCATTAGGTGGCCAAAGTACTTGAGTTTCCACTTCAGGATCTGGCCTTCTAAGGAGCAGTCGGGGTTGATCTCCTCTAGGACTGACCGGTTTGATCGCCTTGTAGTCCAGGGGACTCGCAGGAGTCTTCTCCAGCACCGTAGTTCAAAGGCCTCCATTCTTTGGCGCTCCGCCTTTCTTATATTGGAAATTACGCTATCTCAAACACGTCTATCCAATTCTTGGTCTCGGCGTGGAGTGTCTGCTCACCTCTCTTTCCTTCTCCCCACAGGTATGGCTGGGTACACCAAGCCTCCCAGTTTGCTGACTCCATATGGCCGGAATACCTTTCCCGAATATCCTTGGAATTTTAACCCTTACCTGTCCAGCACTTTCCCTCTGAACAGCTCCAAGCTACCCACCTCTCTGTATTCCCCTTTCTACCCCAACCCTCTGTCTGGCTCCCTGGCCCAGCTTCCGACGCCCATCTCCCTCCTGCCCAGCGAAAACCCCGAGAGAACTGCAGCCCTGGGGGGTAGCTCTGTGTCCCGTCTCTGCCTCCCGCCCCATAGCACAACTCTGCCCCTCCGCGGGGATGTCCACGGACCGAGCGCTCGCAATAAGGAACTGCTGGGCACCAGGCCGCCCAGTCCTCCGGGGGGTCGAGGGGCTAAAGAGGACCCAGCGTCCGATTCCGAGTTGGAAATCACAGATTTGAGTGAATGCAGTTCGGAAAATGAAGGTGGCGACTTCAGCCCCGACAGTCTGGAGACCTTAGAGAGCCAGGTGCCAAATTACAAGCGGCCGGAGGGCGAGCGGACGGCTAGAGCGAGGCCTGGTCAGCTAGATGGGGAGGTGGGAGTCGGCCTGGCCCTTATCAAGCAGAGGAAGCCTCTGGCAAGCAGTTGAAACCGAGCCTCAAGGAGCTGGATGGCCGGTGCTTCTCTCTGGTCCCGATTCGAAATCAAGGCTAAAAGAAACAAAAGAAAAAAACCCACCCCTCTGTTCGTTTGATGTCTATTTTTATAGGAAAGTTCTATTCAAGGAATATACTAAGTCCTGCCCCCAAATCCCCATACAATCACCCCTTCTCTAGTCCTCCAGAGGCGGCTGGGATTCTCTCCTGCTCAAAATGATCAATGATGCCAAGACAGAAAAAGACCCGTCTCTTGGAGATGGGGCTGGTTGATGGTCGTGGTGGTGGTGGTTGAAAAGAGATACCCAGATCCCACCTGCCTGGCTGACCGATCTGAGTTTCCTGGTCACACCTTTCCCTCCCTCCCTCCCTCTCAAATTTATTTCCTCCGAGAGGCTACTCTCCGTTCAAAGCCCTGTTCCCACCACCGTCCGCCCCAGATCTTCTCCACGACCGACCTCCATGCTCATGGACTGGCCAGTTCCACAACAGCTAAAAACCTTTCCAGGAAATCCCTATCTCCTAAGGGTGAAATGTGCAATAGCTTTTTTTTTAAAAAGACCCGTAATCAGTTTACTCGGTTCTGGTGGCCGAGGGAGAACCCCCAGGTTTCTCTAAATTCACCCCCAAAGTAGTTTCAGCCAGCTCGATCCACCGGCCCCAAATCAGGCATCTACCAGAGGTGAATAGAGATCAACATCTACCCAAGGTCCTATCAGGACCTTTTCCCGACTAACCACGTTTATTTAAAAGGCTATGCCTTTTTTGCCCCCATAGATGGAACACGGCTCTCCTCCTACTGAATTCGTCAAAAACTCTCCCAGGCAACTTTGTTGGAAGTGCAGGAGAATTTGCTGGCAAAAAGTACAACCTGGGATTGCTTAACTCCGCTTTCCTCCCTTGCAGGTGTCCATACAGAAATTTTAAGAAAGGTAGCAGTTCCCTTGGTCCCAGCAGAGGCTTAAAGGCTGCCTCCGTTTTGAAAACTTGTTACCTCCTGTCCTTCAAAGGATCAGCTGCTAGAACACCTATTGAGGTTTATAGATCAGGATTCAAATACAGGAAATCCCCAACTTTTGTACCACCAGAGTTGGGATTTTCTGATGCTAAGCAAAGCAGTTAAGTGAACCACACCCAATTTTACCTCTTTCCCCCCCCTCAAGGTTGTTAAGTGAATCCTTGTGGTTAGGTGACTCATGCGGTCATTAAATGAATCTAGCTCCCTCCTTGTCAAGAGGTCAGCTGGAAAGGTTGCAAATGGCGATCACACGACCCCAGATGCTGCAACCCTCGTGAATAGACGTCGGTTGCCGTCTAAATTTTGATCATGTGACCGTGGAGATGCTGTGATGGTCCTGTGTGTGAGGACCAATAATCATCAAGTCACTTTTTTCAGTGCCATTTGCAACTTCCAACGGTCACTAAAGGAATGGGTGTAAGTCGAGGGTTATCTCTATGGGCTCCCAAATACCAACTGTTGCTGGGAAGAAGTGTTCTTTGCATTTGACATTTTTTCAGAGCACAACTAAGTTGTTGCATGGCAGTGTGGCCTCTTTAGGAAATGTACCTCTTCAGGTAGCATCTGGAGACGACACCGAATGGCCCTAAGGAAGCTATGAGCTTGGTTAATGGCCAGAAACAGCTGGCTAATCCAGCTGCACTTCCGAATTAGGACGCTGGAATCTGGGGGAGAAGAGGGCCAGTTTTGATTGCTTTATTCCATATCCCCATCCTGAGCTTTTTGAAGTGCAATATCGTCTTGTCTATTCTGGTGTGACCTTTCTGTAAACATACCCACCCACCCCCACCCCCACTTCTCCAAAGCGAGCAAACACACGTTTCACCCCATCGCTGTGCTTGTGACTCCGTGTTTTAAACAAGAGAAACGAAACTGTACTTGTGTGGTGGATATGAAGAAGTTGTTAAAAAGTCCCATTCCTCCTCCTCCTCCTCCTTTTTTTGTTTGTTTTTTGTAAATATTGCATTAATTTATAGAGTGTAAAAAAACAACAACAACCAAGAGATGGAAAATTTTACACCAGCTGCTCCCGCTGGCCTCAAAAGCAATAAAATATCTATTCGCTGCATCATCTCTACTCACAGGTGAAAGGTAGTAGAGGCAGGACAAGTGTGTGTGTGTCTGTGTGTGTGTGTGTGTGTGTGTGTGTGTGAGTGAGAGAGAGAGAGAGAGAGAGAGAGAGAGAGTGAGAATATTCAAAGGATTTATATTTCTTTCTCTAAAGAGCAAATAAATTGACAACACTGAGCATCAGAAGGTCCCATTCAGTTCAATGGCACCTATTTTCCCACAGGTACAGGTCAGCAAGACTATTTGAAAGACACATACGCACACACACACCAGAATTTCAGCACTGCAATTGTCCTTGGGTTGAGCTAATCAGCAGAATAATCACTGAAAATCTAGCATTATGAGGGTAACGGGAGGAATCTTAACCTCGCCAAAGGATGGAGCGATTCTAGCTGCACCTTGTTCTTCTGGAAGAGAACTCCAAGCTGCTTGGATAGTTTTATTTCATTTTACCCAAAGAATCCTGGGAAATGTAGTTACAGGAGTTGGTGAAAAGTCTATTAAGGACCAGAAACAAGAGACGACTTTTTTCCCCTCCTCCTCCTCCTGCTTTTTCTCCTTTCTTCTTTTTCTGCTTCCTCTTCTCCTCCCCTTCTCCATCTCCTCCTCCACTACACTACCAGACATTCAGTTCCCAGAAGGGTTAGACATGGTTTAAATACCCAGAAAGGGCCCTGTTCCTTTCCCCTCGTCTCCCTGGTGAGCCATGATGGCAAGGCAAGATATTGGCTTAAAATCCATATATTAACAGAGACCCCCGTCCATGGACTTTCCCACTCAACCTATTAAAAGGCAGAACAGCCTACAAGGATCTCAGGACAATTGTGCTGTTTAGCTTTTCAAAATGAAGGCCAAGGTGGAGACTTGTGGCAATCCTACCATCACAGCTCCAAAGAGGTATGACTGGGCAACCAAAAAACCAAGAAATAAATAACCAAATACATGGGAAGGACAAAGGAAATGGAAAGATAAGGTTTATTTTTTATCATATTCACACACACACACACATATATATATGTGTGAATATTATTCATATATATCTTTTTACACGATTGTCTTTGGTTTACGCTCTGCTCACTTTCATCCATCTTTACCCCTTTTGCAACGTACGTACGTTAAGACTTTCAAATCTTTTCTACCTTAGGTAGTGGAGTATGACCTCCAGAATTCCTAAACTTTTTGCTAGAAGGAATTCTGGAAGTTGTAGGCCCAGCAGATCTAGCGAGGCTCAGACTAAGGAAGCGGATCAAAAGGATGGGATGCAAGGAAACAGGAGCCTCAACCCCCATGCTCTTAAGGAAGAACAGGAAATGTTGCAATATCCCATAATACCCACCCTTCTTTTCCACCCCATCATTAAACAGATGACAAAATTATTGGACTTCACTCTTAAGAGGACACCCCCCCTCCCTTCCTACCACTCCCATGATGCTTTCTATCAAAAACTGCCAGCCTAAACTTTCTGCTTTATGTGTGAACTGAAATCCAAAATTAAACATTCAACGGAGGGAGCCGTTCTACCAGGGAACCATTATGAAAGCATTCTCAAGACCATTTACCATAAAACTCCAGGAAAAAGTAGGAACAGGTGAACTTTGTGCCACTTGTCCAGAGTGGGGTTTAAAGAACAAAAATTGCACACCCATTTAGAGAGACATTTCCCAGGTCAGAACATCTCAAACACAAATATAAAAAGAGATTGGTACAGAATGGAGAGAATGGGTACAAATAAATAGTTAAGAATATTCAAGCTGCCTGGCTCAGCTTGAAAAAAGAGTAGTAGTCTAAATATTTTGGCCCCGAATGGTATTTACAATTTTAAAATTTTCCCTGTTATTTTCGGGTGGATGTTGTGATAGAGCAACATAAAGCCATGGCAAATTATTGAAGCAGGTTAAAATATCCCAGCATCAAGATTCTCAGGAAGTTACGAGCTAATGCATGGTGTAGCAAGTAAAAATATAGCTAAAATAGCCCATCCCTTTAAGGATCTTCATTAATATAATGTATATTTATCACCAAACCACTAGATTATGCACTTCGGTTAAGAATAATGACTTTGGCAAATGGATGATTTCAAATCACTGGCTAAGCTTCGACATTCCCAAGAATTTGGAATTGGAGACTGTGATCCAGCCACCAAGTGAGCAGATTAAAAAATAGAGTTATGCATCAAAAGTGCCCGGCCAGGAATCCTGAATATGTGCTAACACCAACATTTTTCTCCACTTTGATCAAACCTGGGAAACGGCTTTTCGTGTCTCTTTTGAGGCTTAAAATATAAAGTGATGTTCTGATCACATCATGTTTCCTTCTATGATACAACTATGCAAGAAACGCAGGGCAGGCCACAGCCCGTTTACAGAAATGGGAAAGAAAAATGTATTCTCCTTTAATTTCTGCCTGGAAAAAAAAAATAAGGAGGGGAGAGCCAGAAACATACTGTCCGTAGGGAAAAAAGAGTTCTAGGGAATGATCTTGAGAATATTTCTTAACACTGCAAAAGGCGTCAGCTGTGAAAACAGGTCTTTTAGGACCAACAACATCCTCTTCTCCACCCCTTTAACATTATATACTTCATAATACTGGGAGGTCAAAGAAAAAAAAGTCTCATTGAATATATTGGTTTACACGCTTTGTACAACGATAAGACTTAAAAAAAAAATACACACAACTAAACATGATCTCACTCTACATAAAACAGTCCTGGAATCCCCATCATTCCCTTAACATTGGGACTGTTTCCCAGCTAAAAAAAAACCCAAACAAGTTTTCTTAAAATACTAGCACGTTAATCAAGACAGTATAAAGACACTTGGAAGCAATTGAATAAAGGTCTGTCTCTAAAAACGCTGGTGGATTGGACCCCTCATCTCTACCCCATGCTCTATACTCTCTGTGGGGCAGACACCATCCCTTTTCTCCCTCCCATATCCAAACTTTTTCTCTCTCCTCTTTGGCTGGATTCAGCTTCTTTCCCAGAAACTTCCCAGTATCCCCCCCCCCCCCAAAATTAACCCATCATTTTCCATTCTTGTCACCAGCAAGGCTTTTTTTTTTTCCAAGAGAGGAAGGGAGCACTCTTTGATTGCTTAACAATAGTTAATCCCTCGATCCTGATTGAACTAAAGACCCAATTAATTGGGAGGCAGAAAAAGTGAAACGAAGGGATTGGATGCTGTGTGGATATAGCAAAGCCAAACCCTCCCTGAACTTTTAAAACTCTTTAATACTTCCCGGGACCAATGGCAGCTTACAGACTTACGCAACCGCCGCAGAGGGATTGAGAAATTCTTCCAGGATTTTAATAACTTCTCAACCCTTTAGAAGCGCCAAGAAGTAGCACCATGTGTGTATGCGTGTGTGTGTGCGCACACATACCTATACATTACACATAACACACAGCTGTGGCACCACCTGCTGAACAGAGGGCAGAACAGCAGATCATCAGAAGCAGTGAGGTATCCGTGCATTGCATTATGTGAGGGTTCAAAAGAGGCAGCCCCAAAAGTGTGCTGCTTGTGTGTGTCTCGTGATTAACAACTCGTGGCACTATTGGCAGGCAAGGAAGAGCAGGGGGGAGGATGGCCCAAGGTCGAACGGAATGAGCGCCAAGGGCCGATTTCGGCAACGGGCTCACGGTCAGATCCGTGATTCAGAATGCACTTAGGATGCATGATATTTGGACTCCGAGAAGAGATGGGTTTTTTTCCCCCCCTAGTGAAAAGATAATAAGATGATTGAAGGGGGACGGGGGACGGAAGGGGTATGTAAACAGGAAAGGTCTAATTGGAATGAAGCTTCAGGAATGGTTGACTTTTCGAAGGAAGATCCTTTTCCTTGCTCAGCACCCCGGCAAAAAGCTTTGAGGTGATGGGATCCCTTGCATAGAGCCAAGGACCCAAGGGAAGACTGGCAGCATGAAGCAAACTAGGCTTCTGGGAAGCATGTTGATTTGTTACCTTTTTCCCAGTGGGAAATTCTCAAGACTTCTAAAGGCACTGCCTTCAATTCTAGAACCGTGCCAACTTGTCACCCAACCTTAAGCATAGGACCTATTCCATCTCTCTTGTCCTCTACTTCTCTTTGTATTTGGAATGTATGTTCTTTAGAAGCCTAGTCCAAGGGTCCATCGTTGATCAACTGCCTTCCCTAACCTTGGAAGCCCTCAACATAAATGGAAAGGACAATTTCCTGAAGTCCCCAGCTAACATGGCTTTGGGTTGGTCGTTCAGGAAACTGTAGACCCAACATTTTATGGGGACTGGGAAGTTGGAGCAGTTCAGGACTGTACTCTTGAGATGTGTCACGGAGAAAGCACCCACCTAGGTCTTCACCTGTCTCGTTCTGTTTTGTTAAGGATTTCACGCTTCTGGTGGTGATGGGTTTGGGTTGGCAGGCTGGAGGAAAAGCATGACGGGGCAGGAAGAATTGGGGGGAAACTTGGACCTGATTAAATGAGTTCAGATAGTTATAAGACCAAGACTGGTGGAAAAATAGTCATGTCTGCAGGGTTTACCTATGTGTGTCTATGCAAGGAGAGAATATTAACCCAAGAAGATAAACAGGAGAGCTTTCAGAAGTGAGCTTGTTTCTCCTTCCTATGGAAGCTTGGCTGCAATTGCACTTTTTAACAAGAACAGTGATACATGTCTGGAAGATAATACATTAATGGGTGAGTTACACCCCTGGGAGCTGAGGATAAACTTTTGAGGGAAGGCACAATAGCTACTAGTTCATGTCTTAATTACACACCCTCTTTGAGGTATCCTGGGAGCCTCTTAGTAAACAGGCCATCGAATTATGGGCTCTGATCTCAGGCACCTGAGTTCTTGGTTAGCCCACCGCCTATTTTGGCCAACAGAGAAGATCATCAGATCCCAGTTTTGTAATATGTCACCCCTGAGAACCAGCACTGTAAACTATTCCCCTGGCTTAAAAGTGAAGCTGACCTAAGAAAGCATCTTTCTTTCTGACCTAATAATGTGAGCTTTCCTCTCCACACACCCAAAAGCTTTGCTGGACTTTTCCAATTGAGACGCTTCGACCTCTAAATCAGGGGTGTCCAAGAAGACGTGTGGACGTCAACTGCCTGAATTTCCCAGCCAGTATGGCTGGCTGGAGAATTCTGGGAGTTTTAAGTCCACCACAGGACTTAAAAGTTGTCAAAACGGGATACCCCTGCTCTGAATATTTCCCCTTACACTGTGATCTAGGCAGAAAATTCTATGTACAAAATCCACAGCATCGCTCCCTATACAAATCAAGCAGCAGCTTAAATCCCTGTGAGGTTGCCTCATGCTGGGAGAGAAGCGCCTGGCAGGATAAATGAGTTAGCCCACAGCCTCTTCCTTCGTTTTCGAACAGGCCTGGAAAAAAAGAAGAACCACCGAGATATGAAAGCCATTATCACTTAGAACGACCAAGAGATCAATCGTTAGCATAGAAAAACAGAAAAGTGGAGGGACATTTCTAAAGCAACCCTTCCTCGAAGTTATGACCGTCACACCACCCCCGCGGTCACTGGGTGCTTGGCAACTGACTCACATTTACGACGGCTCCTGTGCTCACAGGATTGCAATTGGGGACCTTCCCAGCTGGCTTCTGACAAGAAAAGTCAAGGGGGGGGGGGAAGCTGGATTCGCTTAACAACCCCACATGATTCATTGAACCATGTGCTTTGCTTAACCACAAAAACAGCCCCCTTATCGAAAATGGGTCATAAAACCAGGTCTGGTTAAGTGACGACTCGTTTAATGACCACACTGCTTAGTGACCAAAATTCTGATCTCAACTATGGTTGTAAGTCGAGGACTCCCTATATACAAAAAGCAGGGATTCTGAGACTTTTCACACACAAGGCCCTAGTTCCTTTGGACTAAAACTGGGGGCATCCTTTACTTTTCCCCTGCAAAAGTGTTTATTTCAAATGTCCAAACAAACATCTGCCAGGCGAACATCTGCCAGTTGTGACCAATCAGCCTCATCTATCATCCTTGATTGTTGTGGGGTCCATGGGATGGGAGGGAAGCGGGATCAGAGAACCAAATGGCTGGCATCTCAACCCTTGCCTGCTTTGCCCATTGCCTACCTTGCATGGCCAGGTCTCATGTGGAACCAGGTTGCTGAGATGATGTAAACTTCCCCATCAGCTGCTGAAGCCTCCAGTATTCTGTTTCTATATCCTAGTTGTAGGACAGACAGAGAGTGTTCACACTAAGGGAAATCTGCAAGGAATATGGCCTCTTATTTGTTAGGTGCAAAGGATCAAAGGCCGTGCCTTGTTGCGGTTCAAAGCTTTAACGCTCAAGCCCGTACTCAAGAATCTATTGAACTAAAGTTCAATATTAAATTGATAAGACAGATAAACTGATTGGCCAGATAAGGCTCAATGGAATTCAAGAGGGGCTGGACTTGGGACCGTTTGTGACAACGTAAGGATTCTAGGCCGATGCCTCATTTAACTCTGTCCCCAGCTCTGCCTGCTCTTCTCCTACATTATCCATCTCAGTCTGTATGAAGTTTCAGTCTGCGGAAATATTGTCTCGCTTTTCGTTTTCGTCAAAAAGCTTCAAAACTCAAAAGAGAACCATGGATGAAGATTGCAAAGTAGCCCTGGAGGTGCAGTAGTTAGAATGTAGTATTTGCAGGCTAACTCTGCCCACAGTCTGGAGTTCAGTCCTGATGGACTCAAGGTTGACTCAGCCTTCTGTCCTTCCAAGGCCGGATATATGAGGGCCCAGATTGTTGGGGGCAACATACTAACATTGTAAACCACTTCAAGAAAGTGCTGTAAAGCACTGTGGAGTGATATATAAATCTTAAGTGCTATTGTTATTGCTAAGAAGAACATCGTCATCCTGCACTCCCCCTCTAGGCCTTTCTTAGGTCAAATTCCCGCGCCCGCTTCCATCTTCTCCCGTCTCCACCAGGAACTTTCCAAATATTTTAATGTCTGGGAAAGCCAAACCCCTCAAGGGAAACGTCCCACCATCCATCTGGGCCAGGTGAGGACTCAGGAAGAAGGATGAGATGGAACTAGAGGAAAAATCCATGCTCACCTTCAGACCCTGAATGGCATCTTCTAGAAGCCGTAAGTGATGCTTCACCCCGTCAGATTGCTGGAGAGACAGAACGATGGGGAAACGGGGACTTTCCTTATCCAGATGCTCAGAACTCCACTCTGGATCTGGAGGGCCATTCAAAGAATTTGCTGTGGAGATAAAAAAATTTTTTTACAGCATAATGGTTGAGGTAGTCAAAATGGGCCAAAACTCACTGAAAAACTGTCTCGATTAGGAATGGAAGTTTTGGGCTTCATTGTGGTCGTAAGTCAAGTATGCCATGATGCTCACCTGGAAGCCTCCTGCTGTTGTCTCCTTCAATCCTGAAAGTCCCGTCCCATTCCTCTTCTCCCTCCTGGCGGTCTCCATTCTCGGGAGAAAGATCTGTAAGTTCTGCGGGAAACAGGGCCTCTCCTTCGTCTGGTATCTGAAGTAGCCTCTTCAGGGCCAAAACTGGAAGGAGAAAAAGATTGTCCCCTTACATCCTCTGTGGGCAACAGAGACTTGCTCAACAGAGGAGAAGGAAAAAGGTGTTTATTAAGCACCTCGGTCCTGGACAGCAGAAGCTAGAGAGACCTGGCCAGGAGGTTGAGATCTGCAGAAAGTCTGTAGGTCAGCCATGAAGGTCTCCACCGCCTTCTCCATCTTTGCTCCACCGACAGGATTCCGTCCCTCAAACTCTGTGCCTTCCAGCATTCCATCTTTTTCTTGTTCTTGAGTTGGGGTAGCCAAAAACAAAACACAATCAGATCCCCGCTGTTGTCTCTTAAACTCAAAGAGGGCAGTAAAAGCCGCACAAACATTTCTTCAGTCCGTCTCTTAAAACAGGGCTTTTCAACCTGTGGTACGCGTACCACTTGTGGTACATTAACGAGTGGCAGGTGGTACGCAGCCCTGCCTAGCCAAGTGTAGTGGGGGAGGGAAAGAGCCAGCACAGGGAAAGACTTACAGTGAGAGAGTCCTCTGGAGCTGCAGATTTTACTTATTAATGGAGCCATTTGGGGAGGCTGCCTTAGCCGGCAGCCAGTACTTACATTTTTTTTTCTTCCTTAAGTGCCGGCTGGGCTCCTTACTTTCCTTTCTAGCCAATAGCTAATTCTTAAAGGGGAAGTGCCTTTTTAAGCTAGTTCACTCAGCAGCTTGTCTTTTCTGTCTCTGGAGGCCTTTCATTGTTTGATCAATATATGGAAGAGGGAAAATATGGGGGGGGGGTTCAAATTCTTCCTTCAGAAGGAGATGGGAATGAGAAAAAGGGAGGGGAACGGGAGGGAGAAGTCCCGCCTTAGCACTTGGCCACCAGCAGCTCTGCCATTGACTTTGTTTGTCAAAAGGTTGCAGAAGGGGATCACATGACCCTGGGACACTGTGACCATCATAAATATGAATCAGTTGCCAAGCATCCAAATATAAATCACATGACCCTGTTGCTCCAATGGTCATAAGTGTGAAAAATGGTGATAAGTCATTTCAGTGCAATTGCAACTTTGAACAGGTTTTTTTTTTGTCACCAAGTTTTTGACACCTTGCTAGGTGGGACTCGAATATTGCCCTATCCTAAAAGTGGCACAATCGGTGAAAAGGTTGAAAAGCCCTGTCTTAAAATATTGAGAGATTTGGTTCCAAGATGATATTGCACAACCTGCAGATCAAGCTGAAAACTCGAATTATTAAACCGGATGTTTATAAATCGATCCAGGTGACTCAAGACGCTCTTGGGCCTCCCCCCAAAAAATACCTTTTCTGGAATCGATTGGGAAATCTAGCTCAGATTTACCTGTTCTGAATTTAAATCTGAAAGTGTAAATCAAGGGTGTCCAATGGTGTAAATCACACCACAATGATTTTTCTGAAATGACAATCCCAACAGGGTGATTTCCATTGACGAGGTAAGAATGCAGGTTATCTGCCCCATCTTTTCCTTTTCCCTCTTCCAACCTTCCTCCTTACCCTCTGACTGCAGTGCCTCCTTAAGGGGGCTGCCATTTTCTGCTCCACCCAAAAGGGTCTCTGAGTAGCTGCCGAGAAAAAAATGAGAGATGTCAGTCTTGGTCACAATACCTGCCTAGTTTTCTGACTTGATCACAAGTGTCTGTCTCCCCATCTGAAGAACGAGTTTCCTGCTCTCTTTTCTTAGCCAGTGCAGGATTTGTGGTCCCCAGCCTGCAGTTCTGGCCCCATTTTGCTAAGAATCCCAGGTTTGTATATTCTACAGATAGTCCTCGACTTACGACCACAATTGGGGACTGGAAAATTAAGTGGTGCGGTCATTCAGAGGCACCACATGACTGCACCTGATTTTACACCCTTCCTTTGCTGCGGTCGTTAAGTCAGGCATCAAATGATTGTGATCTGTGACCTTTCCTGCCGGCTTCTCCATTGACATTGCTTGTCAGAAGCTGGCTGGAAAGGTCGGTCGTAACCATGGGACGCTGCAACTGTCATAAATGTGAACTGGTTACCAAGCGCCCAGATCGTGATTACGTGACTGCAGGGATGCTGGGACTGTCCTAAGTACAAGGACCGGTTGCAAGTAATTTTTCTTCAGCACCATCATAACTTTGAACAGCCACTGAACAAATAGTTATACGTCAACACTACCTGTATTGATCAGCAGATAGAACACAATAACTATTTCTACAGCTTGTTAGGACTGACGTACTGTCCTTTCATCTAGATCAGTGGCTCTAAACCTGTTTGTGCTCTGGATCCCTTTGAGAGTCTGTTGAAGACTAAAGATTCATTCTTGTAAAATTTTATTCAAATGCATAAAATATAACATAGAGTCATAGATAAGCAAAGGAAGCCAATTATGCTCAAATACAGTAGCTAAAATATTGAATAACTATGATATAATATGGCAATCTATGGACTTCTTCACTAATCTAATGAAATCAATAATCAGGCAATACCCTTTTAGGATATAATAATCGGATACAGTGAGATTTATGGAACTTAACAAATATCTTTGGAGTCCCTAAGCCATACATTACTTTGTTCCTACATACCTTATTGGGAAACTCAATTTCAGTTAGTCAACAGAAACAGAGTTGTAACTTTTTTTCCATCCAAGATTGTGGAATCTATCTACGGACCCACAAAGGGATTTTATCTATGCATTGCAGGTTAAGAATCTTAGATCAAATTAATACCTTATTCTTTCTTCATCCCTTAGGGCAGGGGTAGGCAACCTTGGCTCTTTTATGACTCGTGGACTTCAACTCCCAGAATTCCTAAGCCAGCCATGCTGAGGGGAAAGGGAGAGGTTTCCATGCTGAGCCATGCTGGCTCAGGAATTCTGGGAGTTGAAGTCCACGAGTCATGAAGGGGCCATAGTTCCCCCATGCTGGCTCAGGAATTCTGGGAGTTGAAGTCCACTAGTCATAAAAGAGCCAAGGTTGCCTACCCCTGCCTTAGGGTGAAATTCTGATTAGCTGTTTTGACCTCCTGGGAGTTTAGAAAAGGACTCAGATCTACTCAGATCTCTTTTATCTGAAGAAAAGGTCACAAATACAACTTTCAATCTCTGCATTATAGTCTCCATTATCCTTCCCCCCCCCTCCCCTTCCTCCTTACAACATTACTTACTAGCTGGGACTATGTGGTGAAGTTCGGCTTGTTACCGAAAGCCGAGGTTTGTTATTGGAAGCGGGCAGCTTCAGTGAACCGGCAGTATCGCTAATGATGTTGCACCAGCTAGGATGGGGAAAAAAAGAAAAGAAAGAAAGAGTCAGGGGTACCATCTCTCCCAAGCCAGTGTCCACCAAAAATTTAGGACAGCGAATACCCCCCCCACACACACACAGAATTTCCCACCACCAAACACAAAGGTTTTTCTATTGTGATGAGATTTGGTACAACCGCAGCATCATCTTTCTGTCACAATTTTGCATGAACAGAGCTCAACTATTTAAAGTGGTGTTTTAAATAAAGACAGAAGACTCCTCTCCATCATCAGAGAGAGCGAGAGAGAGCGAGAGAGGGAGAGGGAGAGGGAGAGAGAGAGAGAGAGAGAGAGAGAGAGAGAGAGAGAGAGAGAGAGAGAGAGTGAGTGTGTATATATATACCGGTAGTCCTTGACTTACGACCGCAATTTCTGTGGCTAAGCAAGACAGTTGTGAAGTGGGTTTTGCCCCATTTTACGACCTTTCTTGCCACGGTTGTTAAGGGAATCGCTGCAGCTGTTAAGTTAGTAACCCGGTCGTTAAGCGAATCTGGCTTCCCCATGGACTTTGCTTGTCAGAAGGTCGCAAAAGGGGATCGCGTGATCCCCCCCGGGGACACTGTGACCGTCATAAATATGAACTAGTTGCCCATCGCCCACGCAAGGAGAAGCTGCGACTTAAAAGTCAAGCTGCAAGGAGGCCAAGCATCCGAATTCTGATCACGCGACCCTGGGGATGCTGCAACGGTTGTCACTGTGAAAAACGGTCGTTAAGTCGCTTTTTTCAGTGCCGTTGTAACTTTGAACGGTCACTAAAGGAGCGGTTGTTAAGTCAAGGACTACCTGTAAACTGGGCAAGTAAAGTCTCTCTTCCCACCCCAGTTTCTTACTTCTTCCTTTCTGACACTGTCTGAGCCACCAGTTCGTAGATCTGAGCCCCGTTCTCCCAGCTGAAGATCACGTAGAAAGCCTTGATGTCTGCAAGAAAGAGGAGAGCGTGAAATCCTCTTTTAGGACTCCGCTCTAAAAGAAAACAACCTCGACCACATCCAACCTGGAATGAGAATTTGGGCAGAGGTCCAAACCAATGAACACCCCAGGCCAAAGTTCTCTGCGTCTGCTTTCAGCTCCCGTGACCATCTCCTGCACCCACCTGTGGCCACTTCGCGGGTCATGGCAGAATTGAGCTTGATGATGGGGGACAGCATTTGTTTCCCATCGGGGGTTGGGGTGATTGTGCGGCTGTGACACTTGAGCACCAGGCGCTCTTCCTGCTTCTGGAGAAGAACCAAGATATCATCCAGCAAGAGGACGTGAACATCTGGAAGGGATCAAGGCATGAGAAGTATGAAGCCAAAGGTGCTGGGGAAGAGGAAGTGAGGGGGAAGGAGGGGAGGAGAGGGGAGCCCTAAAACAGGTCTCTGAGCCAGACTGTGACCCCCCAGCTTGTCTTCCTTAGCTGGTCTAATGCTCTGTGCTCCAGTTCCTGTAATTTGGTGGCAAGGTTGGTTTAGATCAGGGGTAGGCAACCTTGGCTCTTTTATGACTCGTGGACTTCAACTCCCAGAATTCCTGAGCCAGCATGGCTCAGCATGGAAACCTCTCCCTTTCCCCTCAGCGTGGCTGGCTCAGGAATTCTGGGAGTTGAAGTCCACGAGTCATAAAAGAGCCAAGGTTGCCTACCCCTGGTTCAGATGACATAATCTACTCTCTAGAGGTAGTCCTCTTCTTACCAACACTCGTTCAGTGACCATTTGAAATTGCAATGGCACTGAAAAAACGGACTTACCACCATTTTTCACTTACAACTGTCGCAGCGTCCCCGTGGTCACATGATCAAAATTCAGACGCTTGGCAACTGGCATGTACTTACGACTGTTGCAGCGTCACGTGATCAACTTTTGGGACTTTCTGACAAGCAAGGTCAATGGGGAAGCCAGATTCGCTCAACAACTTGACAACTGCAGTGATTCACTTAACTGTGGCAAAAAAGGTCGTAAATTGGGGCAAAGCTGACTTAACAACTTTCTCGCTTATCAATGGAAATTGTGGGCTCAATTGTAGTGATAAATCGAGGACTATCTGTGCTCCAGAAGTCCTACCCAATAATATAGGCAAGCTCTCTTTATTTGAGGAATATTGGTCACTATATGAGATGTTGAAATACCTTGGACTATAAAATCTTGCTTGACAAACAACTTCCACTAGAAAGACTATTTATGAACACGTGAAAGAGATGGATGAAGACCAGGAAAAGATTCTTCCCATGTTGAAAGCAATACGTGAAACCATTCTTTCAGCTTGTGATAAAATAAGACTTAACATAAAAGATCGAGACGCCAGCTTTAGATAGACAAACCCAAACTTTGACGACAACCAAAGAACCATCAATGCAGAAGATAACAGAAGAAGTGGGACAATCAAATATTCAGACAGCGGACTCAATTGAACCAACAAATACAGCTGATGGGAAATCCAGAAAAGGAAGCAACAACGTTGAAAATGGAAATGACTTTCTATATCAATCAGAAGAAATTTGAGAAAGAATCATGTAGGCAAGCAATATCAAGCGAGAGAGGCAGAAAAAAGTGGGGAAGAGCAGATAGACCTTCTTATTCCTGGCGCTCCAGATGGTCCCACTCACCTACTGATTTATCCTTGGTAACACGCCACGTCAGGGGTCCCTCGTACACAAGGTTGCGCTTGGTGATATCTGTGTTCTGTGGAGAAGAGCTGGTTAGACTCTGTGCTTTAGCCAATGTTTCCCATTTCTGACAAACACACACACACCCCCACCAACACATCACCGCAGTCTGACGTTCGGGTTTTGAAAAACAAGGTTCCCTTTTCTTCTGAGGGGTCTTATGCCTCCAAACACAGCAAGGCAGGCCAAAATTCCACAGGGACAGCCAAGCAGGGTAAACGTGTAATGTCAAAGCTGTTGAAATGTTGATTACCATAGAGGTCCCATCCCGTTTGTGTCAGAAGCACCGTTTTAAGGCACTTCCGGGTTGAAAGGATTAGTCGGTGACCTCACGGTTGCCCAGGGGATACCTGTGGGGGCTCCTTTCATGTCCCCGTCAAGGAGCTGGAGCAAATGATGGGAGCTCACCATGCCACGCACGGGGTCTCGAACGCGGGTTTGCTAAACACCGACCCCACGTCCTAACCAGGCGAGCCACTGGGCTTCTGACCATGACTCGGAAAAGACAATCTCAGAAGCTTGCCCTGACTAAGTTACAGGTAGTCCTCGACTTATGACCGTCGCTCACCGACCATTCAAAGATACCACAGATCCCCCCCCAAAGCTATTTCTGACCCAATTCAGAAGCTGCAATGTCCAGGCCTCCTTCCCACAGTCTTGTGACCTGCGTTTTGGGCACTTAGCAACAGACCTGCATTTATTGGTCATTTGCACTGCCCCAGGATCACATGACTGCAATTTACTTTTTTTTCTGGAAATGGTTGTTTATTTCTGGTTTCCAGAAAAGAAGGCGTTCTCTTAATTCCCCCTTTAAAAAGGTCATAAAATCAGGTCCAGTCCCGCGATGACCTGCTTTATGACTGTAATCGCTAGGCTCGATTATGGTTGTAAGTCAAGGGCTACCTGCATAGAGATTTAAGGACAATTCATTTACTGTTACGGCTTCCTCTGTCCCCACTTGGGTTGAACGCTCTGTTGGGACTCACCCGAAATTCACTCAGCAGAGGATCGGTGCTTTGTTTAAGGTTGGAGAGGTCCAAACGCCGCTGATACTCTTTGAGTTTCTGAAAAACATTAGGATGCCCGTTTTTTTTTTAACCAACGCTGAAGTTGTGAAGAGCAAGGGAAGGATTTTTTCGAAGGAGAAACGATTGCTCGAGGGAGGATCCTTACCAGTAAATTCTCCATAACACGCACTTCTTGGTTGACGTGGTTGAGGATCTGACGACAGCACTCAGCTGCCCTTTCCACCTTCTGACGTTCCTCGACCTCCTCTGAGCCAGGGACAAGAAAAATGAAAGGTCTGTGAAGATACGTTTCTTTAGACTGATCTTTCCGCTGAAATTAAGCTAGGTCCATTTTCCATGAAACTGGACGTCGGGAAAGACTGAAGGCAAAAGGAGAAGGGGATGGCGGAGGACGAGATGGTTAGATTGGGTTATCGATGCAATGAACATGAATTTGGGCCAGCTCTGGGAGACGGTGGAGGATGGGGTGGGTCTGGCGTCCTGTGGTCCCCTCTCTGCTCACCAGTGCATTTGGCAATAGAGTGGAGCAACAGCGGATACTTGGTTAGCCTCTGCATCTCAATAGGAATGATGTCCTTCAATTGTAATCGCCGGCATCGAGGTTTACTTTCTGCCTCCTATGGAAAAAAGGAGGAGAACCGTTCACCAACCCGTGAAAAGGTGCCTGGAAAAGGTATTCTGGAAAGGCCCTCTCTGGGGCTGCCTTTCAGATCTGTGTAGCTGGTCTCTCCCATGAAGAAGATGCTCTCAAAACTATTTATCCGTCCAGTCCGTCCGTCCGTCCGTCCGTCCGTCCGTCCGTCCGTCCGTCCATCCATCCATCCATCCATCCATCCATCCAATCTATCATCTTTCTATCTATCCATTCATCCTATCTATCTATCTATCTATCTATCTATCTATCTATCTATCTATCTATCTATCTATCTATCTATCTATCTATCTATCTATCTATCTATCCATCCATCCATCCATCCATCCATCCATCCATCCTATCTATCCATCCATCCATCCATCTATCTATCTATCTATCTATCTATCTATCTATCTATCTATCTATCTATCTATCTATCTATCTACCCATCCTTCCTATTTATCTATCCATCCCTCAATCCATCCATCCTCTACCTACCTTACTGCATCCATCCATCCATCCATCCATCCATCCATCCATCCAATCTATCATCTTTCTATCTATCCATTCATCCTATCTATCTGTCTGTCTGTCTGTCTGTCTGTCTGTCTACCTATCCAATCTATCTACCCATCCTTCCTATTTATCTATCCATCCCTCAATCCATCCATCCTCTACCTACCTTACTGCATCCATCCATCCATCCATCTAATCTATCATCTTTCTATCCATTCATCCTATCTATCTATCTATCTATCTATCTATCTATCTATCTATCTATCTATCTATCTATCTATCTATCTATCTATCTATCTATCTATCTATCTACCTACCTACCTACCTACCTACCTACCTACCTACCTACCTATCCAATCTATCTACCCATCCTTCCTATTTATCTATCCATCTCTCAATCCATCCATCCTCTACCTACCTACGTACTGCATCCACTCACCCACCCATCCCAGTCCTGTCCCAGGAATGGCGGATTCCCTCTCCCCTCTCAGCACTTACCTGAATGAACTGGTTGAAACGCGCTTCTTTCTTCTGCTTTGCCTTCAGCTGTTCTAATGCAAAAGATTGGCGGCTACAAAACCGGGAGGAGATCTTCTGAAACCAGTTTCCTTCAGACCCATCGAACTAGGGAAACGTTAGCAAGAAGATCAACCATGGAAAGGTCTTCTCTCTCCTGAGCTCAGAAATAACCCTCCTTGCCCTTATCATTCCCAGCCCCGGGGTTTAAATCTCAAATCTTCCCCTCCCACTGTCCGGGGCCAGTGGACATTCGTCTGATCTTTAGCTGGTTTTGAGAGTTGGAGATGGCACTCAATGGTTGTGTCTGGCAGAAGCATCATTAGAACCTGCCTTGCCAGCTTCGCCCCTCCTAGTTGCTTCCACACCAAGTACTAAACCCAGATTAAACCCTGCTCTTACTCTAGCCAGCAGAGTGCTTCCAATTTCGGAGACAATCAAATTATTTTCCTCCCTCAGCTTCTTCAGGTTGTCCAGAAAGAGTTCTGGAAAAAGATGAGACAGCGACAAAGCATGAGAGAAGAGAAGCAAAAACGCCACGACAAGGGTCCAACCAACCACAGCACTTCCCATTATTCCTGCTAAAGACAGTAAATTTAGTTTGGAAGCCTTGGGTCAGCTGCCCTGCTTCCACCTCCACCCCGTTTGCTCCTGTGTCCTCACTGTGTTCGTCGATCAGATCTTCCAGACTGGGAAAAATGTTCACCAGTTCGCTGTCCGTGAAGTATCCCTCGGTCAACAACGGCTGATAGAAAACCTCAAGCAAAACTCGGAGCATCCGCATATGGGCGTGCTCTGTGATAAACAGTTCTAAAGTAGGAAAGATGAAGGAAAAAATCAGCCTTTAGGAAATCTATGCAATGTCTAACTACGATTGGAATTTTTGTATGCGTAGAGGTGGACACATCCATCCCTACAGTGAAAGATCGGAGGGCTTAAGGGGATGGAGTGGCGGATAGGGCCAAGTTAAATTTAAATCTTAAATTAAGTCTTAAATTTAGATTTAAGTCTTAATTAAGGAAAGGAATTTATCTACTTTGCTTTCCACTTGGAAACCGCTTTGAGATTTGATGCTTGAAATGGACGAAAAGGAAGCTTTGCTTTTAAGGTTTTTATATATATATATATATATATATATATATATATATATATTTAAGGTTTTTTTATATATATTTTATATATATATATGTCTTTGGTAATTCGGGTTTTCTCCCGTGTAAAATTGAAAGTGTCTTGGCAACGTTTCGACGAAGTCCCATTCGTCATCTTCAGGCTGGTGTCTTCGGCTTCGTGCTTCTAGAAGCACGAAGCCGAAGACACCAGCCTGAAGATGACGAATGGGACTTCGTCGAAACGTTGCCAAGACACTTTCAATTTTACACGGGAGAAAACCCGAATTACCAAAGACCTACATACAAACACCCGTGAAAACCTCAGAAAACATATATATATATATATATATATATATATATATATATATAAGTTTTATTGGTTTTCCAGTTTTACATCCGAATATTTGGAAAGCAACGTGGTGGTTGGGTTGGTCAAAAGTTCAATAACAGAATCTTTAGTACATATCTCATCATCAAATATTTCTTCTCTGTTTCCCTTACTTAACATTTGCTATATCATATTTAAGCTAGTAAATTTCTAATTGTATCAAACTCAGTTAAAACTTCATTATTACACTTATCAATACGTTTTTTGCTTATACATATCCATATCCGGTTTTTAAGTTTTACCTAATTTTTAGTTTTTAATTACAATACTCCAATTTAACCTTTAATATCCAAAGTATTTAAGTTTCAGGTAACCCAAATTTCCAAGTTTTGATGACTAGATTGACTTTGGGGTTACAGAAGTGGTCTGAAATAATCAGAGATGTAAAGCAAAAGGTTGACGTTCTAATTTTTCTTGTACTCGGCTTCACTGAAAAAAAATCAAAACCTTGTTGTTTTCTTTTTCCTTATCTTTTACGCTCTTGCTTTTTAACTTTCTTGACTTTTGTTTCTATTGGCATTAGATCGCAACATAAACTTTAATAAGATGATTTTTTTTTAAAAAAAAACAACGCAACTGCAAAAAAATGGTTGGAAATCTAAAACTTCCACGACGTTTGCAAAGTCCTTGCTTTTTCATTTTGTGTGTTTTATCTGTTTCCCGTCTCTTTTGACTTGTTGGTTTGCAAAATATTTTTTCCTGGTTCTTTTTTTTTTTATGGCTGTAAGAGTAACAAACACGCTAGCTAGAGAATTCTGGGAGTTGAAGTCCACACAGCTTAAAGTTGCTGAGGTTAACCCAAAGATGCTGTTTTTCCAAAAGGCAACTTGGACTTCTGTTTTTTTCTTTTCTTTGAAAATGTTTCGGTTGTCCTCCAAGAAGCTTCTTCAGCTCTTCAGTTAGAACTGAAGGAGCTCCTTGGATGAGAAGTAAAATGTTTTCAAGGAAAAAAAACCCATGAAAGTTCAGTTGCCTTTTAGGGGGGGGGGGAAGCACCTTTGGGATAACCATGATCTGGATGATTGAGGAATATCCATAGACATTTGATGAGGTTAAGAAACCCTGCGTTCTAGGTGCTACAATAGACGTTCTAGATGCTACAGTAAAAACTCAACCTGACTTCCATGAGTTTCTGAGTCTGGTCTACCTAGTAGGGCTGATGGAAATTCCTCACGTACCGTTGATCACTTCTTGCCGCTTCACTTCACTTTTCTTCAGCCTGAGGAGGGTGTCGGGGGGGACAAGCTCCCGCCAGTTTGGCGGGTCCTGTTCCAGTTCCGAAACACGCGGCTCAAACTCCTCAGACTGGGGAAGCAGAAAGGACGGCGGGGGTTCCCCTCCCCCGGCCCCTCCAGGCTCCAAACTGTAGGAGTCAAAGTAACAGACAAAAGATCCAGTGAGGACAATCCTATGTTTACTTATCCATCTGTCCCTCCCTCCTTCAACATTCTGGTGATCATGATCGCTCTGCTCCAGGTCCCATTGTGGTAGCAACATCTAGAACAGGAGTAGGCAACCTTGGCTCTTTTATGACTCGTGGACTTCAACTCCCAGAATTCCTGAGCCAGCATGGCTCAGCATGGAAACCTCTCCCTTTCCCCTCAGCATGGCTGGCTCAGGAATTCTGGGAGTTGAAGTCCACGAGTCATAAAAGAGCCAAGGTTGCCTACCCCTGATCTAGAAAAAGTAAGCAGAGTTGTAACTGGATGTGACAACTAGGAAATCCCGAGATTGCACAAGCTAAACTGGGATAGAAGAATCCCAGGAAAAGACAAAATGTCAAACCACCTCCAAAGTCTTGCCAAGAAAAAAATACAGGTAGCCCTCAACTTGTGTCCATTGTTTAATGATGGTTCAGAGTTTCAACAGCTTCGGAAAAAGTGACTTACAGCTGTACTCACACTCGCAACTGTTGCACCAGCCTGGTGATTATGTGATCGCAACTTGGGCGCTTGGCTCACATTTCTGACCAGTTGCGAGATCTTATGATCAAATGGTTGCAATTTGAGACCATTTTTGCCGATTTCTGGCAGAAGACTCCCATTGGGGGAGCTGGATTCATTTAACCACCATGTGATTCGCTTAAGAACCGTGATGATTTGCTTAATGACTGCCATAAAAATTATGGTAAAATTGTACTTACTCGACCAACTTGATTTACAACCACAATGACTAATGTTGGAAATTCAGGTCCCCACTGTGGACATAAGTCGAGGTCTACCTGTATAGATGTGTTCATTAATTTGTCAGGAGATTGGGTTCAATGCCAAGGATCTCCTGGTCTCCAGGCCAAATCCATCACATTAAAGCAGTGCAATCCAATCCCAGATTTGCAACATAGATCAGTTCCAAGTGCCAAAAGCATTGCTACAGCATATGCTCTCGGCAGATCATCTTAAGAAAATGCTATTAACCATCTACCATAATCATCTTCAACTCATCACAGAAGCATTTTCCCCCCTAGGATTTTACAATGGGGCAAATTCAATAAAATCTACGAGATGCTGCTGGGTTTTTGTTAAAGAGTTTAGGACAGATTTTCACCATTTTGTCAATGCACAGCTCCCAATTCAACAGAAGCCTTTCTCCCAGTCATAGTGGCCGAAAGGAAAAAAAGTAGTGGCTGAATTTAATTTAAATCTCAGAGACTATACTTCAACATCTACTGAAAATTATATTCACACATAAACAAGCTGGCATAGTGGATTCAGGAGCTGTGCTGGACTACTTTTATTCGTCCTGGGTAGAAGACACCGATGCCTAGAGTGGTTCTTTTAAAGGCTGCATCTTTCCTACTCTCACGTTTTAGAGCAAGGGTGTCCAACCTTGGCGACTTTAAGACCTCTGGACTTCAACTCCCAGAAGTCCCCCAGCCAGATGTGCTGACTGGGGAATTCTGGGAGTTGAAGTCCTCAAGCCTTAAAGTTGCCCAAATTGGACACCCTTGTTTTAGAGGAAGAAATCTGAGAGAGAGAGAGAGGCATCTTCTCTTTCGTTTATTTATGAATTACATTTGTTTGTCATTCATCTTGCTGCAAACTCTTTCAGCGTCAAGGATCATGGAGCAATTTGTTTAATTTCTTTTGCAGACAGATAGGACCTTCCCTGCTCCCATCCATCCTTGGGAGACGATCCCTGGGAATGCATCCATTGTTTATGCTACTCAAGATCTCCAGGGGGATCTGCCAAGATTGATGATCCTCTGTGGCACAGGGTCTCCTGCTTGAGCAGGGGGTTGGACTAGAAGGCCTCAAAAGGTCCCTTCCATCTCTCCGTAATTCTTTGACAACGCGCCCGTCTCTGCCCATGTTGGGGCAGCTGAGATGGCGGCCTCTCCACCTACTTGCGGCTTCCCTGCTTCTGCCGAGCCTGTTCTAGAGTTGGTTTTTCTTCCAGCTCGTTGGCCCGGGCCGCGGCTTCAATGTCCACATCGCTCCGCGAACGCGGCTGTTTGCCTTTAGCCGAGCCTCGCTGAGACCGTTTCCGCTCATAAACCCGCAGGCTCTCCGAGCGGCCCAACTTCCCCGTCGGCCTGGCAAGGGTGGGGGATAGGCACAGCCAGGCCACAGACAAAAAAATAATAACAACCAAAACAAAACAAAACAAAACAAAACAAAACAAAAACCAACCAACGCGAGACCAAGGGACGTTGGGTTTGACAAGCCGACGTGACACAGGAGGGGAGATGAAATGAATCACAAGAGGCGGAAGAGCCACGGACGATATCGTGAGCGACACGGAGAGGAGACACAAAGACCGTTTGGCACCGAGAAGGTGGCAGGGATCACAACCGGGGAACACGCCATATAGGAGGGGAAGAGAGGGGGGGGAGGAGGAGGAGGAGGAGGACAAATTTGCCACATGCAGCGGTGGGAAGAGAAAGGGAGAGAGGGAGAGAGACGTGAGACCCCCCCAAGAACAAACTGAGATACCCATGCACCAGAAGAAGGGAGGGTGGCACTGCGAGGCAGACACACACACTCCTGGCAAGCTGGATCCAACGCGTGGCTGGGCCCAACCGTAGCTACACCCCCCAAAAAAGGTCTTGCTTCTTGGGTGGGGGGGAGGTTGACAATACCCCCCCTGGCACCTCCTGCCCCTTGTCAATGCTCAAAATAAGGTCTGCCACAAGAAGGAGCTGCATGTGAAGGAAAGGAGCGCCCGGCCCAGGTGGGACCTGGAATTCAAGGGCACCTTTCCTCCAGCCATCGATTCGGGAAGGGATTCATGGCTTCCCAAGGCAGCTCTGGTGAACAAAGAGGTCATACTTAACTCAGTTTGTGTGTCTTCCCCTGAGGAAGAAATTCATGCAAAGGGTGAGTGGGGGGGTGAGGAAGCCACCAACCTTTTTCGCCTTCTAGAAGGGAAGAACAGAATATAGAAGGGTGATTGTGTTAATACCGAAAGGACAGAAAAGAGAAAAGGGAGGAGTGGGTAAAGGGGGTGGGGTGGGGTGTTGGGCAAACCTCGTATGAAATCTCAGGAAGGGATTAAATGCTGTTTAAATGTGAGCTGAACACCAAGGAACCAGGATCAAGGAGGTAGAAAACCAACCTCCACATAAGTAGGGAGGTAGCCAAAGTGACAACAGGAATTGTGTATTTATTTATTTTATTTTATTTTATTTCAATCTATTTAAATATATCCCCCTTATTTTTTTTTTTTTTATAAACAACACTAAGTGGTGAACGTATCTCATACTCCTTCCTCCTATTTTCCCCACAACAACCCTGTGAGGTTTTGTGGGCTGAGAGAGAGGGACTGGCTTTGAGTCACTCAGCTGGTTTTATGGCTAAGGACTAGAACTCACTGTCTCCTGGTGACTGGCCCAAAATCACCCAGCTCACTTTCATGGATGAAGCGGGACTAGAACTCATAGCCTCCTGGTGACTGGCCCAAAATCACCTAGCTGGATTTCATGGCTAAAGCAGGACTAGAATTCACAGTCTCCTGGTTTCTAGCCTGATACCTTTATTATTAGATCGAATGGCTGTTACTCTCCAAGGACACATTGACATAGTCTTTAGATTCCTGGCCAGCCTTACAATCTAGGTTTGTCCAGATATAACTCCCAAAGTTTGTGGGACATACTTCTGGCCAACTGCCCAAAGAAAAGCTGCCTAGATTTGCCAAACAAGTTATGTCCACCCGTAGGCTTCATAAGGACCCCAACTGACCCTTTGCAAGGCCATCAACACCCCCCCCACCTGCCCTCACCTTTCATTTTCTGCGCTTTCATCCAGCGAGAGCTGCTCTCCAGCCAGAGATTGCTCAGCAACCGGTGAATCTCCTGAATCAGCTAGACCCGCACTGTCCAATCCTAAGGAAAACAGAAGGTGTGAAGGAGGAGGGGAGACACGCTGCCAAATCACTCCTTTCATTATCTTCCTGTAGTGGAATGCGGTCTGGATTCCCAGGAGGGAGGGGCTGAATTCCAGAGAACCAAGAGACAGTGAAGCTTAGACAGTTGGGCTAGGACAGGGGTAGGCAACCTTGGCTCTTTTATGACTCGTGGACTTCAACTCCCAGAATTCCTGAGCCAGCCATGCTGAGGAGAAAAGGAGAGGTTTCCATGCTGAGCCATGCTGGCTCAGGAATTCTGGGAGTTGAAGTCCACGAGTCATAAAGCGGCCTAGGACAGGGGTAGGCAACCTTGGCTCTTTTATGACTCGTGGACTTCAACTCCCAGAATTCCTGAGCCAGCCATGCTGAGGAGAAAAGGAGAGGTTTCCAAGCTGAGCCATGCTGGCTCAGGAATTCTGGGAGTTGAAGTCCACGAGTCATCAAAGAGCCAAGGTTGCCTACCCCTGGGCTAGGGAGGAAGAGGGTCAAGACTGCTCCTCCCTAGAAGTTCTCAGAGTATATCTTTAGTGATTGCAAGTGCTTGTCTGAGTTTGGCAAGATTAATATCTGGCTCCAAAAAGCAAGAAAGGCACGTTGAGGTTCCTTTATCGTTCTTCACCTATAGGCAGAAATTTTGCCCAACTAAAGCAAACTACTTGCAACATTAAAGAGATACTCTGACAACTTCTAGGGAGTTGACTCTTGACTCTCTTCCTCCCAACCAAACTATCTAAACCAGAGGCGTCCAAACCCTGGCAACTTTGAGGCCTCTGGACTTCAACTCCCAGAATTCCCCAGCCAGCATGGAAGGGACCTTAGAAGTCTTCTAGTCCAACCCCCCAGCTCAAGCAGGAAACCCTATACCAGGGGTAGGCAACCTTGGCTCTTTTATGACTGGTGGACTTCAACTCCCAGAATTCCTGAGCCAGCATGGCTCAGCTTGGAAACCTCTCCCTTTCCCGTCAGCATGGCTGGCTCAGGAATTCTGGGAGTTGAAGTCCATGAGTCATAAAAGAGCCAAGATTGCCTACCCCTGATCTAAACCATGGCTGGCTGGGGAATTCTGGGAGTTGAAGTCCAGAGGTCTTACAATTGCCAAGGTTGGACACCCTTGATCTTAACTTTGCCGTCTCTTGGTTCTCAAGAAAGCTGCCCCTCCTTTCTGGGAATCCAGGCCACATTCCGTCACACTTCCTTTCTCCAGTTCATCCCCTCTCACCCTGCTCTCCATCGTTGCTCTCTCCAGGTGGGGGATGCACAGTGACCGACACACCAGAGGGATCCTGCGCCGAAAGGGTCCCCTTGCTCCGCCCGGACGTTGCTTCTGTTAACTTGGTTTTTTTGTCCAAGGCTGGTGTCTTCTCAGCTGCTTCAAGGGGAAAATGACAGAGAAAATTCAAACGCTGTCAAGAAGCCGTTCAGCTCTGCCAAATTGCTCTTCCCACCTCACCCTTCGTAATGGGCTTATGCACAGATTAGGACACCCTAGATCGAAAGCGATTTCCAGGTAAAGGGACAAGGAACCCCCCCCCCTCTCTCCCTGCCTGGTGTACTCTTATTTAATGACTTCCTAGGCCAGAGGTAGGCAACCTTGGCTCTTTTATGACTCGTGGACTTCAACTCCCAGAATTCCTGAGCCAGCCATGCTGAGGAGAAAAGGAGAGGTTTCCATGCTGAGCCATGCTGGCTCAGGAATTCTGGGAGTTGAAGTCCACAAGTCATAAAGCGGCCTAGGCCTAGGACAGGGGTAGGCAACCTGGGCTCTTTTATGACTCGTGGACTTCAACTCCCAGAATTCCTCAGCCAGCCATGCTGAGGGGAAAGGGAGAGGTTTCCAAGCTGAGCCAGGCTGGCTCAGGAATTCTGGGAGTTGAAGTCCACGAGTCATGAGGGGGCCATAGTTCCCCCATGCTGGCTCAGGAATTCTGGGAGTTGAAGACCACAAGTCATAAAAGAACCCAGGTTCCCCACCCCTGCCCTATATCAGGGGTTCTCAACCTTGGCAACTTTATGACTCATGGACTTCAACTCCCAGAATTCCTGAGCCAGCCATGCTGAGGGGAAAGGGAGAGGTTGCCATGCTGAGCCATGCTGGCTCAGGAATTCTGGGAGTTGAAGTCCACGAGTCATAAAAGAGCCAAGGTTGCCTACCCCTGGCCTAGGCAATGCCTCCTCTCTCCTTGCCTCAAAGTTAATGCATTCCATTACACTGGAGAAGGTGAACCATAACTTGGTCAAGGTGGAGCCATAATGCTCAGGTGGCTAAAAAAAATGATGGTCCGGTAATCCGCTTTCTCTAAGCCAGGACAGGGGCCAAGGTTCTAGGTGCAGCTCAGCAGAGATGTAAAATCCCACTAGAGAGGGTTGATGGTAGCTGAATTAAGAGTTTACTCAGCTTTCTTCTAACTGGGCAGATAAGGCCCCTCAAATAAACGAGCTTGTCACTAAGTCTGCATCTGTAAACCTGGAACCCTTTGGGGAAATACAGGATTGATGACCAGTTAGGTGGCACAGAGTACTGCATTGTTCCTCTCATTTTACAGTGTTTTATTCCTTCCACTTCGTTCATGCCCTTATCTTATTTTACTGAACTTTGGTCTGTTGTCTTTAATGTTGATATGCTCGGTGGGTCTGTGAACTGTAACAAGGGCACTGAACTGAATAGAGATAAAGAGGTTTCCTTTAGACATAGCAAGGGCAAAGCACGAGGGATGGAAGGACATCCTGGACATGTCATACCAAACCACAGCCATATTTGTTTCGTTTTAGCATGCTCCGTGTAACCAAATGCATTCGGTGGTTTTTCACAGAAGGAATTATTTGGTTAAATTTGGTAGATAGTGCGAGAGGTCTTTTGAAGAGCCAGCAGCAATCAAGGAAAAGGTGTCATTATATCGACAATAAAGAATCAAAACACCTTGAAAGCCTTCATCCTAATAACAGGAAATCAACTGTTTGCTGTGGCAGGATCCAATCTGGGTCGGTCACCAGGACCAGGGGTTTTGTCTCCCAAGCTTTCGGACTCATGCTGGAGGTCCATGCTCAAGGAAGGTCGCTCACAAACTTCTCACACACACGTTCTGGGGATGGGCTCCAGCATGAAATGAAACCTCTGGTTCCTTTGACCGACCCACATTGGATCCTGCATATCCTGGGACACGTATGTTTGCCTTCATTCATGTTTGCTGTGGCTCAACTCTAGTTTGCAATTACCATTCCATGGCACATAATAAAGTCAGTTCCCGGATTAATAAAGGTTCTTGAGATGTTTATGAAAATAGCCAGCTGCAAGCTACCTCAAGCAAAGAGACCACTTCACCAGGTCATAGGAGAGCTGTTAGAATATCAGGACATTTCTGCCTAATGCATACGGGGATATATATTGTTTCTATATTCCATTTGCTGGAATTCATGTAACCTCCTCTCTTTCACCCATGTCTATGGAGATTCTCAGTCATCCAGGTTCATGGTTGTCCCAAAGGCGCTTTTTCAAAAGGCAGTTGGGACTTTTGTTTTTCCTTAAAGACGTTTCACTTCTCATCCAAGAAGCTTCTTCGGTTCAGACTGAACGGTGGAGAATGGAAGGATTTATATTCCTTGCAGTCATCTGGTCATTAGCACTCTTTTTGAGAGTTGTTGAGGCCACTTGGTGGTTTATCAGTGTCCTCAGGGTCCCCTGAATAGTGTCCTGTTTACAACACAGTCCTTTCAGCAGTTCCAAGAAGGTTCCACGCCCATTTGCACTACTCAGGTTGCCTTTTGAAAAAGCACCTTTGGGACATAAAATCTTGTTAAAAAGTACTCTGCTTGGAAAAACAGTCACAGTTTTAGGCAGATGCCGAGGAAACTAACAGCAGGACTGAGAAAGTTCAGCTAAGCTGGAATCGAGCAGGCAACCAAGCTGTGCAAAATTGAAATACTGAGAAGGACAAGTGTATTTGTTTGTTTTTCTTATCACCACCACCACCAAAGTTTGATCCCTAATATTAACTATCTACATATAAGGTGAATTCACCCTGGCAAGTAAAACCGAACAAGTGCTTAATTTGTGCATAAGCCATAGAGAAAAACGATAGAATCTGTGATTTATTCCCCTCGTCGTTGATTCAACGCGGGACCCGTAGGGACAGACAGACAGAGGAGCACACGGTGAGCATGCCAAGAACTTTGTCTGGGAACATGACAGGTGTGATGAACTTTTATAGGCACGTGTACGATTCTCATTAGTATATTACTTGATGGGCGAGTGCAACAGTGAATTAAAAAGTTAGTGGCGGATGTTATAAGAGGCAGATTAGTTCTACATGGCTTCCTGATCAGAAGGATGGATGGGTACACGGGGTGCCATGCGTTACTACAGAGCTGGTAAGAGGAGGAAAAAAATGGGGTGCTAGTACCTTCACCCTCAGGTTTGGGCTGTCTGTAATCAGAATCTACAAAAAATGCAGCAAAAAAATATAATGGAGAAAGATGGGGAAAGAGATGTCACGTTAATCCCTTCCTAGCTATTGCCCCAAATTGATTCTGGGCAAATCACATGCCAGACTCACCAACCAGATGATCTGATGCACACAAAGGGATCAACTGTTTTGTGGGCTGTTGGAATTTGTTTTCTTTATTTGCCTAGCAACAGTAACCACAAGCTTTCAAAAAAAAATGAAGAAGAAACTAGCTAGTTTCCAAAGGATGCTTCTAGGAAGACTCCTTTGAGGTTGACCCTAGAATGAGTTGCAAGCCAGTGCTGGCACCCAGTGAAACTGGAGTCAATCCAGATGCACTCCAAGCGACTTTTGTTTTTCCTGAAAGAACATTTTAGTTTTCTTCTTCCTTCTGCCTCGAAAAGGAATACCTTAATGATTGGTTTAAGCCACGGGTCGGCAACCCGCGGCTCCGGAGCCGCATGCGGCTCTTTGAGGCATCACCTGCGGCTCCGGAGCCTCCGCCGCCATTTTGGGGAGCGCATGCGCACGTGCGCGGGCGGGTGCGCATGCGCGAACGGGGTGCGCGTGCGCATGCGCAGGCGGGTGCACGTGCGCATGCGCGGGCGGGTGCGCATGCGCGAACGGGCATGCGCGGGCGCGGGCACGCATGCGCGGGCGGGTGCGGCTCCCAGGGGTTTTTTTTTTTAGGGAAACGGGTCCGTGCGGCTCGTTGGATGTTTCGGCTGGCCGACCCATGGTTTAAGCTATGTACGGACTGTCTGGCGACATTTTTTTCCAGGGGCGAGAGGAGAGCTACGTAAGGAAAAAATATATATATTTTTTTGCAAAAGAACGTCATGGAAATATTTCTGGAATTGTGGGGCTCTGCCTGCTTGAAGGAGAAGATCTTCCCCATTGCAACTTCTGTTAAGCTTATTCGAGGTTCAGTTTTACTGTTGTTTTAAAATTTAAAAAACAACAACACAGAAAGTCCTCAACTTACAACCGCAACTGAGCCCCAAATTTTCATTGTTAAGCAAATCAGTTGTTAAGGGAGTTTTGCCCTACTTTATGACCCAGTCGTTAAGTGAATCATGCGGTCATTCAATGAATCTGGCTTCTCCCACTGATTTCGCTTGTCAAAGACCGTGGGAAGTTTACAAACAGGGATCATCACATGACAATTGCGGGACAGTGCAACTCTCATAAATACAGGCCAGTTGCCAAGTTCCCCGAATTTTGATCACGCGACCACGGAGATGCTGCAATGGTCATAAAGAGTGAAAACCAGTTCTAAATCACTTTTTCCAGTGCTGTCGCAACTAAAATGGTCACTAAATGAGTAGTTGTACGTTGAGGACTAGCTGAAGTTTGACAGTTAAATCCTGGGGAGACTTGAAGAGCCTCAAAAGAAGTGGCTCAGATTGCGTGGGGCCACAGGTGATTGCAGACCCCCCCATCCTAAGGAAACCTGACAATTGGGGGTTTAGGATAGCAAGTTAAATTAAAGGGTGTTTGGGGAATCCCTGAGTTTGTTTTGCGTACTTACAATGGGAATCCCCACGGTTCCAGCGGGTTGGGTCCAAAATGCTGAATCCTTTCTTTGGTTTGAGGGCTTCCTCTGGTTTCTTGGTCCCTGAAATCTGGATCAGTCAGAGAAGAGAATTGATCACCTGTTCTCCCAATCCTAGGTGTGCACGTGTGTCACCTCTCCTGCAGAAGCTGCACTGGCTCTGGGTTCAATTCAAGGGGATGGTTTTCGCCTTTAAAGTCCTTCGTGGCTTGGGACCAGCTTATCTGATGGACCGTCTCTTCCCGGTTACATTCACCCGACCCACCAGAGCGGGGATGTAGGGAATGTTGCGGGGGTCCCCTCTCCTAAGGAGGTACATCTGGTGGGGCCCAGAAGGGCCTTCTCTGTGGTGGCTCCCTCCCTTTGGAACATCATCCCCACAGAGATTAGACTGCCCCCCCCCTTTGACACTCTTTCATGAGGCCCTGAAGACCTGGTTCTGCCAATGGGCCTTGGGGGATCCCAAAATGGGATGGAGCCCATCAAGTGCTTCGTTTGATTTGTCACCAGGAGGGGTGGAGGAGTTACTGTTTTTTATTCTTTTATATTGGCTTTTTTAATTGTTTGTAAGCCGCCCAGAATCACTGTATGGGCGGCCATATAAATAAAACCCCAGACAGCAAACTGCTTCGTTAATGATGGAAGGGGTAGGAAGTCTCACAAACCAACCATCTACTAGGAACAGGACTGGTTCCAGCCAGTTTCCAGTTCTGCCAAATTGGATTCTATACAAGTAGTCCTCAACTTAAGACAGGTTACTTAGCGACCGTTCAAAGTTAGGATGGATCTCTGCAGAGTGACTTACAACATGGTTTTGGCCACCCTTCCATGGTCTTATGATCACCATGATTTTCGGCATATTTTTCTGGAAACTATTATTTAATTCTCATTTCCAGCACAAAACACTTATTGGCTGAAATGGGCTTAACAATTGTGATGTTCGCTTAATGCCTGCCCCAAAATAGATCGTACAATGGGACACAGTCATGTGACCACTTGCTTAATGACCACCATGATTTATGATCATAACTCTTAAGCTCAATTATGGTCGTAAGTTGAGGACTACTTACAAAGCAGTGTTTCTCAAGCTTGGCAACTTTTAAGACCTGTGGACTTCAACTCCCAGAATTCTCCAGCGAGCCATGCTGGCTGGGGAATTCTGGGAGTTGAAGTCCACATGTCGCAATGTTGCCAAAATTGAGCAATGCTAGTATAAAGAAACAGCTGTGAGTTGCAGAAGGCCAGTTTGTCAACTCAGTTCTTGATCACCGTCCTGGCCTGAATCCCAAAGAGAGCTTTTGCATTAAGAATCTACTTCTATCTTGTCCTGGCGCATCCATTATTTCAAAGCCTGCTTGAGCAAGGGGTTGGACTAGAAGACCTCCAAGGTCCCTTCCAACTCTGTTATGCTCTTATAAGCCTACCTTTTTGCGGAAAAAGTTTGCTTTGGACTTCTTGTTATCAGCTGTCTTTGTCTTAACCCCCAGATGCTTCATATATGTGACAATGGCGGTAAATATGGCAGAGCTAAAAAGGAGGAAAAGAAAAAACAGCAATGATTGTAAGGTTAACGCAAAGCAAAACCGCAAGGCTACCAGGTGAGAGGATTCAAAGCAGCATCTGTTTCAAAAGACACAATCAAACGCAAGATCAAAGCCACTTAATTGGGACAGGGACTCAATACATATACAACAGGGAATAAACAAGCCTTGCTTTGACTTCTCTGGCATTACTTCCTTTTTCTAGCTCCAAGAGTTATTAACAAATTTCACTTAATTTATTTTTTTGCTAAATATGCATACGCATTTGGAAAATCTAAGGAAGATTTGGCAAAAGAAAAAGAGCTTGAGACACCCTCCAATTCACAAATCTGTTACGCAGCTAACACTGAAACCTCAAAAGCATTTTTTTAGACCAGCTGCTTCCAGCATCCTACTGATCCCATGGGTGGGATTCCCTCTCCCATCATCTCCACCCATTATCCCTGGCTGAGATTTGGGAAAGTCTGGTCCGGCTCACCAAGGAGGGATCAACAAGTTAGTTCATGCATCCAGAGAGACACTCCTGACTACACACAGTCTTTGACTTACAACAGTTCATTTAGTGACCGTTCAAAGTGACAACAGCACTGGGAAAAGTGATTTATGACCGTTTTTCACACTTACGACCCCTTCCGCATCCCCGCGGTCACGTGATCAAAATTCGGACACTTGGCAACTGACTCGTATTTATGTCGGTTGCAGCGTCCCGGGGTCACGTGATCCCCTTTTGGGACCTTCCAGCAAGCAAAGTCAATGGGGAGGCCATGCGCACTTAACCTCGGTGGCAAGAAAGGTCTTAAAAGGGGGCAAAATTCACTTAACAACGGTCTCCCTTAGCAACAGAAATTTTGGGCTCAGTTGTGGTCGTTAAGCCGAGGACCACCTGTAGTGTGAGCAAATGGACTGACGCTGGGGAAAGCGGATTCTGATGTTTTTAAGCAGTTGGGACCTCTCTCAGACCCAATCCTGGAAGGGGTTAAATGACTTTATTCTCTTCTTCCTCTCCTCCGACTACCTGAGCCACAGAACTCAATGTGCTGCAAAGCCACATCCGGTTGCATTTAGGAGAGTGCAAAAGTGTATTTCCGCCCGCCCCGCCCCCTTCCAGAAACACACACACACACACAAAGCACTCTGCACCTGTTGGTTACATACCTTTTTTCCTCGTCGGCAGAAATGGTGAGGCTGAAATCAATGGAGAGAGAAAAGAGAGGGGGGAAAAAAAATCAGGGCGTGAAGCACACATCTGGCTTATGTTTGGATCCTTTGGATCCAGCTGTTTGTCCAGAGGTGAACAGCTGGCCTACAGCACTGCAAGGAGGTGGAAATTTCAACCCTTCACACACACACACACACACCCGCCACTCTTAACAGTTCAGTCTGCCTTCCCAGGACAGAGAGAAAGCAAACCACCTACGGCCAGATGTTTGGGGCCCATGATCCCTTGCCACTGGCTGGGGCTCATGGGAGTTGTAGTACAAAGCCTCTGAAAGATAATAGTATACCTGGCCCTCCCCGCAACAGCGATGCCCCCTTTCTCCCTCCGGGACAGCAGACTCTCCAAGCCACCCCTGTCTTATGCCCCTTGCCCACCCCCCTTTTTTTGTTTCTGGAAAACTTACCGGTAGCACCGCCCCATTTTTGCTCAGCAGAAGCAGAAAAGTATTCAAAAGGCAAATAAACATGTTCTGTCTAGAGCAGAAAGCAGACTGCTGGATGGAGTGGCATACAGCAAACTGAAGGGGGAAGGGGCCGTCAGGGGCGTTTATACAGTCGGCAAGGATGATGCAACCAGAGGCAACATCCTGGGATGGGTGGGGAAGATTCCCCCCCCCTCTCCTCCCCCTCTTGCCAGCTGGATCCTATTATCCAGCAGGGACTTGCCAGGGACGCTACTGATGATCTGGCTGGCTCCCCACTCGCATCCCAGCCCTGATGGGACGGCTGCCAGACCCAGAGGCTTCAACCCTGGGAAAAAAAGGATGGGAGGAAATAAGGGCTATGAAGGGAGATCCCAGCTGGCAGGGAGGGGTCTTTCTTGAAATAGAAACCATGGATGGGATCTGCCCCTGGAATAGAACAGAGGATGGTCCACTATAAAAGGTAAACCGGCAGGGACAGCTACTCAAAGCTAAATGGTTGCAAACTAACAGAGTTGGAAGGGACCTTGGAGGTCTTCTAGTCCAACCCCCTGCTCAGGGGAGGAAACCCTGTATACGATTTCAGACAAATTGTTGTCCAATCTTTTCTTAAGGATTTCCAGTGTTGGAACATTCACCACTTCTGGAGGCAGGTTGTTCCACTGATTTAATTGTTCTAACTGTCAGGAAATTTCTCCTTAGTTCTAAGTTGGTTCTCTCCTTGGTTTTTGAGAATGAGGGGTGTTTTGTGCCCCAGCCCAGCTACAGGCCCCCCAACAGAATAGACTTAATCCTCCACGTGGGTCCATAAACACGAGGGTGACACCTGCAGCAAGGTATGGAGGCGTTTAGGACTCTTTCCAACTCTGCTGTGATGGATGTGGAAGACCATCCTCCCCAAGTATGATGGCAACTTAGAATCAAGATGGCACCTGGAAGAGATGAAGGCTTGCAGAAGGGGCTCAGGGGTGCAAGAAGAGGGGTGCAAGGTTTTGACCGTAGCTAGCACACCGTCAAAGAAGGGACGGCATCTCTGTTATGACGAAGGAGAAAGCTGAAAGGGCAAGCTAACAGTCCATGCATAGCAGGAGTAAGTCAGGAGAACTTCACTCACTGCATCTCCTCCAGTTTGACCAACAGCTGCTCGGCCAGCTGTTTCTCTTTGGCTTCTCTGATGCCTTTGTCCTTAGTCCGATAGCCTTCCAGTTCAAAAAGCTCCTTCTCTCCTGGGGTCATTCCCATTTTCCTTTTTTCCCTGCGGAAACAAAGAACAGGCAGTCGAGCTCTGTCCATTGGATGGAATGAATAGATTAATTCGACTGAATTAAAATCCATTTCCAGAGTTGGCACAAAGCTTGGGAGTCCTCAGCAGAGCCCCGAGCGCAACGTGCTAAGCTACAGAGAAACCCTAATTAAGTGTGAAACTAACCAAACCCAGCAAGTTGTGCAAATACTTTCCCTAACTTAGCTTGCCCATTCCTGTCCGAAGGCATCTTAAGATTGTGCGCACAACATGCTGAGTTTGTATAACATAAGCCTAAAGGTTTCCCCTGTCCAGTCATGTCCAACTTCAGGGGGCGGTGCTCATCTCCATTTCTTAGCTGAGGGAGCCAGCATTGTCCAAAGATATTTCCTGTGGGGATGTGGCCAGCATGACTTTACGCCGAGGCGCACAGAATTCTGTTACCCTCCCACTGAAGTGGTACCCGTTTATCTGACTTGCATTTGCACGCTTTCAAACTGCTAGGTGGGCAGGAGCTGAAGCACGGAACGGGAGCTCACCCCGTCACGCGGTGGCCAGGTCTCAAACCTGGTGTCATGGTTCCGACAGATGAAGCTCTTCAAAAGAACTTAGAGGCATTGTTTACCTTAAAGGATATTTTATTCGAGTAGTATAATATCCATGGGAAAAAGAGGTTGTAAAATTGGGGCACAACTCACTTAACCACACCGCCTTACTTAGTAATGGAAATTCTGATCCCAGAATTTGTCATAAATTGAGGACTACCTGTACACCAGAATATTCTATTCTATTCTATTCTATTCTATTCTATTCTATTCTATTCTATTCTATTCTATTCTATTCTATTCTATTCTATTCTACAATCTCTTAATTCTATTCTACAATCTCTTAATTCTATTCTATTCTATTCTATTTCTTTTCCTTTTCCAATTCCAATTCCAATTCCATTCTATTTCTATTTTATTCTTTTCTATCCCAATTTTTCTCTTTGAATCTACAACCCAACCCATCCTTACAATGAACTCAGTCATTTATTTCTCTAGCTATTGGAACCAAAAGCCTTGTTAAGATATTTAAATTTAGGAGCTGGAGCAATGGGGTTGTTACAGTGAGCCAGAACACACAGTTGTGATTGACTGGAGAGTGCTGGCTCCTATGTGAGGCAATATTGGTTATTGTGGGTGTAAAGGGAGAGTCTCCCATTTTTCCCGCCTTTTTTTCTTCCGTGTGCCCTGTGATTTACCTCACGATGCTCCCGTTTGCCTATCTTGTTTGCTGTGAACCCAGATGTTAAATATATTTATTTGTATAAAATTACAAGTTCAGGTCAGCATCTCTGACTTCATTTGAACACCTGCTGCACAATCCCTGACCAGATCAGCCAAATCCTTCTGCAAATAGTGGTTCTTAAAACTGTTTGACCCAATTGCAGGCAGTCCTCCATTAATAACGGCGGTTGAGACGGGAATTTCCATCATTAAGTGAGGCGGTCATATCACTTAGCGACAGCATTTCTGGCAATGCCGGTTGCCATCATTAAGTGAAACCCATGTGGCCATGAAGCACAATGTCCCATGACCTCCTGCTTGTGACTTTGATTGCTGGAAGCTGCAGTGAAGGCTTTTGGGGGATCTTGAGAATGGCGGATTGCAAACCTGAAGTCCTCCAACTGCTGGGAGATCTCCGTTGCTTGAAAAGATTGGATGTCCTGCAAATATTTTTTCAGTTGGTCTTCCGGGATGAGATCAGGTCTGTTTCGGTCTGCGATCAGAAAAGAAGAGAAAACCTAGAACTCCCAGCCAATGTTCAGCAGTCGTGGTTTAAGACAGCTTTGGGGGCAAGGAAAAAGAGTCACAAGGGCCCTAGGCAGACATTTCGTTACCCAACTAAGTAACATCATCAGTGATTGAAGGGAGTGGAATTTGCTCTCCCTTCTAGCACTGATGATGTCCCCTAGTTTGGTCTAATGAAACGTCTGCAAGAAAATAACCAAACTCAAAGAACACCAAGGGCCCCACAGCCCTTCTCCTCCTCCACGCCACAAACCCCACTCCCTTCTAGCACTGATGATGTTACCTAGTTGGGTAATGAAACGCCTGCAATAAAACGACCAATCTCAAGAGGGTACCAGGGACCCCACAGTTCAACCCTGAGCTACAGATATTCTCTTCTATCGGCAACCCCAAGTTTCCCAGCCCTAACCTAGCCAAAGCTTGCAAAACTTTGGTCAATTCGACACTCAAAAGAATCCATTTCCAACATGGATTTTGCACGGCTACCATTCCCAAAGATTTCTGGTGGTGATTTGCTCCTGCCTCCGTCCCGTGTCTAAATTCGTCCTGCCACAAAGAGCCCCTGTGACACGCTGCATCGCCTGGACTTTCTTTTTGTGGTTAGCGGCCTTCCAAGTCCAGAGGGATATTTTTGCTGCTATATTTGTACAAAAAGAGCAATAAAAAAAAGACTGCAGACCAAAAGAGAGGACACGACATAAACTTAGAATAAATCCCCCCAAAGCTTTCCCAGCTGTCCTGGCAACTGGCCTGCAGGATAAATAGGAAGGCTTGGTCTGCTGTGGTGAGCTGAGAACCATCGGGGGATTTGAAGTCCGTTCCAGGGGAGGGACCTGGGCTGTGATTTTGTGCAAACACAGCACAAGCAAGGCAAATTGTTTGCAGCTGCTCCCATGCCACGGCCCCTGGCCTGCTCCCATAAAGGAAGTTGTCCCTGGAGCAGAAGAACCCTTGCTAGAATTACACGGCAACCATTTGTAGGGTGGTGCAGCTGTTGGCAGACATGGCGGAGGGAGCAATTCTGGGTTTGAAGCAGTTGATCTCCTCCGTGAGATCCCTAGGGCGGTGATCTGGGGAGGCCCAAAGAGGTCCCTCAGATCAAAAATAAGAACATGGGGAAAATATTGGCAAGGGAAAGAAAGCTATTAATAGTTATGGCGGCTTTTTTTCCCAACCTCGGCAACTTTAAAAATGTTTGGGCTTCAACTTCCAGCAGGCTGGTTGGAGAATTCTCACTTCTCCCTCTAGGATTAGAGTTCTACCACTTGCTAAAGATTTGCAATTATTTAATACGCATTTATTCTAACCCGGTCTAGCGGTGAAGGCGCCAGTCTAGAAACCAGGAGGCTATGAGTTCTAGTCTTGCCCTGGGCATGAAAGCCAGCTGGGTGACTTTGGACCAATCACCAGGAGACGGTGAGTTCTAGTCTTGCCCTAGGCATGAAAGCCAGCTGGGTGACTTTGGGCCAGTTCCTCTCTCTCTCTCAGCTCAATCCACCTCACAGGGTTGTTGTCGTGGGGAAAAGAAGAAGAGGATGGAGTATTAGGCATATTCCCAGCCTTGACTTGTTTATAAAAAGAATGATTAAAAAACCCCCTAAAATAAATAAATAAGTACTTAAATGCACAGCAAAATAAAATGTGAGTTTCTTGCAACCGTTTCTAAATCAGGAACCTCGGCTACGCTTCTGCCTCTTCTCTTTTTCTCTTGGTACACCTAAGAGACCTTTTTTCTTTTACAGAAGAGGGTGACAGGATGTCGCTCAGCCCTTCCCCTCCCCAGTCTTTTGGGGAAGGAGGCCTTCTGCACAGCTCAAAGGTCTTCCCCACCCCGGAAGTGAGATTTATGCTCTGCCTCCACAGCTTCCAACTGGCCTCCTAACCGCCCCCCCTGCCATTTCAGGATCTCTTTGAGTGAAAAAAACAAAAAAACAGCCTCCCGGAGCATGTGTGTTGGTATGTGTGCTCACCCACAAGTGTGTGGCTTTCCCTAGGCATGGTGTTGCAATCTGCAGGTGTGGCCGCTAGGTGACACTCAGAAGCTATGGAACCAGCTGGCCCTACACCCACCCACCCCAACGGGCTCCCGTCCTTCCCTGCATGGCCGGGCCGGGGGGGGGGGGGACGGGACTCAGATGAGATGAGCTAATTGTTGGCAGGAATACAGCAGCTGTCCCACTGTTCTCCAAACTCTTCAGCTTCCTGTCTTTCATTTAGTTTCACCGTGCCAGCAGCTGTAGCAAAACCAAGGGTGTGTGTGTGTGTGTGTGTGTGTGTGTGTGTGTGTGTGTGTAGGGTAGATGAGAGGAGAGGTATTGGCAGAGATGGGGAAGTTTAGCAAGTGGGTGGGACCTGCAGCTTGGATCAAAGTCGGCGGATTGGAACAGCAGCTGAACCCGCCACTGTAGAAAGTTAACACAATTATTGTGTGTGGATCCATGGCTGTAATGCCTGCCTCTGCAATCCTAGGGACCCTCAGCTGTGCAGGTTCACCTAGCAGCAAGTCTCACAATGAACACTGACTTTCAAGGGTGCAAGGGGAATTTTCATCTTTTCCTTTCCTTCGGTCTAAAATTTCAGGGGTGTCCAATCTTGGCAACTTTGAAGACTTGTGGACTTCAACTCCCAGAATTCCCTAGCCATCCCTTCAGGCAGCTGAAATACGTGCATCCAAATGAACCAAATCTTTACTCTTTCAATGTAAACAAGCTAACAAACCATAATTAGCAGAACTGCAACAAAACCCCCGAATTCAATTACACCACCCAAAATCCGGTGGCTTTTCCACAATTTTGCAGGAATGGGGAAAAAGTAAGATTGACCAGTATTGGATCCAAAGATTTAATGGTGATTTAATACTCCAAATCGCTTTCCGGACTGAAGTGTCACTCAGTTTGATGAGTGTGGACTGAATGCTCCTGAACTAATGAGGGGACAGAATTTATATTTCTGAATTGATCTGGAAAGCCAAACTAAACGGATCCAAGTTAAGAATTCTGTTCAAATATCTGAATTGAAATAGTTCCATTTTTCAATTGAATTCACAATTTAAACCAGATTTTACATGAGTCACTCTGGCCAAAAGAACAACCATAGACTATTTGTTTTCCCCAGTTGCCAGAATATGTTCTACAAAGGAAAGAATTGTGCGCACAGCACCAAACAAAAGAGATTTATGCAAATAACTGCTTAAATCAGTTTTTCTCCAACGGGATGTCCCTCCAGATGTGCTCAAACTGCAACTCCCATAACTCCCAGCTAGTACGGCCAACAAAACCCTAATATCCAGTTAGTAAAGGCGGGAGTATAACACGGCAGAAGCTACACAATCTTTAGGTCAACCTCATCTCTAGACTGAGAAAATCAACCACCAGAGGGCAGCAAAGAGATTCAGAAAACCTGAGTGTTTTGCTGCCGTCTGGTGGTCATCTGGATTTTTGCAGTTCACATCTGGTCCATTTGTTAAACTGTGCTTCAGATCACGCCACATACCACCCCATGAAAGTTGGCTCTTACCCAGTTCAAACTGCACAGCATTTGGAACAGGGACTCTCAGCAGCTGTGAAAGAGATAAGAGAATGCAAGAAACAGATCAAAACGCAGTAACTGAAGAGAAAGCAACTATCAATCATGAAGACTATCTGAAGCCTTTATGTTCCTACTACTCTGTAAACCAAGGCAATGAGAACAAATGGCATAAACCTGACCTGGAAAGGCAAACAAAAGGAACTTGCCCCTCATTACCAATTATCAAAAGATTTGGGTGGAAGATTTCTTCAAAAGGTCTTCCTAGTAGAGCAGGGGCCTTCAAACGTAGCCCTTTTATGACTTGTGGACTTCAACTCCCAGAATTCCTCAGCCAGCGTGCCTGGCTGAGGAATTCTGGGAGTTGAAGTCCACAAGTCATAAAAGGGCCACGTTTGAAGGCCCCTGTCCTAGAGTCTACTCACCCCAGTTTTGTCTAAGAAGGCATGGCAAAAATCCACAAATTGCTTCTTGGATTCCTTGGGCCCAAGGCGGTTCAGGATGAGGTCCACGTGCAGGTAACAGAGCTACAAGGAGAGAAGATATTAAAGGAAACAAAAACAAAAAAAAGCGACTGAAGCGACTGAGACTTGTGTTCTTTTTCTTGCAGACGTTTCGTTACCCAACTAGGTAACATCATCAGAACTAGAAGAGAGTGGGATTTGCTTGCTGTCTAAACATACAGAGACAAACACAGAGAGCAGCCCAATTCTCTTTCTGGCACTGATGAGTTGGATAAAATGTCTGCAAGAAACAACCAAGCTCAGAGACTACCCAGGATCCCACAGTCCTCTTCCTCCCTTCTCCTCCACTCCACAGACTCCATTCTCTTCTAGCACTGATGATGTTACCTAGTTTGGTCATGAAAGGTCTGCAAGAAAACTACCAAGCTCAAAGAGCACCAAAGACCCCACTGTCATCCTCCTCCTTCCTTTCTCCTCCTCCTCCATTGTGCAAACCCCACTCCTTTCTAACACTGATGATGTTACCTAGTTTGGTCATGAAACACCTGCAAGAAAACCACCAAGCTGAGAGAGCACCAAAGACACTACAGTTCAGTCCTGAGCTATAAATATTCTCTTCTATCACTATTGAAAAAAGGAGAACTCGACTTCTAGTTGTGATTTGCAAAACTTCCTTATCTGGCCATTTTTTTTTCTAATTCCGCAGCGATGCTAGAGGTCTAATTTGTGGAGAATGAAAGAAAAGTGTGGTGGAAGGTAGCCTGGAGGCAGGGGCTGCTTTCCAAAGGCACTGGAGCTTGGAATAGCTGATTAGCTTTTCCCAGAGTACATCTGTAGTTATGGCTGGGGAATTCTGGGAATTGAAGTCCACCCATCTTAAAAGTGGGGTGAGGAAGTGAGTTGAAAAATCAAGACGGTTGTCACAACCGGGATTGAAGATTTACCCACCCTCTCTAGCAATCTTGAAAATAAATAATTGGCAGTCACAAACTTAGAAAACCCGGAGGGATATTGGATTTATTATGGGGTCCCAGGCTGTTTTTCTATTTGAAGATGTATGTTGTGTCTGTCACTCTGGACAACAATCTCTGTTGTCCATTGCCAATGTTACTAGCCTTATATTATGTCACACGTTAATGTTACTTCAAGAAAGTGGCAAGAATCATGCAATTTCCCTTCCTGTCATACTAGACTCATCCAGTCCAGCAAGAAATGCACCAGTGGTTCTTCTATTGCAGTGTTTCTCAACCTTAGTAAACTTTCAAATGGGTGGACTTCAATTTCCAGAATTCCACAGCCCAGCACTTTTTTGCCTTGGAACTCAATCCACTGCACAGCCCAACACATCTACGTGAACAGTATCAGCATGAAGATGTGTGTATTCGGTGCCTGTTGAGCCCCAAAGGTCAGGGGTTCACCCTCTTCAGCGGAGAGGGCGTGCGCTTCATGGTGGTTAGGTTCTTGGTTCAGGGGGGGAAGGACTGTGCGTATGAGGAAGAGAACTGAGCAGCTGCACTAAAAAAACGCAAGGGCGGATGTGTCAGCTCACCACAGGGCTAGAATCAAACTGCAACACCACATGTTGTATGAAGACCATCAAGTAGGCAGGGTGCTTGATCAGGATCTCCAGGTTTTGGAACAAGCCGGTTTGAGTGTCCGGGTGCTGGAACTGTGGAGAGAACCCAACATAGGGAAAATTAGAAATAGCGATGGGGTCCTTAGTGCTCTCTGAGCAAAAACATCACAAATCACGGTCAGATGACTGCGGGGCACTGCAGATGGCTGTAAATGTGATTGCCAAGCACCCAAACAGGATCATGTGACCGCATAGGGGGCCAGATGTTGTAACTTAGAAACCAGGTTGTTAATGCTGAGACTCTAGAAAGAGTACAGAGAAGAGCAACAAAGACGATCAGGGGACTGGAGGCTAAAACATATAAGGAACGGTTGCTGGAATTGGGTATGTCTAGTTTAATGAAGAGAAGGACGAGGGGGGACATGATAGCCGTGTTCCAATATCTCAGGGGCTGCCCCAAAGAAGAGGGAGTCAAGCTATTTTCCAAAGCGCCTGAAGGCAGGACAAGAAGCAACAGATGGAAACTAATCAAGGAGAGAAGCAACCTGGAACTAAGGAGAAACTTCCTGACAGTTAGAACAGTTAACCAGTGGAACAACCTGCCTCCAGAAGTGGTGAATGCTCCAACACTGGAAGTTTTTAAGAAGAGACTGGACAGCCATTTGTCCGAAATGGTATAGAGTTTCCTGCCTGAGCAGGGGGTTGGACTAGATGACCTCCAAGGTCCCTTCCATCTTCTTCTTCTTCTTCTTCTTCTTATTATTATTATTATTATTATTATTATTATTATTATTATTATTATTATTATCATCATCATCATCATCATCATCATCATCATCCATTTTTCTGGGTCTATGGTAACTTTGAATAGTCGTTAAGTGCCTGCCGTAAGTTGAGGACTACCTGTATGCGTTATAATGTTACTTCTTCCATGCTTTTTCCCAACTTAATCCCTCCATCTTTCCTTGTAGGGCAGGGGTCCCCAACCCTCCAGGCCACGGACCGGTACCAGACCGCAGCATGCCAAAAAACGGGCCGTGCAAGCAAGCGAAGCCCCATCTGCAGGATGCAGGCAGCATGCAAAACCACACCCCCTCCGGTCCACGGAAATGCCTGGTACCCAAAAGTTTGGGGGCCGCTGTTGTAGGGGACTCATTTTATTCCCTTAACCGTCTTATGTTCCCTCTTGCATTTGTTCTGCTGATTTCCCCACTTACAGGTTCAATGTCATTCTCAAAGTCCTCATCTTCTGCGCCAATGATGGACATAGCCACGCCTCCTTGAGCTCCCAGTGCTGAACTCTGGAAAAAAACCCACAAAAAACATCAGAAATTCCCAGGATCATTTAAGCCAGGGGTCCCCAACCACCCCCCCCCCGGGCCACAGCCCACCACCGAGCCACGGCCCGTTGAGAACCAGGCCGCCAAAGCAGCAGGCAAGGGTGTGAAGCTTCATTGGCACACGTGCGGGATTTCGGTTGCATGCATGAAACCATCCCCTCCCCCCCACTGCCCAAACCGCCGAAGCCACTGGTGCCGCCCGGCCAGTGGTCCGCAGAACCAAAAAGGTTGGGGACCCCTGATTTAGGCCACGGGTCTCTCAAATCCAGTAACTTCCAATTCCCAGAATTCCCCAATAAACACGCACACATCTTAAAAGTTGCTGAAGTTGGGCAACAACGTCAGGAAGATCTTCTTCTCTACCCAAGCTGACCTCAACCGGTGGGTCTTCCTCTATCCCGGAAAAAGGGTCTAAACATTCCATTTGTCGGAAGAAATTCACATTACTTCCTCTTTTCCCATCCCCTCTATTGTTAAATTAAAAGCTCTGGGAGGGAATCCTATTTCCTGTCCCCATCATTAATTAATATACCTCATTTACACAAACCCAACCATGTGCTTTCCCTTAAAAGCCAATTTCCCACGGCACCCTTCAGATATGTTAAGATTGCAAGCCCAAAAACTCAGTTATCAATAAAACACAGAATAGGAGCCAGCTAAAAGCCACTGGACTAGAAGCTTAGAGAGTGTGACTTCCGGTTCTGCTTAAGCACAAAGCCAGTTGTAGGGTCCCCGGGCCGGTCACTTGTCTCTCTCAACTTAGAAAGAAAACAATAGCAAGTCACTTCCAAAATATGTTGCCGTGAAAAAAGCAGGGACTTGTCCACATAGCTGCCAAGAGTCAAGAGTGACTTAAAAGAGCACGCACAAACACACAATATATCTATATCTACATCAAAAAGCTCCTATATGCAGGTGCACTGGTCTTCTCTCTTCCCTCTCTCACATTCTGTCTGTCTGTTTGTCTATCTATTTACCTACCTGTCTGCAATCTGTCTGTCTGCCTGTCATCTGTGTCTGCCTACCCATCTTCCTGTCATTTATTTCTGTCTCTGTCTGTCTGTCTGTCTGCCTGTGCCTGCCTGCCTGCCTGCCTGCCTGCCTGCCTGCCTGCCTGCCTATCTATCTATCTATCTATCTATCTATCTATCTATCTATCTATCTATCTATCTATCTATCTAATCTCTCTCGCTCTCCCTACCTGTCATCCATCTATCTGTGTCAATCTGTCTGTCTGCCTACCTGTTAACTATCTCTCTATCCATCCATCCATCCATCCATCACACCCCTCCATCCTATTTGCAAGCACACCCCAGCCAATTACTTACTCCATTGTAACCCTCCTCTAACTCCATTCTGCCCCCTTGGGGGGGACGGAGGGTCCCAGCAGCTGAGTCAGGGTGTCCAAATAGCCTGGATCAGCATACACCTAGTGCCACAAAAATAGTATTATAATTATAATATACACGACAAGGTGACATAACTAGTGCCTGTTCTTTAGCTGGTGTTCACCTTCATTTGCATCAAGTTCTTCCCAAGAACTTAGGACGTCACAATGTTTTGATGTATTATTATTATTATTATTATTATTATTATTATTATTATTATTATTATTATTATTATTATTATTATTATTATTATTATGGTTTGTTGCAGTCAGCCAGATGTTTAGTTTGGATCTGGCATTTGTGTTGAATCCTTCCCAAGGACTTGTGACAGGCAGAGGTGGGTAAATGGACAACCGCTATCACCAGTGCGTGATCCCAGAGCTGTAAACCCAGAAGTTCCAAACTTGGCAACTTTAAAGACTTGTGGACTTCCTGTACGCTGCTCCATTTGTCTCAAATTGTACAGGCGGGTCTCCTGCTTGAGCAGGGGGGTTGGACTAGAAGACCTCCAAGGTCCCTTCCAGCTCTACTTCGGATTGATTGAATAGATCCCACTTGGTTTTGTTTGGGGTGTGGGAAGAAGACTAATGTCTCCAACCCCTCTCCAGGGATATATACAAAAAAAAAAAAAAGAGGTATAGAATGGGGGGGGGGGAGATTTCATACACAGGAAGGTATTCAAGCTACCCCCCCAGCCCCATTACTCAGAAATTCCTGCCTTAGGTGGAGGTGAGTGTGGCATGAATGCCGCTTCTGTTACCTACAAAGAGGCCTTAGAGAAGCGGGTGGCAGCAGGGAAAGTCCACACCCCACAGGCAGCCTGACTCATACAGGGCATCAATCCAACAGGCTGGCTGCTTGGCACTAAGGCAGGGAGAAGGGGAAAAATGGGTCAACGCTGGAAAAGGAAAAAAGCAGCCCCCCACTGCAACACCCTGGAGAGCTCTAGGGTGGGATTCTGCCCAACGGCAATACCAACAGCGCTTAAACAGGTAGTCCTCGACTTAGGACAATGGAGCTCCCAATTTCTGCTGTTAAGTGAGACACTTCATAAGTGAGTTTTGCCCCGTTTTACGACCTTTCTTGACTCAAGTGAATCACTGCAGTTGGTATGTTAGCAACCCGGTCGTTAAGTGAATCTGGCTTCCCCCCTTTGACTTTGCTTGTCACAAGATCGCAAAAGGGGGATCGCGTGACCTCCTGGGACACTGCAACCGTCGTAAATGTGAACCAGTGGCCAAGCGTCTGAATTTTGATCGTGTGACCAAGGAGATGCTGCAGGGATTGGAAGTTTGAAAAATGATCAGTGCCGTTGTAACTTCAAAGGTCGCTAAATGAACTGTTTGTTAAGTCGAGGACTGCCTGTACCAATAGCCCTTGCTTAGACTTATATACCACTTCACAGTGCTTGACAGCCCTCTCTAAGCGATTTACAGAGTCAGCATATTTGCCCCCAACAATCCGGGTCCTCATTTTACCGACCTCAGAAGGATGGAAGGCCGAGTCAACCTTGAGCTGGTCAAGATCAAACTTCTGGCAGTGGGCACAATCAGCCTGCAATACTGCATTCTAACCACTGTGTCACCAGGAAGGAAGGAAGGAAGGAAGGAAGGAAGGAAGGAAGGGAGGGAGGGAGGGAGGGAGGGAGGAAGGGAGGAAGGGAGGGAGGCATAGCAATAGTACTTAAGACTTATCTACCGCTTCACAGTGCTTGACAGCCCTCTCTAAGCGGTTTAAAGAGTCAGCACATTTGCCCCCAATAATCTGGGTCCTCATTTTACCGACCTCGGGAGGAAGGAAGGCCGAGTCAACCTTAAGTTGGTCAGGATCGAACTCCTGGCACTGAGCAGAGTCAGCCTGCAATACTGGCTGCACAGGGCTCCCCAAACACCAATGCTCCATCACCCTCAAGGGAGAAGAGGCTGAATAACACAGCGACCGGGGTTCAGCTGCTCCTCTTTGCACACCAAGGGGCTTTTTTGCCGCTAAGCGGAACATTCCCCTTCAAGAGTGGGAAACAGAGGTAGTCCTTGAATCTACAACCACAGTTGGGAACAGAAATTCTGTGGCTAAGCAATCTGATGATTATGAGTTGCACCGTATTTTACGACCTTTTTTGGACACGGCTGTTAAGCGAATCACTGCAGTCGTTAAGTGAATCGCGTGGTCGTTACACGAATCTGACTCTCCCCCCCCCAATTGACTTTGTTTGTTGGAAGCCGGCTGGGAAGGTTGCAAATAGTGATCACAGGGTGCAATGGTCGTAAATGTGAGGAATGGTTGTAAGTCACTTTTTTTCAGTGGTGGTGTTCTTTTGAGCTGTTGCTAAATGAATGGTTGTTAAGTCGAGGACTATCTGTATTCCTTTCTCAGGACTCGGAGTTACTCCGTAAAGGAGCAGGGAAAAGCTGGCATTAAGGACTGGCTGGCTACTACTGGCAGCCACCTAATGGAAAACAATGGGCTTTTTAGCAGGCAGTTTTGGCACCTTCAAGTTTTGAGGCTCAATAAAATTTGTCCAAATTAAATGAAACCAGATTGTGAAGTTCCTTTGGGGACATGTTTACACCCGGCCCATCATAAGCAATCCATCATTTTAGCCACCTGCAGACACAGAAATTAATTCCAGAAGACAACATACAACAAATTAAATCAAAAGCTAGGTTCGCTTTCGTCATCTGGACCCACTGACAGCCCCGCAAGAATGAGAAATGCAAACTCAGGACAGTAAACATTCTTGAGGACTAGTAGCTTTGTAACAGGCATGCATATATTTGCAAGAGTAAACTGAATTTGAAACTGAATTTCACGTTTAAGCACAGAGCTTCCAGCTAAGGATATATTTTTTCCTTGAGACTCCGAGTTGTTGTCGTTTTTGTTTTAACAGTCGGTCCCGCCAGAGACACACACCCAGAAATTCAAGATATTGCTCTTATGTACATTCCTATGTACTTAGTAGAAAAAGCTGAGCTACTGTTGGATTTCTGCCAATAAACAGACATAAAATTTGCTTAGTGAAAGAGAAATGACAACAACCCCCAAATTACAGCCCCCCAATATAACTATGGAAACAACCTGTTAGGTTTTCAGATCAGCTGGAAATAATCACTTTGGTCTGGGAGGGGTTAAGGCTCTAGGCTGGAAAGCGGGAGATGGTGAGTTCTAGTCCCATTTTAGGCATGAAACCGCCTGGGTGTCTTTGGGCCAATCACCAGGAGACGGTGAGTTCTAGTCCCACCTTAGGCATGAAACCGCCTGGGTGTCTTTGGGCCAATCACCAGGAGACGGTGAGTTCTAGTCCCACCTTAGGCATGAAAGCCAGCTGGGTGACTTGAGGCCAATCACCAGGAGACGGTGAGTTCTAGTCCCACCTTAGGCATGAAAGCCAGCTGGGTGACTTGAGGCCAATCACCAGGAGATGGTGAGTTCTAGTCTTGTTTTAGGCATGAAAGCCAGCTGGGTGACTTTGGGCCAGTCCCTCTCTCTCAGCCCAGCCTACCTCACAAGGTTGCTGTTGTGGGGAAAATAGGAGGAGGAAGGTATATTGGGTATGTTTGGCAGGATACAAACTAACAAAACCCCTATAATTCCCAGCCAGCAGAGGATGATGGGAACTGTGCTAATACACCTAGAGAGGTTCAGTCTGGAGAAGATAAAAGCCTGCTAACGAGCCAGCATTTTTTTTAATCCATCTCTTTGTTTCCTTGCTGCAATAGGAATTAGCCCGACATTATCTACACTATGCTATTTGAATGGGAAAATAAAGTTCTATAAAACGTAGCTGAGGCAGAAACGTGACCAAAAATAGTGCATCAAAGCACCCAAAAAAAAGAGAGAGAAAAAAATACGAATGCGGTAAGCCAGTATCCTCTGTTTAACCAGGAAATATTTCTCTTGCAAAAGATAACATGCAAAAGACACAAGCCTATCACAGACCATGCAGTGTTAGAGAGCTGGAGCAAACAGGAAGCAAATAAATGGAAATTTGCAAATAAAAACAAGTTCAGCATCAGCTGCCACTATATCAGAGAAAAAGCCAAAGGGATCAGGGAAGCTATGGCGGTGTAAAGTTAGCACACGCCACTTCCCTTTGAGAAGACAGTTTGAAGTCAAGTGAACCAAACAAGTTCCTAATCCTTTAATGTAGTGTTTCTCAACTTTGGCAAAAGTGTGGACTTCAACTCCCAGAATTCCCCAGTCGGGAGGAGGAGGAGGAGGAGGAGGAGGAGGAGGAGGAGGAGGAGAAGGAGAAGGAGAAGGAGAAGGAGAAGGAGAAGAAGAAGAAGAAGAAGAAGAAGAAGAAGAAGAAGAAGAAGAAGAAGAAGAAGAAGAAGAAGAAGAAGAAGAAGAAGAAGAAGAAGAAGAAGGAGAAGAAGAAGAAGGAGAAGGAGAAGAAGAAGAAGAAGAAGAAGGAGAAGAAGAAGAAGAAGAAGAAGAAGAAGAATCAGGTTAATCCAAATGACAGGTAACAGGGTGGAGATAGTCACAACAAGACACTTGCATTCCTTGGGATTTTCCCTCCTGGCAGAACAGGCCAGCTTCTGGCTCACCCAGGTTATTAAACAAAAGAATCAGCCCACAGTATTTTCAGATCGCACCAACTTCCTGCAGCAGGAAGTGATGTAAGGGTACAGACACACAGACACACACACAACTGCAGAGCAAGAGGCGCTCTCAAGAGCTACCAGCACATAACCAAGTTTGACAATGCCAGAAGGCAGTTTAACTTCATAAAAGGAAAGTTGAGAGTTAAACCAGTAGTCTACATCTTTGGGCAGTAAAGAGATATGCAAATCAGGAATAGGTGCACTAGGATCTACTAGTTAGTAGATGGATCACTGAGATATAGCAGATCTAAAAAGTTTCTCAACTTTAAATGACATCTTAACACTACCTTTCAAATACCTTAATTGAACTACCTGGATCGCGGTTTCTCAAGTTGGACAACTTTTAAGATGCCTGGACTTCAACTCCCATGCTGGCTGGGGAATTCTGGGAGTTGAAGTCCAAGCATCTTAAAGTTGCCCAGGTCGAGAAACTCGGGTCTGGATTATTAAAAAAACCAAAATGGAGATACGTCTCTGGATTTGCGACTGTGATCTCTTACTTGAAGCGACATTTTTGTGTTGAGACTGAAGGGGTGGGTCTCAGGGTCCTATGCAAAATAGAAAGCAGCCCCCTCCCCCCAAAAAACTCATGCTCCTCCTCCTTGCCACAAAACTCAAGACTGCCCAGGGCTTCTGCTAACAATTTTCATCTAATTGTTTTCAGATGCTTGGTGAGGTTCTTCTCAACTATTCTTCTTGCTGTCCCCTACTGTGGTCCACACTTTTATGGGAATTACAAACATAACTTTTTCTCTGGTTTTCTCAGGGAGTCCCCAAAAGTCTTATTCCAGTTGAGGAAACGGGTAAGAAAAATACCAGCGTTGGAAGGGACCTTGGAGGTCTTCTAGTCCAACCCTTGCTCAAACAGGAGACCCTAGACCATTTCAGACAAATGGCTAACCAGTCTCTTCTAAAAAACCTCCAGTGATGGAGCACCCACAACGTCTGGAGGCAAGCCGTTCCCCTGATTAATTGTTCTTGCTGTCGGGAAATTCCTCTTTAATTCCAGGTTGCTTCTCTCCTTGATTAGTTTCCATCCATTGTTTCTTGTCCTGCCTTCAGGTGCTTTGGAGAATAAGCTGACCCCCTCTTCGTTGGGCTCCAGAAATGATTTGTTTTTTTAATTTTGATGATCTTACTCTTGTTTTTAACTATTTTTATTACACTCTGTATTTTTTTATACTCTCTGCATGCCTGAATGGATGATTCTCTTCCTAATAGCATACACAGAACATCATAGTTGGAGGAGACCCTGGAGGTTTTCTAGTCCAACAGGAGACCCTATACCCTTTCAGACAAATGGCTGTCCAGTCTCTTCTCAAAAACAATGATGGAGCACCCACAACTTCTGGAGGCAGGTTGTTCCACTGATTATTCTCCCTGTCAGGAAATTCCTCCTTAGTTCTAGGTTGCTTCTCTCCTTGGTTAGTTTCCATCCATTGTTTCCGATTAATTGTTCTAACTGTCAGGAAACATGAATTCCCCCCCCCCCCCACCAATTCAATGCATGCTAAAAACTGGGGTTGGGAGTCACCAAAACGCTTCTTGTCCACACAGGTGCCCTATCTGCCTGACCCAGACAAAGCACAAGCAAAAACAGTTGGAAACGGTTGGAAACAACTTTGCAGAGCGGTACCAAAACGAAAGCAACCTCACAGGAAATGCCACCCTAACTCACTTCTCGTGGTCCTTATCGCCATCCGAATTACAAACTCATTTCCCTAATTTTTTTTTTTTCATTTTTTTCTTCCCTCCATCTCATTTTTTTCTGGGATTTCCCCACCTCTGCTAGCTTTCATTTGCCCCCAAAACAAATGGAGGAGGTGGGACTTAAGAGATAAGTCAATAGGCCAGAGGGAAGGGCGGGCTATGGTGCATTCCCCCCCCCCCTAAGGCTGCAAATTCAATCATGTTAAGAAAAAATCACTTCTCTTTGTCTATTTCTCTCCAGCTACTTGTGTAGGAGACTTTGTGTAGGAGACTCTGCTTCAGATCTTCGATTAGCCAAAATAAGGCAGGCAAGTTGGTCTACTACCGAGCAGTTTCAGACAACAGTTAAAACTTCGGTTACAGAATATCTAAAGAATATACCTAGCCTTCCATTTAAAAATGACTGAAGGAATGTCAACTGTTATGATAACAGAGAGATAAGGTTACAGTGGCAAACATCTCAGCTTTTTAAACAATGCAATAAAAAGTTACAGCAACTAGAATGCACCTATTTCCTGGGGCCATGTAAACATGTAAATTCAATTTTTTAAAAAGTCACCTCTCTCATTTTCCAGTTTCTTCAGCTCTTCTGGTGCACGAACCTTTATAGCAAAGGATTTTTTGAAAAGAGCGAGAAAGAACTTTTTTTTTTTTGAACCCAAGTCAAATCAGGTGCAAAGAAATGAAACCAGTGTAATTTCCTGTTGGAGTCATCATACCGCCTAATTATTACAAGTAAGGCGAGCTTGCTAACTTCCCCTCCCTTCTTTCTGACACCTCCCTTCAATTGTCAAAATTTAGCATTTCTTAAACCAGGGAACTGCCTGCTCTCTAGACTAGAGCAGTATTTCTGAATTTTTGCAACTTTTAAGATGTGTGGACCTCCACCCGCAGAATTCTCCAGCTGGCCATGTTAAAGTGCACACTACTTAAAAGTTGTCAAACTTGAGAAAGTCAGGGTTACACCATTCAAAACAACTAAACAAAGAAGTCTCTGGATTTGCAACAGTGATCGTTTTACTTGAAGCAACATTTTTTGCATCTACATTCAACAGGTGGGCCTTGGGTCCTATGCAAAACGAGGGATTCTGGGAGTTGAAGTCCCACACATCTTAAAAGTTTCCAAGGTTGGGAAACTCAGGTCTAGAACATTAAAAAACTAAAAATGGGATTTTGTAACTGTGATCTCTTTACAAGGCTCAACTGGAGAGGGCCTTAGGGTCCTATGCAAAATGGGGAATTCTGGGAATGGACCTTGCCAAGGTTCAGAAGCATCCAAAACAAGCTGGGTTAAAAAGAAGCAAACTCATTCTGCAAATGTGGTCATCCTGTCCTGTAGCCAAGAAACACAACACACAGCTCTGCTAATCACGATGGAGATTAAATGGGGGTGGGTGGGAGAAGGGGGGGGGTTATGGTCTGCTGGTAGAAAACATATGGTATGGCCTCACGGCATTAAGGGGGAGAGGATATGGCAGCAAGCAGCGAGCTGAAAAACAGAAGGAGAGAGGGAGGGAGGGAGGGAGGGATTGCCCCTTCCCCCCCAAACCACACGTCTCTTGGCATGTACCCTGTCACTGACCTCACCGGCTAAAGAGGCTTGTTTGGCCTCCCTGGGTAGAAAAATGTCTGGCACACATAGGCTTGTCCCAGGACAGCCAGAGGGATGAGAAAACGGGAGAATTTGTCCTGGCAATGGGGTGGACAGATGGGGGGAAACGCAGGTAATGCCATTGCAGCTCAGAGTTCCTTCGAACCGTGAGAGGGATGGCAAAGAAATGTGACGATAATAATAAAAAACAGAAAGACTGTGGCAAGAGAAAGCAAAGGTAATCCCAATATTAGTTAACAGACGCCTTTGGGGGCGATCCCCAAATAACTGGAGCACCACTTGTCGGCATTGACACAATCACCATCAGTCAATTGCAAAAGGCAGCTTTGCCGGGAACAGCTGACCTCCTGCCACGAAGACTTTAAACACCATCAACCTATCCCTGGTCCTTGGGAAGGACTCGATAGGTAGATAAAAATGCCAAATCCAATCTAAACATCTGACTGTGCGATCAACCATAATAAATAAGAACAATAGCACCTTCGGACAACACAGGAGAGAGTCTCTTTGTCCTCTAAGCGGCCTGTATTTCTGATGTATCAGCTTCAAAGCATCTAATTTTGTTCTACAATTTATTTATTTAGAACATTCGTATAAACATCCTGAAACAACGGTGAGCAACACAACCGGCAGCACTGAAATGAAAATAGGGGGGGGGGGGAAACCCTGCCCAAGTTCCTGGGAAATGGGCTGGATAAAGACTGTGATAGAAGGCTTGTTCTGGGATTAAAGGGGGTGCAATAAACATAAATAAATGAACAGCTACTGCATGAGCTAAGGGATACCACCAGGCACAAAGATAAACTTTAACCATGTGGGAGGGACTGTTTTGACTCTGATCCCAGGCCTGAGGAAGCTGCACAGAATTTTAATGCTCCAGACATCAGAATAACAGAATGCAGGTGGTCCTCAATTTATGACCACAGTTGAGCCCAAAATTTATATTGCTAAGATTGTTCAGTGACTTTTACCACCTTTCTTGCCTCGATTGTTAAGTGAATCACTGCGGCTGTTAAGTTGGTAACACGGTTGTTAAGTGAATCTGGCTTCCCCATTGACTTGGCTTGTCAGAAGGTCTGCAAAAGAGGATCGCGAGACACTGGGACACTGTGACCGTCATAAATATGGGTCAGTGGTCAAGCGTCTGGATTTTGATCACGCGACCACAGGGATATGCAATGGTTGTCAGTGTGAAAAACGGTCATAAGCCACTTTTTTCAGTACTGCTGTTAACGGTCACTAAACAAACTGTTGTAAGTCGAGGACTACCTGTAGTAGAGTTGGAAGGTACCTTGGAGGTCATCTAGTCCAACTCCCTGTTCAGGCAGGAAACCCTAAACCATTCCAGACAAATGCTTGTCCAATCTCTTCTTAAAAGCCTCCAGTGTTGGGAGCACCCACAACTTCTGGAGGCAAGCCGTTCCACCGATGAATTGTTTCAGCTGTCAGGAAATTTCTCCTCAGAAACGTCTTCTCACAATAGAGGAATGATTAATAAAGATGCCAGACTTGGCAACCATGGCTAATTTAACGGCCCTCCCTTGGGAGAGAAAAACCACTGAAGAAATTTCATTTGTAACTGGAAGCCCTCTACGGACTTTTTGCAGGAGATAAAATCCAATTTCGACATATGCATGTGTTGATTGTTAAAATTTAAATAGTGGCCAAAACAAAAAAGAACTTTTAATTTCCCCTTTTCTTCTTTTTTTGGAGGGGTGAGAAATGGACATTTTATTGCAGCTTTAAAGTAAGAATCGAACGACAGTGTTCCCTATATGATTAGAAGATTAGTCGTTCTATTTATTTTTGTTTTCCTTTCCATTTCTTTATAGCTTTTCGCACTTTGATCCCTATTTTACTTTATCTTTCTCGTTAATGTTTTTTTTAATGTGCATGCTTCGCAAAAGGTAATAAAATTATTTGATTAAAAAAAAAAGGAATGTCCCTTTCTAAGCATTTGATAGCTCCTAGGTAAGTTGTGGGCCCTTCTCTATCCAAAGCTTAACCCTAGTCTGGAAAAATGACAGCAGCTAATCTAGCATTATTACACATTTCAAGCTGGTGCTCACAAAGAACTTGTGTTCTGCTCTCATCAATCCATAGACGCCTGCAAGAGTATCTCAGAAGCAAATCTGCACTTCTTTAAAAGATTTGTTTATGGCTCAAAGGTGTGAAGCAATGCAAAAGATTCTTTTTTTACAATAAAGTTGGTTACTGCCTCTCAACACACACATGCACGATTATCACACTGCACAGGACTCTATCCTATATTAGTGCATTTTATATTCTCATCTTGTCCTTGGCTGCAGGTAGATTTAACACCCATTCATTGAGTGACCGTTTTGAGTTACAATCGCACAGGAAAAGCGACTTACGGCCATTTTTCACACTGACGACTGTTGCAGCATCCCCTTGGTCACGTGATCAAAATTTAGACAACTTGGCAACTGCCTAGGCTCCCGCGATCCCCTTTTGCAACCTCCTAAGCCAGATGCACTTAACAAACTGCATTATTAACAATTGGGCCAAAACATTTAATAAACTGCCTTGCTCGGGAACAGAAATTTAGGGCTCAATTTTGGACGTAAGTCGAGGACTACCTGTATTTTGGATCCTAGAACCCACCTTGCCATTATGTCTTTAGGGAACAAATCAGGAACCCGCCCCCCCCCCCTTTTTTTTTTTAAACCACTGAGTGGTGTCTTTGCCTTTCTTGGTCTTAAATGCCAAACCTGACATGGAAAGGAATTAGGACTTTTTATATATATATATATATTTCAAGTTAACCTTAGATCTTGATGCCAATGCTCAAGCTGGTGGACCAGAGTACAAAGAGCACGTACAGAAGGCATCTGCTCCAGGTTCTTAATCCTCCTCCCCCCCGCCCCCGCCCGCAAAGGAGGAATTTAGATCACCCGGCATCCCCCAAGGCTAGATTTCCGAGAACGGGGTCGGAAGGGGGGGGGGGTCCCGCAGCGAGGAGGCAAGAAAACGCACTCGGCGCGTGCTCAGAGGCCCTCTTTCCTTCCCTTCCCAGCCCGCCGGAACCCTGCAAAACACACACACACACACACACAAAACGCAACGCAACGCACTTCCCGGGCCGAGCCCCGAGAGCGGCCAGCCCCGCACCCTCCTTCCCCGAGTTTGGACCCCGAGCCGGCGCTTTCCCGGGCGTCGCCTTCCAGCCGGGGCTTACTCGAGAGTAAGCGCGCCCGCAAGCTGGAGGGCCCGATCCCGCCTGCACGGGACTCCGGCTAGGCGGGGCAGGGGGGAGCAGGGGAGGGGAGGGGAGGGGGGAGAAAAAGTGGGGAGGGGGGCATTAAAAAAAAACAAAAAAAAACAACCCGGCGCCCCCAGCCCCGCTTGCATTTGCTCCTTTCTTTCCCCGCTGCAAATCCCCCGGGGCCAGACAATGCCCGCTCCCCACCCGCCCCGGCGGAGCCAGCAGGACGCGCGCCCCCTTTCCCCGCGGCCTCTCCCGCGCCCGTTCCCACGGCCTGGCTTGCCCCGGCGGCCGAGTCGGGGAGGTGGGACGGGGCGGCGGGGGGGGAAGAAGCGACGGGGGCCGGGCGGGATCGGCTCACCTGGACCTGCTCGGCCTTGTGGCTCGCCCTGCAGGGCCCTCGGAGGCCGCTGGCGGGGCTTCCTGTGGCAGGGAGCGCCTCTCGGGGAAGGGCTGGACCGAAGGGGGGAAGGCGGGCGGCGGTGGAAGCAGGAGCCCGCCCCGTTCGCCTGTTCCGGATCTCTCGTCCCCGCCGCCGCTGCCTCCTCCTGGGCGGCCCTCCTCTCGCTCGCGCGCTCGCTCCGGCTGCTGCGCTGCAAAAGCTGCCCGGGATTCCGATGCTGGCCACGTCGGAATGCCACGGGGCAGCCCAGCCGGCGGGCAGCGTCGGGAAGGCGGAAGGGGCCCGTCTAGACACGGGAGGGCGAGGGGCTGGGGTCGGGGCCGCCGCTGGAGCCGTTCAGACGTGCCGTTCCAGCCTTCGACTCTCCCGGTGTTTGCCAGCCTCTTCGTCGCCCAGTCGCGCGTTCCCACGAGCTGCGGATCCGTGTCTTGACTTCTTGAAGCCTCTTTTTTTTTCCTGCTTTGGCGCCACAAACTAACCAAATCGCTTTGGGTTATTTGGGTTCAGAAGAAAAAAAAAAAAACAAGGAATGAAGCGGATTGGGGTCGTGGCTCAACCAGGGTTTCTCGAGCTTAAGCCACTGGAAGATGGGTGGATTTTTAACTCCCAGAATTCCCCAGCCAGCACGTGTGGAGTTCAACTTGTCGGAATTCCGGAGCCAGCATGCTTGGATTCCCAACAACCCCAATCCTCCAAACTGGCTTGTTTGGTCTTTAGGAGGGATTTTAAACACAGAATGGTGGCTGCCATCTTGACTTACTTGACCCCCCCCCTTGCATAAATCCCTGAAGTTGGTCCTCGTTCTTTTACATTTGCAATGGGGTTTATAGTGCTTCTGCTTTCCCTTTTTCCTGTGATAAAATACCTAGTTATAAATATTTGTTTTGTTTTCTCTGAATTCTAGACACAGGTCCGATTCTCCATCAGATAGAGCAGTCTTTCTCAACCTTGACAACTTTTAAGAGGTTTGGACTTCAACTCCCAGAATTCCCCAGCCTGCACATGTGAAGTTCAGTTCCCAGAATTCCCTAGCTAGCATGGCTGGCTGGGGAATTCTGGGAGTTGAAGTCCATATCTCTTAAAAGTTCCCAATATTGACAAACATTGAAGTAGAGGATCTCCACGTTTACACGTTACATTTATCAAAACAGTGATCAGGAATCAGCTTCAGCCGTACTTAACTCACTTGGTCTCATTCCTTACTATTTTCATTCTGAGATTTTAAGAGGTTTTCGGATTGGCGTAGGGTCGTGCATTTTATCCCCGCTCTCAATATGCAGAAGATGCTTCACGTAAATAAATATAAATAGGAAATAAATAAGTATAAGCCCAATAGATATTGTGCAACTGGACTTAGGTGACAAATAAAACACAACAAAAATTGCACCTGGCTGGGGCTTTGTTCCTCCCCGTTCATGGTCTGTGGTTTCCACCAAGTTGCCATTCAGTTTATTAAAAAAAAAATCTGAGAAAGTTTAGCATGACTCTTAACGTGGTTTTAACTTTTGCAAAGAGGGAGGAGGCACCAATTCCTCCAGGGAGAGATGTGCAGGTAGCTGGATCTGGAGCAGAAAAGGTGCTTCAGATGGGTGTGGGTGTGCTCCGCTTTCTCACTGTAACTCAGCTGAGCCCTAAATAAATAGGCTTAGCAGCCAAGGCTACTAAGTAGTTCTCGACTTACGACCACAGTTGGCCCCATAATTTCTGTTGCTAAGCAAGACATTTTGTTAAGTGAATTTTGCCCCATTTTACATCCTTCCTTGCCACAGCTGTTGAAGTGAATGACGGCAATTAAGTTAGTAACCCGGTTGTTAAGTGAATCTGGCTTCCCCATTGACTTGGCTTAATAGAAGGTTGCAAAAGGGGATCACATGATCCGGGGATGCTGCAACTGTCAATAATAATAATATAATAATAATAATAATAATAATAAAGTTGGAAGGGACCTTGGAGGTCATCAAGTCCAACCCCCTGCTCAGGCAGGAAACCCTATACCATTTCAGACAAATGGCTGTCCAGTCTCTTCTTAAAAACTTCCAGTGTTGGAGCATTCACCGCTTCTGGAGGCAGGTTGTTCCACTGGTTAATTGTTCTAACTGTCAGGAAGTTTCTCCTTAGTTCTAGGTTGCTTCTCTCCTTGATTAGTTTCCATCCGTTGCTTCTTGTCCTGCCTTCAGGCGCTTTGGAAAATAGCTTGACTCCCTCTTCTTTGGGGCAGCCCCTGAGATATTGGAACACTGCTATCATGTCCCCCCTCTTCCTTCTCTTCATTAAACTAGACATCCCCAATTCCAGCAGCCGTTCCTTATCAATATGAACTAGTTGCCAAGCGTCCAAATTTTGATCACGTGATCATTGGGATGCTGACAACGGTCGTAAGTGTGAAAAATGATCATAAAGCCATTTTTTTAAGTGCCGTTGTAACTTTGAACAGAAACTAAATGAACTGTAAGGCTCATTTAGGACTACCTGTAACTCTGGAGTTCCCAAGTGCACACCTGGAGATTTCCTTGGTTTCACACATGCCCCAAATGGAGCTACAAGGAAGCAACAGTCCCACGGATTTATGTTAACAGTACAAATGGTTAAGTTGGTCTTTGTTGACCAAATCTGCAGCACGTCCTCAGCCTATCCAGGCTTAAGGCTGCCAGCCAGGAAAGGTTTGAGATAAGGAAAGGAAGGAATGCGAACGGAATACTTTTGTAAAGCTCCTGTAAAGGTGCTTTTAATCGAACATTGCTCAAGTTTGGCAACTTGAAGACACGTGGACTTCAACTCCCAGAATTCCCCAGCTAGCTTTGAGAAACTCCTCTAAGTGAAAGTACCTTTATACCTAACCAATAACCCTCCCCTTTTGACCCCAGTTGGGACTGGAATCTCCATTGCACAGCAAGGCAATTATTAAATGAGTGGTACCTACTTTTACAACCCACGACTCTTAAGTGAATCTGGCTTTCCCAATTGACTGCTTGTCGGAAGAAATTCCACTGGGATCACATGACACTCCTCCCCCCCCCTCCAAGGAGGCTGCAACCATTGTAAATACATGCTGGTTGGCCAGTACCCAAATTACATATGACAATGGGGATGCTGCAATGATCATAAGTGGGAGGACCTGTCTAGTTTAACGAAGAGAAGGACGAGGGGGGGGGGACATGATAGCAGTCTTCCAATATCTCAGGGGCTGCCACAAAGAAGAGGGAGTCAAGCTCTTCTCCAAAGCGCCTGAAGGCAGGACAGGAAGCAACGGATGGAAACTAACCAAGGAGAGAAGCAGCCTAGAACTAAGGAGAAACTTCCTGACAGTCAGAACAATTAACCAGTGGAACTCCTTGCCTCCAGAAGCTGTGGGTGCTCCAACACTGGAAGTTTTTAAGAAGAGACTGGACAGCCATTTGTCCGAAATGGTATAGGGTTTCCTGCCTGAGCAGGGGGTTGGACTAGATGACCTCCAAGGTCCTGTCCAACTTTATTATTATTATTATTATTATTATTATTATTATTATTATTATTATTATTATTATTATTATTATTATTATTATTATTATTATTATATCACTTTTTCCAGTGCCGTTGTCATCGGTCACTAAAGGAATGGTTGCAAATTGAATGCTACCTATATTTTGCTGATAAAGGGAACATTCAAAACTATCCCCTATTATCCAGTGGCCACGGGGGAGGAAAAAGTTCTACCTGGAGGCTGTTCCTCACTGCCAGGTGGTGAGGCGAGCTGCCACCCTATCTTTGAATAAACAAATATCGCTGCAGTGACCTTTGTGGTTCCTTGGCCTACCTTTCTTCTGCCTCTGTTCCCAGTTCCTGCCAGGCACCTGACTTCCCTCCAAGAGAGCGCTGATAAAGCCATTCGCAGACCTTCAGCCTGCCCTTGGATGGTGTCGGAAGAAAAAGGAAAGCGAATAAGAAGGAAAGTGAGTTGGTCAATCGTTCAACAACATACAAATATCTTTAGTACAGATCTCAGACTATTACATTAAATGGTTTCCTCTCTTTTCCCCTTGGTATTTACCGTCTCATATTTAAATTAGTACAATTCTTATTGTATCGATTAAATAAAAAAAATCACTTTCTTAACATTCATCAATAATTTTTAGTTTATACATATCCCAGTTGTTTTAACATTCAATCTTTTTAGACAATCAATGTCCTGGTTAGTTTTTCCCATTTTTTTAGTTTCCCATGGACCAACTCAGCCGCCACGTTGCTTTTCAAATATTTAAATGCAAAACTAGAAAATCAATAAAATTTTCTTGAAAGTGAAAAGAAGGAAAGCACTCATTTAACAGCAATGCCACTAAGGGCGGCTAAAGCCTTGGGGAGCTAGCAGAAAACAGTGATTGCTGCAGGGGGGGGGGGAGATTGCCAGGGCTTGGTTCCACATGGTTGGTTCTAGAAAGAGTGCAGAGAAGGGCAACAAAGATGATTAGGGGACTGGAGGCTAAAGCATATCAGGAACGTTTGCTGGAATTGGGTATGTCTAGTTTAATGAAAAGAAGGACTAGGGGTGACATGATAGCAGTCTTCCAATATCTCAGGGGTTGCCACAAAGAAGAGGGAGTCAAGCTATTCTCCAAGGCGCCTGAGGGCAGGACAAGAAGTAATGGATGGAAACTAGTCAACGAAAGAAGCAACCTGGAACTGAGGAGAAACTTCCTGACAGTTAGAACAATTAACCAGTGGAACAACCTGCCTCCAGAAGCGGTGAATGCTCCAACACCGGAAGTTTTTAAGAAGAGACTGGACAGCCATTTGTCTGAAATGGTATAGGGTTTCCTGCCTGAGCAGGGGGTTGGACTCGATGACCTCCAAGGTCCCTTCCAACTTTATTATTATTATTATTATTTATGTGCAAAAGAGTTTTTTGTGGGGTTTTTTTGCAGAGGTTACTTCAAGTACAGTACTAGTGGCAGTGACCTCCCTCTGCTGGCGAGATAGAGACACGAACTTTTCATCTTCAAAAATATTTGTGCAGGACGGAACAGAACTGCTGAAGTTTGATTTCCAAGGAAATGTGTTTTAACAGAAGCATCTGTAGGGAGGGGGTCCAGGAAGGGAAGAAGGTGGGTGCAATTGAAGCCCCATCCTTTTTTTATGTGTGGGTTGTAAACTAGTTGACTTTTTTGACACAAGGGAGAGAGAGAGAGAGAGACCCATGGGAAACACCAGGAGAAGCAACTCCAGCTGTCTCAAGCTGAGGGGTGGACTAGAAGACCTCCAAGGTCCTTTCCAGCTCTATTCTATTCATTAGCAAGACAGCCAGTTGGATCCAGTAGCTCTGAGCACTGGAAACCCTATGAGCATAAGAAAACTACGGAACTATTTTTCCCTTTGGTACAAGGGGTCAAGCTTCAAAGAAATCTTATGCTGCTTCAGCCATTGCTGTTTCTTCGCTTGCCTACAGACCCAGGGGGGAGGGGGGATGAATGGAATGTGCATCACAGGTGCCAAGTTGCCCAGCTTGAGAACCAAGGTCATCCGAGAATTGTTTGCTGGGAACTGAAGATTTTTCTCATAATAGTTGTCTGAAGCTTAATTGGGGAATGTGACCTGCACTGTCAGGGGGAAGGGGAGTTTCTATACTTTTAATTTATTGTTCTGGCGCCAATTTAAGCGGAGATGGTTTTCTATTCATCAGTGCCGATATGGTGTGCTCAATAAAGTTTTGCATTAGAGATTGGAATGTCTCAGTTGCCAAATCGTGGCAATCTGGCAGAAAACAAGTGATGTCCACCTTGCTCAGGTACGATGTCATAATGTTCCTGTTAACGTCTCTAATCTTCAGATGCTCTTTCCCTAAATGGAGGACTTTGACACAAAAGAAATCCTGTAGATCCAGAAGATTCCAAGTCCCTTGGTCTTCCAAGAAGACTCAACGCCAAATCTTATACATTCCAACCACTCTTCTAGGCTCCCCAATGTTCCCAAATTCACTATAGATAGTGTCTGATTTACAACCAAATTTGGGGCCAGAATTTACCTGGCTAAGCAAGACGGTTGTGAAGTGAGTCGTGCCCAATTTAATGGCATTTTTTTGCCTTGGTTGTTAAGCGAATCACTCATTCTTAAGTGAACCGTGCAGTTGTTAAGCAAATCGGGCTTCCCATCGGGAAGGTCACAAATGGTGATCACATGACCCTGGGATGCTTCAACCATCATAAATACATGCTGGTTATCTAGCAGCTGAATTTTGATCGGGGGATGCTGCGACGGTCATAAATGCAAGGACTGTTTATAAGTTGCTTTTTCAGTTGCGCTGAATGATGGTTGTAAGTTAGATGTATGTCCACATCTGCCAGGCAGGTAACAACTGGCAGAGAATTTTGTTAATAGAAATTCTTGCTTTTAGCTGTGAAATGTCCTCGGGACAAAATTCTGGCTGTCCCTTCTGCAGAAGCCCAAGACACTCCCTCAAACTGAAGCTTCAGTGCATAGCAAACAAAAACCAAAGAACAGACCAACTTCTTCTCTGGGTGGAGCAAGGGAGCACCCAGGCGCATCGCCTGAAATCTGCTTAAAACAGGAAAAGTAAAAAAAATGCACAACTAAAACAAGCCTGAAGTCCAGCAGTGACTGCAGCATAGATGTGGTGGACAATCTTCTCTGTGGGATAGTTTAACAGGATGGAAGTTGGTCAATGCCACCTGTGCTCTCTGCTTCTCCTGGGAATCTTTTCAGGTAAGATATTCTTAGCGGCTGTCATCTAGGGACCGGTAGCTGTGAATACATGGGGAGATCCAGACCGGTAGCAAACTCTACAAGGTAAAAGCTTTTCCTCAGGATTTCCATGGAAAGCTGCTTGTTTTGTGTTAACCTATTTTTAAAGGCCAAGGAGCCATGAGGATGCTGGTACACAGGTGTACGACTGGGCAATTCTATGTGCTAGGTTCAAAGATGAATCCCAGAAGTCCAATGGTTTTATAAATGGGAAAGGCTTGGGTGGGCTCTGATTCCTGATGGTGACATGGACAAGTCCCATGGTTTTGTTGGCAACATTTTCAGAAGTGATTTGCCATTATTTTCTTGAGAAAGAGAGATTGGCTGAAAGTCACCCACCCTAACTAAGAGAGGATTAGAAATCCAGTTTCTATGCTCCAGCGTTTTCACAACTACTCTCTCTTTATGGTAGACTAAAGCGTGAATCTTCTTCTTGAATCTGGAATAGGTAATTCCAAGAAGATTCAGGACAGGACAATTTTAACAGGCAGGGCTGCAAGTGTTGTTCTGGTATGGAATGAAAGAAAAAAAAGGTGGAAGAAAAAAGGACTTTTCTTATAATTAACAGAATAACAGAGTCGGAAGGGACCTTGGAGGTCTCCTAGTCCAACCTTCTGCTCAAGCAGGAGACCCGATACCATTTCAGACAAATGGCTGTCCAGTCTCTTCTTAAAAGCCTCCAGTGATGGAGCACCCAGAACTTCTGGAAAAGTCATTCTACTGATTAATTGTTCACACTGTCAGGAAATTTCTCCTTATATCTAGCTTGGTTCTCTTTTTTTATTAGTTTCCATCCATGGCTTCTTGTCCTGCCTTCTTTTCTTTGTGGCAGACCCCCAAATATTGGGACACTGCTATCATGTCACCCCTAATCCTTCTTTTCACTAGACCAGGTATATCCAATTCCTGCAACCCTTCTTCATATGTTTTAGCCTCCCGCTCCCTAATCACCTTTATTGCTTTTTTCCTGCACTTTCCAAAGTCTTAACATCTTTTTTATGATACGGTGACCAAAACTGAATGCAGTACTCTAAGTGTGTTCTTACTAAGGCTTTGTAAAGCACTACTAATACTTCACCTGATCTTGATTCTACCTCGAATTTTATTTTATTTTTGGCAATGATCTGTGATATGTAAATAATGCAAGACTCAATCTTTTGTATCTCTACTGTTTCTCAACTTTGTCAGCTTTTCAACTCCCAGAATTCCCCAGCCAGCCTATATAAAAATAAATCTTAGACAATAGGTGCCTGTACCCATATGAATGGATACAGAATTGTATCCTGAGTAGGTAATTAAAATTAATACAACATGATAAAATAGATACTGTAAAATATCTACTGGATATATACAGTATACACTTGGTTTAAAACAAACCCTACTGAACAGGGTGAAAACAAAACAGAGTTAATCTTGCAATCATTGTTTGTTGAGCCAGTTTTGGGGTAGCTTTCCTATGTCTTCAAATTCTTTTTATATTGCACAACTATTGCTTAGCTAGAGGCTTGAATAGTTGTCCAGAAATTAACCAGGAACATCAAGAAAACACATAATGAATTGTTATTTGTACATACTTAATTATAGTGCAGTCAATAAATCAACAAATGAATTAGCCTTGTTTCTTGTCAAAATAAACCATAGTTTGCTCTAACCTCCCCATTTAACCCAATGCTAAGTCAAAAATAAACATATTGTGGCTTAATATGATGTGAACACTTTTTTTTATTCATGCTTTTATGAATGTCATTTTACAAGAATATAAGATGGAGGGATATGCGGGTTCCCCAATGCAAGCATCATTGAAGATCATTATATTTATTCACATGAGAAGCCATTAACTGTTCACCCATCAATATAACAAATAAATTTTCTCTTCAAATAGAGGCTGCTGGTTTTTTTCCCAAATTGAATCTGATTGAGTAGATTTGGGTCTCAATGTCAGACAAGTAAAGTATCTGTACAGATTTAGGACTGTTTGATTAAGTCTTCGGAAAAGACAATTGATGTCTGTATTGATCAAAAGCATATATCTAATGAATACACCACTGGGTTTAAGGGTGCTTAGAGTATCCTGAATAATTATGTATAATCTTTTAGCACAGCCTTCTGCATTTTGATTCAGTCATTCCACTGGGTTAATGAGACCCACTTCCAGGTATTTCCATAGTCCATAGTCTCTTTTCTTAAGATTTTCTCTAAAGCAGTCTTCAGCAACTTTAAGATGTGTGCACTTCAAATCCCAGAATTCTCCAGCAAGCATTGCTGGCTAGGGAATTCTGGGAATTGAAGTCCACACATCTTGAAGTTGTTGAGGTTGAGAAATACTGCTCTAAAGCGATAGAGCCAGTTTGGTGTCGTGGATAAGGTGCTAGCCTAGAAACCAGGAGACAGTGAATTCTAGTTCCACCTTAGGCATGAAACCCAGCTGGATGACTTTAGGCCAATCTCCAGGAGACGGTGAGTTCTAGTCCTGCCTTAGACATGAAAGTTGATTGGGTAACTTTGGGTCAGTCCCTCTCTTTCAACTGAACCCACTTCTCAGGGTTGGTATGGTGGGAAAAATAGGAAGAAGGAGGATTAGGTATGTTTACTGCCTTGAGTTACTTATCAAGCAATAAAGGCGGGATAAAAATCTAATTAATTAATTAATATCTGCTAAAGCCGTCAGTCCTCCAAGATAGGCCAAATCTGGAAAAGACACTGCATGAACCATTAGCACTCTTATGGCCAGAGGGTGTAATAAAAATCTTGAAAATCTGCAGAGACGTTCTCTCTCTCGTGTCTTATACTAAAGAAAATCAAGTCAGAACAAACTTGAGTTTCTTCCTCAACCTCTCCTATCTGTCCAGGCAAAACTGGGGTTTAGATAATGGTTGTTGAATTCCTTTTTCAAGGCCATCTCTGTACTTCTCCATAGCCGTAACTTTTTGGATGTCTATGGAGATTCTCAGTCATCCAGGTCATGGTTGTCCCAAAGATGCTTTTTCAAAAGGTAACCGGACTTTCTTTGTTTTTCCTTGAAGACGTTTCGCTTCTCATCCAAGAAGCTTTTAAAAAAGCACCTTTGGGACTAATGTTTTAGAGACATAGTTCCTCTGAAAACGTCTCAAATCTGGTTCCAGCTAACTCTGCAAGCCGCCTGCAAACCTGCTAGGGTGGGCCCTAAACTTTCCCCCTTATAAAAAAATGGCTCTCTTCTGTTTCCTGTCAACAGAGGCAGGAAAAAGGAACTAAAACCACCAAGCAGCCCCTTGAGTCTGTCAAGAGGGGTGGCATTCTGTCATGGAGATGTGGTTCAGTGCCTTTACCAGCAGGGAAGGCACCCTGGGGAGGGTTTGTTATTGGAAAGATTGCAAGATATATTGGGAAATAGGGTGAGTGGGAGTGACCGTTTTCCCCCTTCATTTTTGTGCAAGCCTTATCCCTCAACCTGACAGACAAATATTCAGAGACGTTTCCTCCGGTTCGCCCTACTGAATTTCCAGGCATCCAGCTGCCATAAAAAAACCCAGTCTGGGTTTTCACATTGTTATGATTTATTGACTTATGAGTTGGTGTGTTGGGTGAACCCACCATATAGTTCAGTCAGAATAGAGCTGGAAGGGACCTTGGAGGTCTTCTAGTCCAACCCCCTGCCCAAGCAGGAGACCTTTACCATTTCAGACAAGTGACTGTCCAATTTTTTTTTTAAAAGCCTCCAATGATGGAGCACCCACGATTTCTGGTGGCAAGCTGTTCCACTGGTTAATTGTCCTCACTTTTAGGAAGTTTCTCCTTAATTCCAGGTTGCTTCTCTCCTTGATTAGTTTCCATCCGTTGCTTCTTGTCCTGCCTTCAGGTGCTTTGGAGAATAGCTTGACTCCCTCTTCTTTGTGGCAGCCCCTCAAATACTGGAAGACCGCCATCATGTCACCCCTAGTCCTTCTTTTCTCAAGACTGGCCATACCCAAATCCTGCAACCATTCTTCGTATGTTTTTGTCGCCAGGCCTTTATTCATCTTAGTTGTTCTTCTTTGCACTTTTTCCAAAGTCTCAACATCGTTTTTGTAATGTGGTGACCAAAACTGGACGCAGTATTCCAGGTGTGGTCTTGCTAAGGATTTATAAAGCGGTACTAATGCTTCACATAATTTTGATTCTATGCCTCCTATTGTAAACCTTAATTTGTGCTTTACTGTATTGGGTAAAACACAGCCACTGTTTTTGATTCAAGAAACTAGGGCTAAGCACATGAGAAGTCAGCCAATAATCAGAGGATTTTTGTAACTAACAGTTCTTTAATACATGAAATTGCATACAGGTATATAATTAAGTTAGAATTAGTCCATTTCATCCAGTGCATTCAACAATCACTCTTCCAGAAGCAAAGTAATATGTTGAGGGATCCAATCCAGGTCGGTCATTGAGAGAATTTGCCTGAGGATGGGATCCAGCATGAGTCCGAAACCTTGGAAGACTAAACCTCTGGTCCCAACTGGATCTTGCAACATTATCCTGAGACACGTATATTTGCCTTCATTCGTGAAAGTAATATGTTCCCAAGTATGTTCAAACAATCCTTCTTGTTGTTGTTAGTTGCGAAGTCGTGTCCGACCCATCGCGACCCCATGGACAACGTTCCTCCAGGCCTTCCTGTCCTCTGCCATCTTCTGGAGTGCATTTAAGCTCACACCTACTGCTTCAGTGACTCCATCGAGCCACCTCATTCTCTGTCGTCCCCTTCTTCTATTGCCCTCAATCTTCCCCAGCATCAGGCTCTTCTCCAGTGAGTCCTTCCTTCTCATTAGGTGGCCAAGTTTCAACTTCAGGATCTGGCCTTCTAAAGAGCAGTCAGGGTTGATCTCCTCTAGGACTGACCGGTTTGATCGCCTCGCAGTCCAAGGGACTCGCAGGAGTCTTCTCCAGCACCATAGTTCAAAGGCCTCCATTCTTTGGCGCTCAGCCTTTCTTACGGTCCAGCTTTCGCAGCCATACATTGCAACTGGGAAAACCATGGCCTTGACTATATGTACTTTTGTTGGCAGGATGATGTCTCTGCTTTTTAGTATGCTGTCTAAATTTGCCATAGCTTTCCTCCCCAGGAGCAAGCGTCTTTTAATTTCTTGGCTGCAGTCCCCATCTGTGGTGATCTTAGAGCCCAGGAAGATAAAATCTGTCACTACCTCCATTTCTTCCCCATCTATTTGCCAGGAATTGAGAGGGCCGGATGCCATGATTTTGGTTTTCTTAATGTTGAGTTTCAAGCCAACTTTTGCACTCTCCTTCTTCACCCGCATCAAGAGGCTCTTTAGTTCCTCTTCACTTTCTGCCATTAGAGTGGTATCATCTGCATATGTTCCCAAGTATGTTCAAACAATCCTTCTAGGCAGGCATAATGTAAATAGAGAATCTGATTGTTTCATGTTTTGTTCACCAAAATTTTTATGTAATCAAGACTGGGGCTCCAGTGGAACCAGAAACTTGTCTGGATGCTCCATTGTTGGCATTTTTTATTCTCCCTTCACTTATGATTTCTATGTTGGGATTTTAGAATATTGACTACAATGATTTTTATATTTATAATTGCTATTTTCATATTTTCTGTTTTATCTATTGTCCACACCCAGAGTCACCTTTGGTGAAGTGGGTGGCTATATAAATTTGATTAATTTTTTCCCCCTTCTCCTATTTGCAGGTTGTATTTGTGACAACCCAACCAGTGATACCACTCGAGTCATTCCAGCAACAGAGCAAGCCAATAGCACAGATCAAAACCCTGCAAAACCCAATGATCACGTTGTAACGACTGCAACTATGGCAACGGATCCCACTTGTCAGGATTCCAAGCCTTTGATGCAACACCGTTCCCAGTCGCCCATCATCATGAAACCCGTAGATACCTCTCAAATCATTTTGGAAGGGAATTCTGCCACTCTGGAGTGTCAGTTTAAGGCCCCATCTGGGGTAACGGTTTTCTGGAAAAAATCTTGCTCCCCAAATTGTAGCAGCAATCTTGACGTCTCCAATAACAGCCACCGCAAAATCTCTACAAACATCGTTCAGGGCTGGTCAAAGCTCTCCTTTCATTCAACCCAAAGGAATGATACTGGCATGTACTACTGCTTTGTTGTTGCTAACACCGGTCATGGGCAGTCGTGTGGAACATATCTATGGGTCAGGAGTGAGTATAAACCTTACACTATTAAGGGTTGAATGGTTATCTTTTGCAAATGGAGAGCAGAGGCACAGATGATGTGCCAGATCTCTAACCTAGTTTTTGATTGATTGGTTGAGTCAGTGTTGAGTCTTAATGATTACATAGAACATCTCCAGGATGGTCTGTCTCCAACCTGGCACCTTCAGGTCTTCCAGTGGTGTGCTAAATAGCCTTATAATCAAGTATGTACAGCTTGCTACTAGTCATTCCATTTTATTTTTATTTTCCTTCCAACTTTCTCAGCATTATAGACTTTTTTTTAGAGAACTAGGTTAGACCTCAGCATAAAAAGCCAGGTACAGGTTAGCCAGTGGTATTCAGGAAGTCTGAAGACTGAGGTTCATTAGATTTAGATAATGCCTTTCCTCTAAGAGCCCAAGGCTATTCCATCCTCCAGTTTATAAAGTGTAAATCAACTCAACAAGTTTATAAACAAGCCCAACAAGTTTGCGAAGTATACAGTGTGCTCACTTTTAGATTTAGTATTTTTATTTGGCATGTTTTTCAACTCTGTGAGGCACATTGGACTAAGACAGAATGACTGACCCAGAGTCTCCTACCAAACTGTGACTGAGGGTACTATGCATGCGCACGTGCGCGCGCGCACGCACACACACACACAAAGAGTTACAATATTTCAGCTCTGGGATTATCTTAATAGTCATTGAGCTAGTTGCAAAGACATATTCGGTTATTCTATTTTTAGGAAACAGAATCTTCAGTGGAAAAATGTAGAAATAGCCTTTGGAAGGATTGAAAGCATAAAGCTAAATTACAATTAATAAGCAAGTAGTACTGGTTGATATAAGGTCCAAAGCTGATTTGGATAATGACAAACAGAGGATTTCATATACTGTAACAAGAAATCCTGCAGGAAAAAAAGGTTGGGAAGAAGATGTATGAGTGAAAAATTCTTCCCTTATATAAATTATTGCTGTCTAAATACAGACGATTGTTAACTATTATAGTCCTTTCTATTGTGGGCATGAAAGAAACACTGGACCAATGCTGCTGACTTGCCAACTAATTAAAACCAGGTAATAATATCTATGCTTCTGGTTTCCTTATCAAATTCATCACTTGGCAGGAAAATACAAGGTATCTATGTGTCTCTGATTTCATTCATAGAATAATTAGAATATGGTATATGGGGAAATAATAGACTAATTACTAATTATTCGTTGGAATATGGAAGCAAAGGGTTAAGTAGCCCCTTCCTCATCTTGTATTTCAGCCTCAGAAATTTGTCTCAAGAGTCTTCACCAGATAAAGATAACAGGAACTAAATTCTTACAGAAACGTGTATTTGTGAAATAATAGTAGCTAATGTAGTCAATTCAGAGAATGGGAATTGGGGTGAGTTCTAGAAATTGAGGGGTGCTTTTTTATTGCATGCTTTTCCACAAACCTTTGATCCCCAACACAGCTGTTTGTCCTTCTGTCTGGTTCAAAATTATAGTATCTCAGTCTTCTTTTTTTAATATGCTCCATCACAATACACTGTGAATTGGAACTTTCATTTCCTTTTTGAAATTGCTGCTTGTCTGTGATATGATGCACCTCCGGCCCACACATGTTAATTTGAAGTTTTTAAATAGGCAGGAGGTGTCTGCAAAACCTGTTAGAGGAAGAGACTTCTACATAGGAGAAATCCAGAGAGCTGGTTTGGCACATAAGAACTCCAAAGTGAGCAAGCAAACGTTTTGGGAGATTGTGTGTCCTCTATGCTGTTCCAGGCACTAAGGACACAGAGACATTTAAGTGCATATAAATGCACCGACAAGGCCAATATAAGTCTAATTGGTTCCATGGATACCTGAGTTAGATAATGCTGTCTGGTTAGTTGGTTGGGAAATATATGAGACTTAAATACATACTATACGTCAACGCATGTAATCTTCTGCTCATTAAAATGGAGACTGTGCCAAACAATTAACATCCATAAGCTGGCTATGTTTAACATGCTTTAATGGTTACTGAACGAACCCACATTCTGGGTTTGTGTGATAAAATAAACTCAACATTTACTACATGGCCAATAGTTATACTACGTAAGTCACCCACCATTAACCAATTTTAAAATTAGCTAAGGTTAGGATGTTGTGCAAATCCAATTGTGGGATTTAAAATTGACCTGCTTATGTTTATTGTGGCAGTCTTTTTATCAACGTGTTTGCCATTTTGCAAAAATTGCTATTTGACAAAAGGACCTCAGGGAATTAATAGACACATCTGTGATTTGCAACAAGATGAGTTTGCAGAGTACATAATTCTGAAAACGAGAATTCCAAGTGGGTGGTAAATAGGAAGACCAGGAATGTTATGAGGTTTCCAATCAATTGTCCATTTTTGGCTGTCTTCTAGAACCTCGTCCCATCTCCTTCCTGAATATGAATGAATCCATTAAAAACAAGATTATCACTGTGGAGGGATTCCTTCTGCTTATCTGTGCCATTGGCCCTGGCCTTTTTCTGCTGTTCAAGGTGAGCTGTTTTTTCCCTTCACATATCATTTCCATACATGTATATATAGTGTGACCCATTCTGAATCTGTTTGTGCATAGTTTCCAGTCACCAGATCTTCTTCTGCTTTTGATCACCATGTTAAAGAATATTCTGCTTTCTCGCAGAGGCATTAGCAGAGAGTTTACAGTAATGGAAAGATCAACTGGTTTCAAAAGTATCATTAGGAGATTATTATTCTTGGAACTATATTTTGAATCTCTTTTGAACATTTCTTTCACAGTATGGGTATTACATCAGATCCAATTGGCAGTAATCTAAGTAACTATTCCTGTAACATGGATTAGGCAAGTTGTTAGCTATACACAGTGCTTTTTTTGTAAAAAAAAAAAAAAAAAGGTGCCGGAACTCACACATGTCATACAACCCGCCTTGCCTATCCTACAAGGTTCCATCCAAAAAAGGTGCCGGAACTCCGTTCTGGGCGTTCTATGAGAAAAAAAGTCCTGGCTATACACATTAGGAGGCATCTATAGCTGCTTTCTCAAAATAAAATTCTATTGATGCCTGCTTTTAGGAGAATATTCCTACAGTATTGCATGTACTGTATCTTTCTATTTTTTCCCATCATTTAATGCAAAACATCGTATGTGAGTCTCAAACAGTTTTTCATCAGGGGGATGAAAAATTAGGCCCAGACTGTTAGCATAAACAAAAAAAATGCATCTTGTGTCTTAAATCTATGTCTGATTAACTGTCAAATATTTGTTGCTACATACCCATTTCCATATCAAAATCAGTGGACAGAACATAAAACTGGATTTATGAGATTAAGTCAGGACCTACCTACAGTATACTAGAACAGCTCCACAATAATTGATAGAGAAGTTGGCCATGACTAGCATAAATCCTAGTATAGTAAATATTGAATGAAATGGGATTTTAAAAAATTCTTCCAGTTTATAGGCCAAAATGAAGTTCTGCATACGAACTCTTCATTATATCTGACAGTTGAATTTACTTGGCTATGTGACAAGGCCTATTCAAACACCTGTTGTGGTTTACTATCTGCACATGAATAGTTTTTCCTGGTTGATTTTATTTACTTAAATTGTTTTATATACCCTCCTATCTCACTACTATTACTCGGGGCAGTTAACAAAGGTTCAAAAATAATATATTTAAATAGATATAAAAATCATATGACTAAGAGGTCATACAAAAGAATCTGGGTTCAATTACTTTCCTGACCCTCATGCCTGGGCACAACCAGGTCTTCAAGACCTGAGCAGGTTGAGATCAACCTAATCTAGGGCAATATGGTTTTCTAGATGGGGGAAGGGGCACAACTAGATTGCTAGATGACAGTCCCTGATTGAATGGATTCAGAAAATTCCCTTCCTAACCAACCTAACAGACTGGATAGAAATCATGGGAGTAAGGCACTTAGTTTGCCCTTAAGCATCCTCTATTGACTGTGTTTTTATTTGTGTATAGTACAATACGTAAGTACATTTTATATTAATTTCACCAAAGTTGAAGTTAAATATAGAACCTAAAGCATAATATTAGTTGACTTTTTAGTGAATCCTAGCCTCTTCTTGTCCTGTTTGCAGAAGAGATGGGAAAATGAGCGCCTCTTGCAGGCCAAGAAGAAAGCTTGTGAAGAGGAGAATCTGTATGAAGTAAGTCAATGGAGTGATCCATGGGCATATTGCAGAAGCAAGGGGAGGAAATAATGGGATATATAACAATGAAAACAGGGATTTCAGTTAGGAGACCTATTCTACTATAATCTACATATCCCAAATTATAGTACAAGAATACACTGGAAGTTTTTAAGAAGAGACTGGACAGCCATTTGTCCGAAATGGTATAGGGTTTCCTGCCTGAGCAGGGGGTTGGACTCGATGACCTCCAAGGTCCCTTCCAACTTTATTATTATTATTATTATTAATAATACATAGTGTAGCTATGATGGTGCTATAAAGGGAGGGGGGCACAAGGGGGATCCTGATATTCACCAATGGAAGAATTTTTTTCAATTGGAAAGACGTTAATTTTTACTTTTATTGTATGTACTGTTACTTTTATTGTATGTACTGTATTTGCAGTCCATGCTTAGTAAGGTTGTGTAGGACTTTAGCCTTAACTTCCTCAGTACATGACTTTCAGAATAACGAACTCTTTGTCTTTTCCCTTCAGGGACTGAATCTGGATGATTGCTCAATGTATGAGGACATCTCCAGAGGTTTACAAGCTACCTACCAAGACATAGGCAATGTCAAAGTGATTGATTTACAGCTAGAGAAACCAGAGAAACCATGAATTAAAAATGCCTCATTGTAATTTTCTAGTTTATTGAAAATGGTTATTTTAAAATTCTTTCTTGATATCTCTTGCTGATAATGTGTATATATGTGATGGTGATTCTGTATTTTCCTATATTTAGAGAATAATTGTATAACTTTTAATCTTGAGAAGTGAGGTCTGCACTGTCAAAAATTGGCTTGAATAGAATCTCGTAAATGAAATAAGCAAAAACCTTTGATTTCCCAAAGAAGAAAATACTCTGATTATATGCTATTTCATAATTCTCTGATTCCTGATTGCCATTATTTTAAAAAGGAACATCTCTCTGAGATTCTGAAACATAAGCAATGATTAAATATTACCTATGGTGACATTTACAATTCATTAATTTCTTATGCTTGCTTTCAACCTCTCAATTTGTATAAAAAGAGGCACATCCACAAACTGTATTTGCATTAATTTCAAATTAATATTTTCTCCTCTGAATTGAACATTTAAAAGATTATCTCATATTTGTAGAAAAGTCTTATTGTGGATGGTGCTAATTGGTAGTGGGTATGTTCTCATTAAAGAAACAAAGAAAAATGTCATCACACATCCAACATTTGGAGTAGCTGCATATAACATTTTTTAAATATAAACCTGGTGAAATAAAATAAACAAATGCCTCATTTCCCTGCAAAAACATAAATGGATAACAATATTTGTGATGTCTATATGAAGAAATAAAACGTAAGAAGTCTAGATGTCCAACAACAGTACTCCCTGGTAGAACATTCTTATGACATCTGCAAAAAGAAAAAAAATTAAAAGGAAAAGACTGGAATGACATGGACAAATAGCCACTGCAGTGTTTCTCTTCACTGTTTATTTGCTATTTTAATACTTTCCCATTCTTTAAGGGAAAACATAGCTTTACTTATACTTCAGACTTGTGAATACAGTAAGGCTTCTACCTTGTTTTTTTCACAGAGCAAATAGTAGCAAAAACAAGTGGTGGTGGGATAAATTCCAAAGACAATGGGTTTTGCCTTTAGTAGGTGCCAACAACTTTCATGGGATAATTCTTCAACATTTGACAGTTTTAATCCATGCCCTGTTGTAATCCTATGGTTTCTTAATGTCAATTAGTTTTTTAATAAATTAAACTTTATTTTATGACTCAAAATCTATGGCTTTGATATATTCTTTACTGAAGATGTGTTAAATTACTCATTTCAAAAATACTTCATAATTTATATTTATATTTATATATTTAGTAAGACTATTTGACAGTTGGTCAATAAGTCAAGCTTGATGAATACTGGGCTTTACTTGGAGCATTACTGATGAGACAGTGAAACTTTTCCCACACTTCTACATGAATACGGTCTATCTCCTTTATGTGTCCGCATGTGAGTGGCCAGGTTAACTGATTGGCTAAAGCTTTTGCCACACTCCCTACATGAATACGGCCTCTCTCCTGTATGCGTCCGCTTGTGAGTGGTCAGTGCTGATGAGACAGTGAAGCTTTTGCCACACTCCCTACATGAATACGGCCTCTCTCCTGTATGCGTCCGCTTGTGAGTGGCTAGGTGAACTGATTGGCTAAAGCTTTTGCCACACTCCCTACATGAATACGGCCTCTCTCCTGTATGCGTCCGCTTGTGTTTAGTCAGTGTTGATGAGTCAGTGAAGCTTTTGCCACACTCCCTACATGAATACGGCCTCTCTCCTGTATGCGTCCGCTTGTGTTTAGTCAGTGTTGATGAGTCAGTGAAGCTTTTGCCACACTCCCTACATGAATACGGCCTCTCTCCTGTATGCGTCCGCTTGTGAGTGGCCAGGTTAACTGATTGGCTAAAGCTTTTGCCACACTCCCTACATGAATACGGCCTCTCTCCTGTATGCGTCCGCTTGTGTTTAGTCAGTGTTGATGAGTCAGTGAAGCTTTTGCCACACTCCCTACATGAATACGGCCTCTCTCCTGTATGCGTCCGCTTGTGAGTGGCCAGGTGTGATGAGACAGTGAAGCTTTTGCCACACTCCCTACATGAATACGGCCTCTCTCCTGTATGCGTCCGCATGTGAGTGGCCAGGTTAACTGATTGGCTAAAGCTTTTGCCACACTCCCTACATGAATACGGCCTCTCTCCTGTATGCGTCCGCTTGTGAGTGGTCAGTGTTGATGAGACAGTGAAGCTTTTGCCACACTCCCTACATGAATACGGCCTCTCTCCTGTATGCGTCCGCTTGTGAGTGGCCAGGTGTGATGAGACAGTGAAGCTTTTGCCACACTCCCTACATGAATACGGCCTCTCTCCTGTATGCGTCCGCATGTGAGTGGCCAGGTGAACTGATTGGCTAAAGCTTTTGCCACACTCCCTACATGAGTATGGTTCCTGTCTTACATGTGTTTGTTTCCGAGTGGATTGTCCTGATGATTGGCTTAAACCTAGCCCATATTTTCTGCATGAATAAGACTTCTTCCCTATACAACTCCGCTTCTGTCTGATCAGACATAGTAATGATCCATCAACCTTTTTTACATGTTCTTTATATAAATATGGCCTTCCTCTATGTGACTGGTTGTGAGTAACCAGCTGAAAATGATTTTCCCCATTGTTTTTACAATTCTTATTCTCTGCTTCTTTATTTCTATCTTTCAAAAAAAGAATTTCATCATCTTTACCTTTGTTCATGTTGCTTGGTAGTCTATATTTCACCGTAACTTGGTAGGAAGCATAAGTTCTTATTTTGGGTAATAATTTTTCTGTTAGTATTTTTTCCGTTTCTTCAGCAAGTTTTATAAATCCAGAATGCTTCCATTTCATATGGCGGGTGAGATAATCTTTGCAAGTAAATGCTGTCTCACAACTGGGACATTGATGGCAAACTATTTGTTGCTTCTTCACCAGGTAGGAATTCTGCTTGTGAACTACTTGCAAAGAAAAAACAAAATTATTGGCAAAAACATGTAGGACTATTTCTATGAAGAATCTGCTATGATTTATATTTTATACCTGAGAAGAATTTCTTTTTGACAGCCCAGCAATGAAAAAAGTACACTTTAGAGTTTATAACTTTTCTTTCACATTAAAGAGTTCACTATTCTTATTATATCAATACATTATATAGTTAGATAATTTGCAATTACCCATACAGTATAAAAATGAGTTTTAGAAATAAAGGTAATTGTTAATTGTTAATAATTTAATTTTAATTCTTTTTAGGCATAACTTCTTTGTTGGGAGATTTTACACAAGTTGTTAAAATTACATTTGAGCTCAGCAGAATGAAATGATACACTGGACTGAACAAACTGAATTTGCAAGGCCCTCTTATAAAGATTTCTACATTAAAATATATATATTAATATATCTCTGTCAAAAGGTAATTTATTGTGAACAAGAATTTCTTCTGATTAGGTTTTATTTTCTACATGGAAAAATATTTAAAAGGCATTAAAAGGCATTCCTACTGTAGCCTCCAATAATATTATTTAGTTTTTATTCTGTTGATGAACCAACATATCTAACAGCATAGTTGTCAAATCTGGTTAAGGCAGAAAAGATGAAAATAATATATTTGCAGTAAAAAATTTCACAAAAATTGGTAGTGTGTAGGGCCAAACAAATGTAATATATATTTCTCCTCCTATCATTATTAAAATAGCTTTCAATACCTGTGTTTGAGAGGAAAACAAGGGCAGGACTTCTATTTTTTTATTTTATTTTATCATCTGTTAAAAATAAGCTCTTACTGAAGGAAAAAATATGAGCCATGGATCAATATTCATATTATGAATATAACCAATGCCAAATTTTAATGTAATAGCTATAATCATGTTGTTATTATACAGTAATAGTACAAGTACAAATTATCTCTCATCCTTCAAATAAAATGCTACTTAAAAATGGAATAAGAACTGGCAAAATTCTGGAAGTCACACTAACACCATGTCAAAACATCAGTTGTATCAACAGACACTGACTATGTGAAATTGTTCCTTGGCATCTTATGGCTTAGAGCCGCAATTTCATTTGTAAAGCCAGTTTTTTGACAATATTTTGGCCTAGGGTCTTAAATTACTAGACACTAAAGGGGCCATAGAAAAATTAGATACTTATTTAGATACTAAGTTTGGAAACCTCTGGTCTAGAGCTATCATTATTAATTTAAGTAACAAATCATCTAGCATTATACCATTTAGCGATTTCCATTTAGATCCCCATTTGATGCCAAGTTCCTTTCCATATTCTTCTCCATACCAAACCAGGAGCTCAGATTGAGGTTGAATTACTTTACATGTTCTGTAGTATATTTCTGCATGATACTGGAAAGCAACAAGATTTTGTTCTTCCTCATTTCTGGCACAGTTAACATACCTATTGTTAAGAGGATGACTGATGTTAAAAGAAAAAGTTGTCATCAAAGAAACCAGGAAATTAGATAGATCTGGGCCAGTCATTCTCTCTCAATCCAACTTACCTCACAATATTATTGTAGTGGGGAAAAATATAAACTCACCTTGGGATACTAAATGAAAGGTGTAAATCAAATACATACATGCATACATACAATTGTGCTATAATCACAGCCCTAGAATATTACTATCAGTCTTTTCCCCCCCAAAAAATTGTATTTTTAATTTTTGCAAAACGTATCAGTGAGATAATAGCTTATTTAGAGTTACAGCGATTTTGGTCTCTGGACAAAATCCATTGAGCAAAGAGGTATTTTTTGAGACCAGTTCAAATATTCCCAAATCTGGAAAGTGACAGCCTGCTTTTAAATTTTGTCCTGTACATTGATAATAGCATAAACCTGTACTTGAATTTAGGATGATTTAAACAAAACTGAAACCAAGAAGTTCTGGGGAACTTCTCAGATCATGAAGGGATGAATATTTATACACTTATTTAAAAATTATCCCCAGTAAATGTAGAATAATCTAGGGGATGGCCAAAATGAAGGACAAACATTTTTAGAAGTCCAGATCACTTATATTCATAAGGAAAACAATGAAGACAATACATAGTATATGAAATACTAATATTAATATTTTGTATTATTTAGCCATTAATATTACAAATAACTGTTAGAAATTGTTGAGAATATTCGTAGCTTGGGTTGTAGATTTTGGCAGAGCTCAGTTCTCTTGCTGTTTAGCTCCCAGTCGTTTTATTACCAAAGTACTTGCTATGAGGCGCAGAATTCAACTGATGAGGGGATGGTTGATTCTCGTCAATTGGTGGTTCAGATGGCCCGCTTCCTTATTGGTTCGTACACTGGTTCTTAGTCAATGTGTTTGTTGATGGACCGATTGGTAGAGTGCCAGGCTTCTACCACCCCTTCACCAGTTGAATTCTGCGTCTCACAACAACCAGTCACAAGACCAACCGACCTATATAAACAAGACACTTCACCCAAAAACCCTGCTGAAGATGTTACCTAGTTTGGTAATGAAATGTCCAGGAGCTAAATAGCAAGCTTGGAGAATAGACCCCTGCCAAAACAAACAGCTGTTATTCAGCTGTATTTCAAACTGTTCTTTTCAGCTACAGAAAGACCAAAGGAAGCTAAATTGGAAAATTTGTGTATCATTTTTTCCAGTTGTGTACTTTCTCAGGTAAAGATCACTTTTTTGTAAACAGAGAAAAGTTTTATATACATGGGAAGTGAAATATATTGACCATCTATAGTTATACAGAATTATTTCCATTAAAAACGACACAATAAAACTTGTGGACAGAAGTATTAAAATTCAAGTACATTTTGAAAGCTACTATATATCCTGATTGTACAAACTGAACATTTCTTCAAATTTTTACTCAATATCTATCCATATTTTCTAATACCATAATTCATTTCCTTGCATTGATCTACCTCTATTATTAATCATTAGTCCACTTTAAGAAAGGAATTTCCTTTGTGTAAAATGTCATGATTTCTCACATTGAAAGCTTTTGATGACTCTCATATTGCACTTATCAAAGAAATTAGAAGCAATTTTCATTGTACAATGTATAATGCAAATATGGCTGAATGGGCAGAAATACGCTGTTTTAGTTTTGACTTATCTGTCTCTATATAATTATACCAAGTGCTTTGCAAAATATTTTCTTTGTTTCTTATAATTCAAACTTGTACAATTGTGACTATAACTTAACTTACCTGGAATTTCATTTAGATCAATGAAACATCCTTATATATTCACAAAGTTGACATAGTACAGTACAGCTGTATTGCATGGTATTAAAATCAAGTAATTTAGCTTAGATAGTTTGCAGATTGTTTGTGCTATAGGTCTTTTCAATACTATTAAAATACTATTATACAAAAGTCTCTTTAATTTTATCAAAACATTTTACCTCATCCAGTTGGAATTAGTTTCATTTTTTCCATCAACGTAAATGTAACAATTCTGCTTTCTGGTAATCTGTAAGTATAATAAACATTAACTATGTATGTCAATGGGGAATTGACACAATAATGAATACAATTTCATTGTAATATGGTAATAATATAATGACATGTCTTGCCTTAATTAATCTCTAGTAAATGGGGAAAATTTACTGAATGTCATTACTTTTTAGTAAATGATAAGAAAATAATATCAAAACATTTCCCTATTTTATATCTAATAAAATATTGGTTTCAACTTGCTTAATTCAAAGAAGTGCAAAGTACCAAAAGCAATAAATCAATACAGCTTCTCTAAAGAGGGATTTCCATGGCCACACATCACAATGGAGAAAATGCTGTTTTCATGTTAACAGAATGACAGAATTGGAAGGGACCTTGAAGATTTTTTAGTCCAACCCCCTGCTCAAGCAGGAAACCCTATACAATTTCAGACAAAAGGTTGTCCAATTTCTTCTTTAAAATCTCCAGCATTGGAGCACCCAAAACTTCTGGAGGCAAGTCGTTCCATTGGTTAATTGTTCTCACTGTCAGGAAAATTTTCCTTAATTCTAGGCTGGTTCTCTCCTTGATTAGTTTCCATCCATTGCTTCCTTCTTGTGCTTTGGAGAATAGGTTGACCCCCCTTTCTTTGTGGCAGCCCATTAGATATTGGAATACTGCTATCATGTCACCCATAGTCCTTATAGACATACCCAATTCCTACAACTGTTTTTTATGTGTTAACCTCCTGTCCCCTAATCATCTTTGTTGCTCTTCCCTGCACTCTTTCTAGAGTCTCAACATTTTTTTTAGACTAGCATATTTAAAGGAAAAACACTAAGCACAGGGACTTACAACCTGTGTCCAAAGTTATAGATTTTGCAGAACCTCTACAGTCATGAGATAAAAATTCAGATGCTTGGCAGTTCCCATACTTATGACCTCAGGGGTGCTTCAATTCTCCCCATCCGCCTCTCTCTCTCCCTGCATTATTCCCTTTTGACCCTCTGCTACCCTGTGATCTACCACCATCTTCTTGCTCTCGTTAACTGATGAGGCATATGGTATCGCCTGGATTGGGGTGAATATTCCCATAATGACCCACAATTCTCAGTTAAAGATAGTAACCAGGACTGCTGGAATTGTATTTGCTCAGTGATAGTTATGTGAGAGCTTATCTTACAACCACATTGCTTAACAATCACAATTCTGATTCCAGTTGTAATTATAAGTCAGGGACTACCTATAAAGCCACGTGGTACTGTAACACAAATTAGGTTTGCTCAATGAAAATGAAATTACACAAAACTGCTGTAAAATCCAAGTACTGTTATCATACCAGCCAGGAATAGCCACTGTTTGCTGCTGCTTCTTCCTCTGTCCTTGTCCCTTCGTATGGTCCAAAATGAATTCCTGGAGGCAATGTTTCCCTTTCATTCCAGACTCCCAAACCAGCTCTGGGGATACTTGAAAGGCCAATTCTAAAACCTGAAGGTAAAGTGCAGCTGGCTCTATTTGCCAGTCCTAGTTCAGCTGCTGTGTCTCTGATGAAAAGTGGAGGACCATGAACAGAACACTCATCAACAAAGAATGTCAGGCAATATTCACAAACTAAGAAAGTGAAAAGAGATAAGTGAATATGGAGTCAGAGTCCAATGAATTATCCTTTGTTAAATTCAGTTTTCTATAGGCAATATATATTATGAATAATATCACTTGAAATGTTTGCATATCAGTGAAGTTTATCCTGCCCATTTTTATGCCTACCAATTATTTATACAACAGAATAGCAGATGAGTTGATATTCAAAGCTCAGGAGGTGACAGCAACTGGCTAGTCTTGTCTGCTTGTAAACTAAGGAAGGTTGGGACTTAATACTTGAAGGTAAAATTACCAGAAAATCCTAAGGCTGTAGACTAGACTGGGAAGCTGAAGAATATCCTGGCAAAGGCAATCTCTTTCTGTATATAGGAAATTTATACATGTGGAAATGCTGCATATTGTGAAAGAATGTTTGCCAATACAGCAAACAGCTTTCAAATGCTTAAGAGAAATATACTCCACACAAGTGGAAACAAAGAGCACAGATGATACATTTGCCAGTTTATGTAGCCATGTATATAGATTTGTCCCTGTAAAAACTTGTCAACAGTCGTCACTTATTTACAATGTTTTCCTCCTCTGCTTGGTAGATAATGTAAGAACGCTAAAAATTACTTTAAAAGCCTGTATTGGTAAGCCATTAGGATCAAAGGAAGGAATCAGCATACATGGTTTGACATCTTCATGGTAAAATATAAACCATGATGACAATATTATTTGAATGTAGTCAGGTAACAGCAATTTATTTTTACACTAAAGAATCCCTTTGTGCCAGCAGTCCTCAACCTTTCCAGCTCTGCAGACTGGTGGCGGGGGAGGCGGGACAGGCACAGAGGGGATGGTTTTGCGCATGTGCCATTTGCAGAAATGCAGATTTTTGTTCGCTCGACCACTTGCATGACCCGGTTCCCCACAGGCCACGGTCTGGTACCAAGACAATGGCCGGTGGTTGGGGGACCCCTTCTTTGTGCCACAAAAACAAAAGTTTAATAATAGAACTACTGATTGAGAATCTATAATTGTTTTTCTTAGCTAATTCTGACAAACTTTGAGAAATTTTAAATATATATAAACATAACATCCTGCTTATTTAATACAATAGTTTTAAAGTTTAATAAATAATTTGAAAAGCACAGCAAAAATTATTAAATCTATAACCATATATAAATGTTTGTTTAGGAGAAATGAAGAACAAAAATGATCATTAAAAAAGTGCCTCTCACACAAGTAATCATCATCATTTGGTTCATTTATTTCCATGTATACTTTTCTTTCTCTCTTCCGTAATATGTAAGTGCTAATTTCTTTGTTCTGTTCTTTTTTCCTTTCCTTTTTCTTTTCAGGCACAGCTTTTGTTTGGATATCTGAAAAATAAAGTATAGCACATAAAATTCAATATTGTAATCTATATTTCCATGGAAAGCAAAAAACCTCAAGTACAAGAATGGGAATTAAATCATTGTTTTTCTCAGAATTTGTATCATGCCAAGTAAGAAGTTCAAGAATTATACAGTACAGTTGTATTTTATTAATTGAATTTAGGATTAACAAAACGTAAGGTGGAAGGATTGGTAAAAAATTTGGGATGATCCATTATATTAGAGGAGAAGTAAGGAAACAGACAATATGTAGTACCAATATTGGAGAATACATCCAAAGGGCAACAAGAATTGACATCAGTAAATGTGTACAGAATACCTGAATCATGTTTACTCTGACAGAAATCAGTATCAAATTATCTGCTTTATTAATCAGATTTTCAAGCATAGACACTGCATTGTCAGTCCATTGGATGAAGTGGATTAAGATACCTTCTCAGGTCCCGAAACAATTTCCCCAAGAATTCCACTTTGTAGGACTAAAACACACATGAATTAATTACACAATAAATGCAATGTATCTTACAATTAAGATCAGTCTATTCTTGCATATACATATGCTAAATTAATAAATAGGCATTACAACATTAAGTTCTGCAGCAAAGGCATAAATGTGAACATATTTGTACATGGATGTATGTTGTCTACTAACTTTACTAAAAAAAACTTTATAGAAAGAATAGTTTTAAAAAGGCATTCTGCTGCTGCAATATGAACATAAATAGTTGCTTTAAGGGATGGCCAATATGTATATATGCATGGCCAAACATGCTGAGCACTACCCTTTTTCTTTTGAATCTGAAGCCCTGCTACCAAGTTCATTCAGTTTTAAAGGCAAAGTTTAAATTGTATAAGGCAAAGATTTTTCCCTATTGCTCCTAAATGTTCCTGTACAGAGAATGGGCAGCTGGCAGTAATTCAGTCTAAATTTCTGTATTCTTATAGCTTCCAGTAGCACCTCAAAGGTCACAAAAGATGATCACATGACCCTGTAGCCATCATAAATATCAGAAAGTTGCCAAGCGACTGAATTTTGATCATGTGACTATGGCGATGCTGCAACAGTCATGTTAAAAACTGTCATGTGACTTTTTTCAGTGCCGTTGTAACTTTGAATGATCATTAAACAAACTATTGTAAGTCGAATACTACCTGTATTGTTTGATTTTTAAAACATTTTTAAAAAACATTGAACAATGAATTCCAAAGGAATACAGTACCTTGGTTTCCAATCAATTGTATGTTGATTCCACTAATAACAGCTTTGATCTTGAGTAATGTCAGTCCTATGACACTAGTGAGGTGGAGCTAGTGAACCATATTCTTTTGTTTTTTATTTTACAAAGATATTTGGGAAATACTGATTACATCCCAGTCACAAAATTATATTCTATGCTTCCCATCTCCTATGAAATCAAAGGTTGAGTGTTTTTAACAGCATAGCAAAGTTTTGTGCCATTGTTTGCCTCTCATACCTCCATGTACAATTTAATGTGCTGAACCTTTGGTAAAGGTTTGTGTTAGTTTTTATTAGAGGTTTTACAATCAAATCTTATCTTGCACTGTAACAGACCCTTAGGTATATTACAATTATCATGTTTCTTAGCATTATTCCCAGCATTGTTACTTGTCTATCTTAACGCAGGATGACTGAGGTACTATATGAGTTAATATTATCTGATAAGTGTTGCATCCTGCTACTCCCATGCTACATGGTTCACATCTTTCACAGTACTACTGTGTTGACTTGATGAATTTGTATCATCTTGAGCAGCTGTAACAAAATAACATAAAACCAGTTATTTTGTCAGACTGATTCTACAATGACAATTTTTCCACTTACATAAAATACAACCTTTTAAGCAACACTAGTTATACGTTACCACTTTAAAGGGCCACTAAAGGTATTATAATGAACAAACATTTATTTTTCTTAACTAGTTCTTAACAGCCGTGAAGTGTGTTTTCAGATTAATAGCATGCATAGCATTTAAACATGTGTTTTTGTCAATTTTTGTGATGTTTTGCATTTGGATTGCAAGTTCTCTATTGTTGGTTACCTCACTCTGAAGCAAGAGTTGTATTCTATTACATTTCAATATCTTGCAAACTTTCAGATATTTTTGTTACATTAAGATTATTTCGATAGCTTACCTATAAGTGTTGGTGTCCATTCCTCATCTGATTCAGAGGATTCATTTGCAGTCTTTAAGGGCTGCCGTGCATAATACATAAATGCTGGTTTAGGAGTAGGAAGACCTAATAAAAATATTAGTTATCACTTCTCAGGGAATGTTTTTTACTGATTCCATGTTTTTCTGTTCTGCTGAGGATAGCATAAGGCATAATCACAATTATACTGATAATTGAAAATAGGGAATTTTTCTCATTCTGGGCAACATATGTCCTTTTAAAATGTACCTAAAAGTGACACAACTAGCAAAACCCAAAACCCAATCAGATTAGACTAACTTTTTATGCAACACAGGATTATTGTTTTGTGTCTTAAATTTTATATTGGCGTAATTCTCTATTACTTCAAGGATTGAACATGGCTATTCTGCTATGTCCTTATAGTGTGGATCAATTCATTGATTTGCTGAAGGCAATCCATTGTATCCAAACTTGGAAGGAAATTGTGCTCATGCTTCCTAGGGACAATTTCAGTATCTCCCTCATGGGCCACTTATTAACCTCTTATTAATATTATTTGCTGTTTGTGGTTTAGGATGTTGTGTGTACATAGCCATAATCTCTAAATTATGTCATTCAGATGAAAATTTTAATGTATTAAATGGTATGGCTTTGCTGAAGTTAGGACTGTAATTAAAGGATGAAAATATATTTCAGCACCCAGTGACTTATTTTCCCATGAATATTTGATTTTAACATATGTATATCTGAATTCTTTGATGTTTCCCCTTTTGTATGGTTTCAAAACATGGGTGAATAATTAGTATTCTGCTCACCTAATTGAATCATAAAGTCATAATTGTGTTTCATGTTCTTATAACGCAATTTCTCCCATTCTCCCATTTCAGCCCACTGTTCTTTAGGAAAATAGATGGAGAGCTCTTTAAACCTATCTTCAACCTAGTACAAAAGAGGACAATTATATATATTACAGGTTTACATTTTCTGCTTAAACAAACAAGTGCCAAAGTTGGGTTACAATTTATCACCATTTTGAATACATTTTAATTTACATTTAACAACACAGAGCTATTTATCGGTGGATCTGACACAAAGGATTGGGAATTGCTCTTAAAAGACTAGATATATAGGATAGGTAACTTTAGGCAGTCACTCTTTCGCAGCCCAACCCACCTCACGGGGTTCAGTTTAGTTGTTATCTGAATTCACATTTGATTGGACTTCATTGCCTTAACTGACCATTTTCAGTAGAAAAGGTAATTGCAGGACTTGATAATGTGGGTTAAACTATCATTGCATATGATACTATCAAACTCTCCAATAAAAATTTTGCTCTTTTTTGCTAATTACAAGTCCAAATGGCACAAGACTAAAACTGCCACTGATCCAAAATTATATATCTGTAAAACCCAAATGCTTACTGATATCCCTAAATAAGGTAAATAAATAAAACTTCAACAGAGAAATTTCTCAGCTTTTCTTGCAAAGGTTTAGAGGTTTCCCTAGATTCAAATCTCCAGTTCAGCTAAATTAAGCTTCTTTTAATAAAGTTTGTCTGAAAAAGTGCTACCAGATTCCTGATTTTGTCACCATACTCACAGCTCTATACCTACAATGTACAATATCTACTCCCAGATAACTAACTGTACATAACACAGCATATTAAACCCTATCACATTCCTTGTAATTTTTAAATATAAAAAATATTTCCTATCTTGAAAAAAAAAGTTGGACATCTTTAAAAGCTTGTAAGTCCTATCAAATGAGCATATCAGTCTGTTTCTCTGGAGTTTTAGAAACACTTATTATTCCCTCACCTTGGACTTTTGTTCACTTTTCTTATTAGTCTGCTTTTTGCTCCTATCTCCAGAATTCTTTTTCTGGGTACCTTTCTTTATCCCATCTGCCTCAATATTTATTGAAACATCAGACGATCTAGTAGTAGTTTCTCCTATCAAGGACTCTCCTGCCCAAATCCTTGGATCAGTCTCCAAGTTCTCTATAGGAACACATCCTTCACTTTCAGCTACTTTTTCTCCTGCAATATCATTTTTATCTGATATTTCTCCCGTCAGCCCTAGGGCTCCTCCCCCACTTGAAGTATCTTTGCTCTGTCCCTGGGATTCAGCCTCCATTTGCCTCAGCCCCTGAACTTCCATCCTAGAGGGGTTTACCTCCCCTATTCCCTCAACCTCAGGTGGCCTCTCCTGCCCCGTTTCCTGGGCTTCTGCCCCAATTGGCAATCCCCCCCACTCCCTCTGAGATTCTGTCCCCATTGGCATTTTTCCTCCAACTTCACCCCAGTGGAATCATCTATATGGGATCAAATCATCAGGCTTTGTGTTGTTAAGTGCTTTTCTCCATTAAATGTTAGATTTCCTTCCCCCACCTCAGTATTGGGTTACCCAGAAGCCAACCCAAAGTTGCCCCTTTCAGCCCCCCCCCTGCCCCACACGGAATGAGAGAGACCCTTCCCAGATCCTTTCCCGCCTTCGAAGAGAAGCCCGCTAAAACGACGCGCAGCCAATCAGCGCGAAGCACGGGTAGGTTATGGCCAATCATTGAAAAGCGCGGGAAAAAAAACGCAGAATCTCTCGCTTGGCTGCTGCGGGGAAGAATGAGGGGAAAGCGGGATTTTGGCCGCTGAGGGAACGGAACTGTAACGAGGGATACAGTATATATTTCTAGTCAACGGAAATCCGTGACTAATGCATATAAATCACAAAGATCGGTTTTCTCCAATGTGCTGCCTTCCAAATGATTTCGACTTGCATCATCGCCCGTACTGGGGGAAGATGGGGGAATGAAGTTCGAAACACTGAAAGGCATTACATTGGTGACGAGTGGGTTTTCAAAAAATGTGTGTGTACAGCACGTGTACACATACATCACCACAACCTAGTTCAAAAACTAGAATTCAGGCATACAGTACAATGTGAGCTGTTTACAAAGGAGGTTCCTTTGGAAGAAATCCAGAGTATCTTTTTTTCCTGTCATGGTGACTGGTTGAAGCATCACTCTGGTTTGGGTTTAATGTACGTTAAATCAGCCAAGCTGTCTATTTAGGGGGCATGAGTTAACATGATTTGCAAGGCAGCTTTCTCACCTTAAACAAAGTATCCTTAAATTGCTGCATTGCAAAGGGACTGGATTTCAACACTTGTAACAGCTAGGAAAGCCATCAGCCATGTTGATTGAGGATGGCAAAAGGTGTCATCCTGTTCATCTATGCAGAAGCAGCTTCCACGATGGTGTTTTTAGCCACTGATTGCATGTTAGCCTAATGTGTTGCAAGAATTTGTGTGGCTAGTTTATTGGGTCACACAAGCACAGAAAATTGGGTTAGGTTGGATAAACCATGGTTAACTATGGCTAAGTGCATCATAAAATGACCTCTTGAGTAAGAAAGCTCTTGGATCATCAGTTTCAATATTTATCCAGTGAATGCCCAGCAGAAATTTAAAAGATTTAAAGACACAAAAACAGAACAAAGCAAATAACAAAATTAGCTGGGAGAGGCTTGCTCAGCCCTGCAGTCTCTTGATTTCAGAAGCTGGTCTTGCTGCAATTCCTTTTCTAGGTAACATTAAAAGTCCCCAAAATGAGCTGTTTGAACTGAAATCGGAACAGATTTACACTATTGCAAGACAACCATGTGGTGTCACTGTAACACCAAGATGAGCATTTAGGTGGAGAGTACAAATAATTGTAGAGTTTTTCAAATTTCTTGGGTGGCTCTTTGATTTCCAAATAAATTAACCTCCTTTCTGATGTATTTTTTAAAGCCACCTCTTAACATTATGGAAAAACTAGCACTGTGAAAGCATTTAACCAGCAATTTCAAATAACAATCAAGGCCACAATCAGGATACAACTTGTTTGTTAGATTGTGTATTGATTAATTAATGACATTAACTATCACTTAAATTCCTAGAGCCATCTGCTCAGCCATGACTCTGGGCAGCCTGATTGACTAATGAGATGCCTTCAAATTAATGCTAATTCCTGAGCAACTGTGCCCACTTTGGATAGTGAAATGGGCAGGATATATATTTAATAAACTACAAAACTAGACATTTCCAGGATGATTGGTCCTCAACCTGGCTCAGCGACACATTCATTATTGTTGTACTTAATTTGAGTCCATCCACCTTGTTTTCCTGACCATCCATTCTTCATCACTGGAGTCTTTAAGAAGATATTGGACAATCCCTTGTATGAAATGGTATCAGGTCTCCTGCTTGAGCAGCGGATTGGACCAGAAGACCTCCAAGGTCCCTTCCAACTCTGTTATTCTCCCACACCAAAGTTCAAAAGTATCAATACTCTTTCTATTCTTTGCTTCAAAGTCCAATTTTTACATCCAGAGATTGTTACAGGAAAAACCGTTGTGGACACAATACTAATCTTTGTAGGTGCAATTACTTTATAGTATCTAAATACATTAAAGCCACTAATAAAAATTTATATCAGGGATATCATTATACTCTGTCTTATATTCAGGAATTCAAAGTGACATTCATAGCATTTTTCATATTTTTCATTAAAACAAACCTGAGAAGTGCTTGGGCCGAGAAAGCATAACTGTTCGAAAATCACCCAGTGATCTTGCGTGGCTGAAGATCTTACCTGGTGACGACACCTTAATCACTGTATCAATTAGCTCTACACTGGTTGTAAAATAGGAATATAAAACCAATAGCCTTCCAGATATGTTAACCTATAAGTACAGGTAGTTCTCGACTTATGTCCACAATTGAGCCCAGGATTTCTGTTGCTAAACAAGACAGTTGTTAAGTGAGTTTTGTCCCATTTTATGACCTTTCTTGCCAGTTCCTAAGTGAATCATAGTTGTCAAATTAGTAACACAGTTGTTAAGTGAATTTGGCTTCCCCATTGACTTTACTTGTCAGAAGGTTGCACTGCAATAATCATAAATGAGTCAGTTGCCAAGTGTCTGAATTTTAATCACGTGATGGGATGTTGCAATGGTCGTGTGAAAAACAGTCATAAGTCACTTTTTTCAAGCGCTGTTGTAATTTAAAACAGTCACTAAGTGAATGGTTGTAAGTCAAGGACTATCTGTATACACATTTGTTTTCAGTACCAGAGCTGGATAGAACCAATAGCCTTTCTGGATAAAATGAACTAAAATAATTCCAAGCATTTTTCATTTTGCTCTTTTAATTTAATTTTTGTTCTAAATTTTAAACAACTGGAACTCAGAAATCTTGCCCTATTTGCTGCAAATCATCCTAAAGTCTAACAGTAGATTAGGATATCTTTTGTGTCCAGCCTTAATCTAATATCTATAGTGTGATCATCCATTCGGAGAAACTGATGATGACCCTTTCAATTTAGATTTTGGTATAAGGCAATATTGGATGAAGGTTGAGATATACAGGTAAGAAAGACATAAGCTGAAGGGATATACAGTGATAATGATGGATGTGAAAATTAATTTCAACATTATAATTCTTTTTGGGCTATCAAATAAAATATTTATTAATCACCCTATAGTGAATCCTGGAGCTTTTTTATTACCTGAAAGATAATAATGGTATTCATAATTCCATGTAAATGAACTTCCTTTGTTTAAATAATACTGAAATATTGATAAAAGATTAGATGACAAGGTTGCTGAAATTTTATTAGTACCAGCAAATTGTATTAGCGATAACAAGCATGTAATTTAAAAAACAAATTCAAACTATTCTGGAAATATAATGGCCATAGCTTTCCAATAAACCTTATCCAGATTATAAGCAAACATTTTTTACGATTATTCTTCTTTTAAAATGCCTAAAATCACAAAATGTATTATTTTCAGTTTAAGAAAATTGTTTCTAAAAGCAACCAATAAATGGGACAACAGTTTTATTTCCAGAGTCCTGAATTCAAATATGACAATAGGAGAAGCACATGAATCAACTAAGAGAGTTATAAATGATGCTTTATCAAAATTTCTTCTTTCCACTCCAAGCATAATTGTGCAGTAATGGTGCAGAATATTGCAATACAAGAGCCTATTATTTTCACAGTCTGATAACTTAGATGATTATGTATTTCTGCTTATCTTTCTTCTGCATAGGAAAAGGTAATATGTGTCCTAGAATGACTACAGAATATATAGGATCATTCATTGTTCAGGTAATTGTGTTTTCATAAGCCGTTCCATAAAAAAAAAATCTTTTAGCCTATTTTTCATTATGGCTCGGTTTTTATATCGTATTTCATTTGGTTATCTAATTAACTCACATTCTGATTTGCAGAATACATTGAATTATAAATTAAACAGGTTGGATTAGCCCAACATGATATGCCCCAAAAGACTCATCAAGGTTAGGATGTTGCTTAAATGCAGCTGCTACATTTTTAATAGAGCAGTGCAAGCATCTGGTGAGCCTAAGCCTGTGCAGTTCATTAGTCTAATCAAGAGACAAGCAACCGGATCACTTTCAGATGTATCAAACTTCATTAAACATTCTTACCATCAGCGGTGTAAGCTGGGACTAATAGGAACTGAAGTTCAAAATATTTGGAAGACACCAAGTTACCTATGCTGCTATACTGATAGAAGGCAAAGTCTGCTTCAAACCAAGCTCAGCTCTAGATAACTAGATAGCTTTAGTGGACTGCATTTTACCAATAAAGGAGAATATTTGTAGCTGAGGGTTGAAACAAGGAGTCCTTGTTGCTCTCTGAGCTTGGTTGTATTTATGCAGACATTTCATTATCCAAACTAGCACTGATGTTACCTAGTTTGGGTAATGAAACTTCCCCATAAACCAACCAAGCTCCACAAAGTTCTCTCTGCAATTTTTTGGCAGCAATACGGAAGTGGGTTTCCATTGCCTTTTTTCTTTTACTTCCCTGTTGATTCCCCATCTGAGTGCTGTGCTAACCAGACTCAATCCACTTAGTTTCCCAGTCCAGAAACTCACCTTGGTTCTGAGATGATGCACCATACAGAGGGAGAATTAAGAATGAGTTGTTCAGAACATTAAAACACCTTTAAAAACACCTGCAGAAGAGTACTCTTCTAATCAGATTCACAACTGTCTGGGTCTGCTTTTCACTAAGATATGACAAATATTAGGAACACATTTTGTGCATATAATTATGAGCATGAAAACAATACAATCTAAGATTAAGATGAAAGGATGTCTAAACTAACTCGGAGGAAAAAAATACCATCCCAACAGCTTGCCCTACATAATTGGGGGACCATTGTGGTAGTACATATGCTTGAAAATTTGCTTGGTATTGCTTCCAATAAGTGGGGGGGGGAGGGGAGATGGTGAAATTAGGACCAAGGAACTGAACTTTGCAGCTTTGAGAGGCTGATGAGTATTTTTAAAAGATTTTTTACAAGAGATGCAAAGTGCAATACTGTAAATTCAAGTATGGATGGAAAACAGAAAAGCTGCACCACTTCTACCATATATTGTCTATAGATCAGGTAAGCCTGGGAATTGACAACAGAACACCAGTTAGAAGTTCTGAGACAAAGGCATGGCTGATGAATTTTCTATTTTTGGGACTTAATAAAAAACAAATCCACCACAAACTGGCGTATGGCTTACTCTACCATTTGTTAATGATTTAATATGAACATTGACCCGGCATAATTATCGTTAATTTATTTGCTTGCTGGGCTTTGGACCACATTCGCTGACAGCTCCAAATGTGGCAGCCCGCAAAGTCTTTTTTTGGGGGGGTGGGGGGGGAGTATGGTAAAACTCTACAGATTCACCGATGACAACTCCCATCATCCCCAGCCACCATACTCTACCTATAAAAAAATACGGAAGTCGCAGACCCACACGCCTGAAGGACATTGCTGGAAGAAGGTTGCGTATGCACATTTTCCATTCAGCCCCCTTGGAATAAATGCCTGGAGCAGAACTGCATTCTCCCACTTCCTGCTACAGACATAATAACAATTCTCTAACACAAGTAGCCAATTAACTTGGCCCGGTGCCCGTTGCAACCAATCCACGCTAAGCAGGGGCGTGACAAATGGGTTGGGCGGGCAGAGCTGGCTTTTTGACTAAGCCGAGAAGGCGCGCGAAAAATGAAAGGCTTTGCCTCGCGCTTCGGGCTGTTGCGTGAGGGGCAGAGTAACTGTCCGAGCACGAGACACACACAGGGTGCAGAAGGTTGTCCCGCCCTTCCTGCTTCCGCGAAGGGCGTGGCCTGTTTGGGCAGTTGAAGGGGCGAGGTGGGGTCCAAAATGGAGGGCATAGGAGCACTAGAAAGTGGGAAGGGTCTAAAGTAAGAGGAAGGGGTTTGAGCCCCCTTGGAACTTCTCCATTGTCTTCTCTTGCCTCTTTTACCTTTGAGACAGATATGCACAGATACACCATTTCCCCCCCCCCCCTGATTTTCTTTTCAGAAGTATTAATTTTGCCAAAGCAGTTTATGAGTTAAAAAACAACACCCAGCAGTTCTATGATCTGTCCCACAGGACAGTTGATAATTGCCCTGGAGGTTAGGGGAAAAAGTCTAGCTGGGCAGTTTTCTGTGACTGGAGATCGTCTCATCCTAAAACCAGTTGCAGTTTATGCGCAGGTATGCTGACTTGCATTAAATGTAATCCACTTTGCGATTGGGTAGTGCCTAGTGTTGCAGATGCGGGATGCAAAAAATATTACGAAGAGTCTTGTAGCACTCTAAAGCCAATTGGTTATGTGTGGAAAAATCGCCCAAGACTCATATAGCTATTCTTCTGGAAACTGTTAAGAGAAATGTTAATAATTGGCCCAAAGAAACAAAACTCAAAAAAATATAGTATAATTGGTGTAGCCTCTCTTAATTGGTTGGTTAAAAATCCTGAAAGTTCATCAGTAGAATTATTGTTTTATTGAGAATCTTTTTGGGCTGCTTCACTTGCACAGCAGAATTTGAGGGGTTCTTGGTGTTCTCTGAGCTTGGTTGTTTTCTTGCAGATATTTAGGTACAGAGAGTACCAAGAACCCCTCATTTCAACTGTGCTACAAATATTCTCCTTTATTGGTACAGAATATGTTAGAGGTAGTTGAAAATGACTTTTTGATATCAATGCCAAGAGTGTGTATTCTGAACTTGGAAAAATACCAGCTGCCTTATGCAACTATTTATACTTAGGTTCAACCCCAATGTTCATATCTGTTACTTTATGTGCTAATAATGATTTACCTTACAGTATATAAAAACTGATGAAATAATAAGAGTGCTTTGCATTTTGAAGGCACTGTTATTGTTAAATTTATGCATGCATAAATTGTTTTCATGGGGATGAGATGTTTTCACATCGTTAAATCTATCAGACTTGATTTATGAATAAAAACTAGCAAAGCAGAACTTTTAATGTTTAGTTAATTTATTTTGGTAGAAATCAGTCTTCCACAATTGTATCTTATAAACCTTGCCAAGAAAACTGCAGGGACTTATCCAGGCAGTTTCCGAGAATTGGCCACTATTGAGCAGAAGAAGAAAAATGATATATGGCATGGGTGTCTAACCTTTTAGCTTGCCTGGACCGCATTGAGTGAAGAGGAATTGTCATGGGCTACATATAAAATATACGGTTAATGTATATAAATAACAAATCCTTTATTTTATATATATATTTATTATATCTTGTGGGGCTGCATTACTAGCCGTCCAGGGCTGTATGCAGCCCGCAAGCCGCAGGTTGCACACACCTGATATAGGGAATGCTAGAGACCAGGAGATGGTGAGCTCTAGCTCTAGCCTTAGGGATAAAAGCTGGCTGGGTAACTTTGAGATGGTGAGTTCTAGTCCTGCTTTAGGCATGAAAGGCCTTGGGCCTTTCAAATATGTGAACAACCGGTTCTCTGTGTGGATGCCGCTTCCGGAAGTCCATTCTGGGCCTGGGCAACAAAAAATTAGTACCGGTTTTGCCAAAGTGGTGCGAAGTAGCTAAATCCCACCACAGGAAGGAAGGAAGAAAAGGAAGGAAGGAAGGAAGGAAGGAAGGAAGGAAGGAAGGAAGGAAGGAGTGGTGGGATTCAAATATATCAACAACCGGTTCTCTGCGTGGATGCCGCTTCCGGAAGTCCATTCTGGGCCTGGGCAACAAAAAATTAGCTACCGGTTCTGCCGAACAGGTGCGAACTGGCTGAATCCCACCACTGAACCCAACCAACCTAACAGGATTGTTGTTGATGGAAAAATAGGAGCGGGGAGGAGTATTAGATATTTTTTCTGCCTTGAGTTACAGTTTTTATAAAAAATAAAGACAGGCTAAAAATAAACCTGGTGAATGTTTTTCAGGGGAGAAAAATGAGAACTAGTGTTTTAGAAGCTATCGGTGTTTATTCTTTGCTTCCACCTAGGAGCTACTTTCAGTATGAATCTTTGTGACAAGGGAGAAGGACAGGCACCGTCTGGTTTACCTTCATTCCACGAGCTGAAGGTACCCCTGTCAGAACAGAGCGCTGAACAAAAATCCAGCAGGCTCAAACGCCGTCGAACGAGACGGGAACGCAACTACATCAAATTTGGCAGGAAGGCTACGGGCAAAATTCCAGAACAGAGGCCCAACTGCAGGGGCCTAAAGAAGATGCTGCCTCCTTTCTGGAGCTCTCAGCTTAGCAACTGTGCCAAATCGACCCCCATCAAAGGGACCCACCTTGCAAACTCCGTGATCATAACCCAGAACAGACTGACACAGCATCTGGGCATCTTTAACAGAGAGGTGAAATCTGCTGACATTGAGAGACTGTTGAGTCCCAGGGCTGAGCATGATACAATGGATGTAGCTCCTATCCAGAAAGCCAGTGGAGGGCTGATGGGAGGAGAGATACAGTCCTGTAGCCCTCTTGATGCAAATCAGAAATCTGTTCCTGGAGAGCAAGGAGAATGCCCTTTAAAGGATTTAAGCACAGTGCATGAGGATTCTCATTTTACGGCAATGCCAGCTGCCCCTGCCTCAGTCAGAGAACACCAGCCTGTAGCAGTTGTGCAGGAGGTGGTGGATGCAGGCTACAAGCCTTCATTGGCATCTCCTGCTGCGACCTCTGATCAACAGGCGATAGAGGACGAAGCTTTCCAAAGCAGCACAACAGTGGCTGTGAATGACAAGGAAAATGTCCCCCCGCCTCCCGTAGAAGGAGTTGGGTTGACTCAACATAAACATCTGGCGAAGGAACTTGCTCAGGACTTAGAAAAACTGTTAGACCTCAAGGCAGTATTCCCTGGGCGTGATTTAATCAGTGAAATGCGGCAGACCGTTATCAATGCCGTACTGCAGCAAAACAAAAGCTTGCCAGATTTTTCTGCTTTGACATTGCTCAGGAAGAAAGCAGGTAGTTGTAACACGGATGCCAGGGACGTAGGTAAGAGACTATAGTGTGAGTATAAACCCCGTTTAAAGGTTCGATGCAAGCCGAGCCAGCTTTGTGGCAGACCCAGAGTTTGTTTCTCAATACTGGAAACGAAAGAGGCTGCTTCAGCAAAAGCATCATTTTTGCCAACCTCCCTTGACAGTCTGTTTTTGGTTTCTGGTACGCTTTAAAAAGGAAGCAGTTGAGTAATTGTCTCACAAATGAAGTGAGTGGTTTTAAAGCCTTCAGCACGAAACCTTAATTCGTTTCAATTTCCTGTAACTTTGACCCATCCTTCCTCCCCCCCTCCCGCCCACCGCCCCAGGTTTCCTACAGTATATATCCCAGCATCCAGAAGAACAGACATACAGTAGCATCTCTTAGAACAGTGATGGCGAACCTTTTAGAGACCAAGTGCCCAAACTGCAACCCAAAACCCACTTATTTATCGCCGGGTGCCAGGTGGAACGTGGCCCACTGGGTGGGCGTGGCTGTGGTGGTCATGGCAGACTTGGTGGGTGTGGCCAAACTGGGCGTGGTCACCTCGATGCTGCTCGTGGGGAGGGACGCCTGTGGACAGGGTTGGGGGAGATCCAGGGGGTCTCTGGCAGGTGGGGCGGTGGGTAGGAGGCTCATCCTGCGGGGTGAGGCGAGGCGAGGCAGAGCGGGGATACCATTGCTGTGGGGCAAGGTGAGGCAGGGGCCAGGGCAGCTGCTGCCTGACACCATCGGGCCCCGCACACAGAGGCCAGCGAGCACATAGGGGCCGACGGTGTCCGTCAGCAGCCACAGCATGACAGCTTCTCGACCGGCGTACTCTGGGGCTCCACAGCCCACCGCCAGCAGTTCAGAGAAGCCACCTCTGAGCTGTACAGCTGGCCGACAGGTGAGGAGGCGATGCAGTGGGTCGTGCCCGGGAAAAGGAGAGCATGTGAGGCCAGGAGGGACGGGACGGGGGGAGGGAAACCAGCTGTGCTGAGATGCACCTGGCCACATGGGGCCTCGGGTGGCTGGTTGAAGAGGGACGGTTGCCATCTCTGGGGCATGGCACGCGTGCCCACAAAGAAGGCTCTGAGTGCCGCCTCTGGCACCCGTGCCATAGGTTCGCCACCACTGTCTTAGAACCACTTAAACCAAATCTTTTCTTGGGATTTCAAATGAACTGGAAAGGAGAAAAAACACTTAGGAAAAGAGACAGCTGCTTTAAGATTGCCCAACTGCTGCTGTGTGCATGCTCCAAATCACATTTTGTCCTTTGAATACAGATCCCGGCACAGCTTTACTATCCACCAATCTTCGAATCGATAAAAAACAATGCCAGCCTGTTCCCATTGCTGATCCCTATCCCGCTTTTATTGCCTCTGTTCCCCCGTCAGCGTAGTCACCTGACTTCCCTTCAGGATAATGGATGACAAAGCTTTACAGATGTTACACTTAGGATGGTGTTAGAATAAGGGAGAAATATTACTTTAATGCTAGTATAGCAAAGAACAATTTGAGCCTTTTCACTCAAGGGCTGGGGATAAAATGAAATGTCACAGGAACAAGAAAACAAATGTGACCAGGGCATATTTTTATTGTGGTATTTTCCAGTTGGTCAAGAAATCGCTGGTCCCAGGAAAAACATAAATACTGAGCCCAGAGTTTCTGTCGTTAAGTGAGACGGTTCTTAAGTGAGTTTTGCCCCATTTTAGGACCGTTCTTGCCCCAGTTCACTGCAGTATCACTGCAGTTCTTAAGTTAGTAACAACGTTGTTAAGCGAATCTGGCTTTCCCATTGACTTTGCTCATCAGAAGGTTGCAAAAGATTATGATGTGACCCCCAGGACATTGTGGGCCGTCATAAATAAGAGTTAGTTGTCAGACATCTGAATTTTGATCATACGACCATGGAGATGCTGCAATGGTTGTAAGTCTGAAAAACGATCATAATAGCATTTTCAGTGCTGTTATAATTTTGAATAATCACTAAACAAACTGTTATAAGTTGACTACCTGTAGATAGTAAGGCTCGAATTTTAAAAAATGTTCTGAAGATCCCATCTTCCTATATGACTGCTGCAGCACCTCAGAGAGAGATTGGTGGGCCTTTCACAAGAATTTTTCCTTTACTCGGGGGAAGAGTTTTAACCTGAGAATACTGATCTCCAGGGGCAGTAGTTAAAACTCTCAACACCCCTTCCCTTTCCAAAATGTTTTGGCTGACTGGCCAGTGATGTGTTAAGAGGGGCCAGAGTTGAAGTGGAAGGGGGTGCCCAGTTTCCCAACCTGTCACCTGTTCAGAAAAGTGATTGGTGGCTGGTTTTCCTACGGTGCCATCGGTGATAATGAGTGGGAGGGGAAGAAATATCCAGAATCTTTTTCACTTTCTCCTTCCTATTTTTTGCAACACTAATTTCCTACGTTGTGATGAATCTGTCCATAATAGTATTCTTCTTCTTCTTCTTCTGCCATATCCATTATCGGACGTTGGCGATCCTGTTTTTATCAGCAGCCGCACGAAAAAGTGCTGCTGAGTTTTGTCCAAACCAGTCCCTTAGATTTTGAAGCCATGATGTTCTTCTGCCTGGACTTCGTTTGCCTTCAATCTTTCCTTGGAGGATTAAATGGAGTATGCCGTATTTTTCTGGGTGTCGCATCACATGTCCGAAATATTCTAACTTTCGTTTTTTAATTGTTTTGATGATTTCCCTGGGCTTTCCCAGGCGGCTTAAAACCTCCTCATTTCTGATCTTGTCAACCCAGCTTTTACGTAACAGCCGCCTGTAAATCCACATTTCAAATGCTTCTAGTCTCTTCGGGTGGCCTTCTGTCAGAGACCAACTCTCTACTCCATAGAGCAGGATAGAAAAAACATAGCATCTGACAAGCCTGATTTTCAGTCTTAGGCTTATGTCGTGACTGCAGAAGACCTTTTTCATTTTGAAGAATGCTGTTCGAGCTTTCTCTATCCTTGTCTTTACTTCAGCGGTCATGTCCCAGCTTTCATGTAAATTAGAACCGAGGTGCGTGATCCTTTCAACTTTTTCTAGTGGTGTCCCTTCTGAATTTACTGGTGGTAAGTTAACGGGTTGTTTGCTGACGACCATGATCTTGGTTTTTATTGTATAATAGTATACAGTAGGTTAATCTTGGCTTTGTTTACTCTGATTTGTGTTTGTAGATTTGCAATTCCTGATGGGATTCCTTGCGTTCGCTTACTGTGCCCTCTTTTAGATTTCAACAGCCCAGATAACAGAGGAGAGAAAAAGTTGCTTTTGGGACAGAAATCCAGCAGCTGCAACAGTAGGAACTCCGAGCAGAGCATCTCTCTGAAAACCCGAAAAGAGCGAGAAGAAATTTTCCTTACCTGTTTCTCTCACGGTCCTACACATAGAGCTGTAAGAGTGGTAAGCACAGTAAACTCTTTAAGGCCATTTCCCCACTCTGGATTTTAATGTGCTATCTTATGCTTCTTATGTTGGCACAAAGGCTGTAACCCTGTAAAATTTCTAGTCTGAGCCCTGGTGGCACAGTGGCTAGAAGGCAGTAATGTAGGCTAACTCTGCCCACAACCTGGAGTTTGATCCTGACCGGCTCAAGGTTGACTCAGCCTCACCATCCTTCTGAGGTCGGTAAAATGAGGACCCAGATTGTTGGGGGGCAATAGGCTGACATTGTAGACAGCTCAGAAAGTGCTAAAAAACACTGTGGAGCAGCATATACAGTGCTATATTATTAATGGCATCTTTGCAATACTCATGGCAAACCCCAATGCCCAGATTGGCTGGTACCCTAGTTGTTGTAGGACTGCGTATTGGGCTTCTCTGATTTTGCTGAAGGGCTCCCCAGAATTCCAGTTAACGTGGCCAGACTCCTAATACATATGGAAGGTGAAGGATGCTGGCTGGGGAATTCTGGGAATTGAAGTCCACGAATCTTAAACTTGTCAGGTTTAGAGGCCCTTGATATATCCCGCTGCCTTCTATTCACTTTTGACTACTCTCTAGTGATTGTTTCTCTGTACAGGCAGACGACAGACTACTAGCTCAAAGAGAAGATGTTGAATTGTTTGCTGAGCCAGAAGTACACGACCAACGGAGCTTCTTTTTAAGGGCAGCTGAAGCTCACTCTCTCCTGTCAACATCTTCCGAGCGTGGGAATTCAGCCAGAAGTTCCTTTGCTCTTCCAGAGGAACAGCGTGCTCTGCCAGCGGTCAGAACTGCTCAGCACTGGGAGCAAAGCCTGGGGGAATCCAGAGGCAGGCAGGAGAGGTCTGAAGGCAAAAAGAGAATGCCCCTGAAAAAAATGGCTCTCTCTAGAAGGCATCACCAACTTCGTCAACCTCTTGCTGCTCGAGATTCCTTTGGATCAGCCGGCCTTAGCAAAAGCCCTGGCTGTTTCCTTTTGGCTGATCCGCAGCCATATTCTTGGGCCTATCAACCAAGCCCAGACCAGTGGAACTTACAGGAGGCAGAGTCTCTTCCAGTGTACAACTTGCATCCTTCACAGGAGCTGCACAGTTCTCAACTTCTCGACTTAGGGCTCGCCGCGACGGAAAGAGCTGCCCCAGACTTCCAGACTTCTTTCGATGTCTTAAAAAGTATCTGGAGTCCTAAACTGCCCAGTGAGGAAGCCAAGCTCCCAATCTCCCGAGCCCTGGCCTGTTCTTCCTTGGCTCACCTGCCACTGTCTTCCAGAGAATTGCACTCCGAACAAGGGCCGCCCAAGGAATTTTTCCAGCTGGATGTCATCTCTCAACAGCCTCCTTCTTTCTATAGGCAGTGTTTTCAGCAAGAGGTCTCTGCACCCAGCAGACACCCTCAGCTAAAGAATGGACTCTCTGTGCAAGGAAGACCTAGACTCTATTCCCAGCAAGGAAGAGCCTCACACAACTACCAGCTCTGGGGGCTGGCAGAGGCCTCTGAAAAAATGCAAGGTCCTAGAGAAAAAGGAGCTTCCAGGCCCGGGAACCAGGTTTGCGGTCTGGGAAGGCTGCTTCATTTGGAAGACGCACAGCAGCTGCAAGTTTTACAGCAACTGCCCATGTCTTGTTTCCCCCCTTCTAAAGCTTTAGAGAACGGGAATTCTCCTCTCTGCACCTTACAGGGCCATCTGTGGGGGCAATCCAGCCCTGAACCCTGGGCCTTCCCCAGGATGAAGTTGTACTGAAAACCTGTGCAAACTGCATCGTTAGAGACTTGGGAAAGAGACAGAAAATTGCTCAGTATGAATAGGAGAACCAAGGCACATTAAACTCAGAAGTAGCATTAGCCACATTGGACCCGTAATTGCATCTCTCTCAATCATTTTGTTCTGTGATTTTTTTTTTCCTTCGTTTTCAGGTCACTTACAGAATTATAGTCTCTTTTTTTTTCCAGCTAAGCCAGCCCCATGAGGCAATTGCTTTACAAAAGAAGATGAAGGTTGGTTGTCTTCCATTGTGTATGATGAGGCACAAAATCATATTACCAGCCTCCATTAAATTACATTCTAAGAAACATAATGCTGTTCTTTTGCCGTTTTTGAAGGGAGGGAAACAATCCAAATGATTTTTATAGGGCAGAATAAATTATCTACTTCACCATATCACAAAGATACTTGATAGGGTTTGATTTGGATTGTCGCTCTGAAGCTTCTGATACATTTCATCTCTTTTGCAATTATGTGCTGTGCGGTGGTGTTGACTTTACTTCCACAAAGCTAGATCTGTAACACTGTTCATGGTATGATGCGAGGGGAGATTTCAGGTTGCAAGAAGTGACATAAAAACAGTTGGCATTTGCATAATTAAGTACTTACTTCACTCTAAAGATGCAGGGGAACAAACTAACTGAGAAATGAGGGGGGGGGGAACTGCTGACATACCTAAATAGGAAGCTGCCTGCAAAGCTTTTATTTTATTATTTATGCAACAATTTTTTTTATAACCACCCAACTTTCATAAACGGTGACTTGGTGCAGGTAGACCTTGACTTACGACCCCAATTGAACCCCAAATTTCTGTTGCTAAGTGAGACAAGTTGTTAAGCGAATTTTGCCTCCTTTTATGACCTGTCTTGGCCCAGTTGTGAAGTGAATCACGGCAATTGTTAAGTTAGTAACCTAGTTGTTAAATGATTCCGGCTTTCCCCACGGACTTTGCTTGTCAGAAAATCACAAATGAGCCTGGGAGACTGGAAATATGAGTCAGTTGCCCAGCGTCTGAATTTTGATCACGTGACCCTGGGGATGCTGCAAAAGTCATAAGTGTGAAAAACAGTCATAAGTCACTTTGTTCACTTTGAACGGCCACTAAATGAACTGTTGTAAGTTGAGGACGACCTGTACTAGCAAAGAAATCTGATATTTTCCCTTTGTCTATTTTGTTTCTGTGAGTGCTAGGATACAGTTCTTTCAAAGTTACACAAAACCACACTGAGGCCACTCATGCATCCCCCTGAAAAGATTCGGCCTGGATGGCCTTGTTTCTCTTGCTTTTCCTGCTCAGTATGCAAGTATCGGTCTCTTAATTCATTGTTTTTTTCCTCTGCTCCTTTATACCAGGAGAATACTTGGAACAGATTATTCCTCAGTTAATGATGCTAGATGGGTAAACATCCACAGCAATAAGTTTTGAGTGGAGTGGGAATTGCTGGGGAAAGAATCAGTGCAGAAACCCTGTCTAAATAAACAGAGGAAATTGCAATAATGAGCACATTATTGTACTACTGTACTAATTCACATTAGTGAAACCGATTTTCATGCTAAGGAATTTGGAAATAAGATTACTCTGCCTTGGAGGTCACGGATGGTTAGAGATGATATGTCAGTTGCAAATGACTACACGCATCTTCTGCAGATGAATCCAAAAAAGAATGCGAATTTGTCTTGGACAGAAATTCTGGGGAGCCAGTACTGTAGAGATTTCCTTGCAAGGATCTCTGAATTGGCCTCCATTGATTAAGGGTGCTGGGAGGAAATGATAAAAGGGTCCCATCAGGAAAAGAAGTAAGTTACACCCGAGGCATCCTTAGTACAGCAATAGTGGTAGTCCTTGACTTGTGACCACAACTGAAAACAGAATTTCTGTTGTTAAGCAAGGTGGATGTTCTATAAGTCGTACCCAGTTTTGTAACCTATTTGCCACGGTTGTGAAGTGAGTCACACATGCATTTGTTAAGTGAATCCACCTTCCCACATTGAGTTTGCTTGCTAGAAGCTGGCTGGGAAGATCGCAAATAGCGATCACGTCACCCTGAAAGCTGCAATTGTTGTAATACATGCTGGTTGCCAAGCACCTGAATTTGAATCACATGACCGTGGGGATACTGGGTTGGTTGTAAGTGTGAGGACCAGTTGTGAGTAACTGTTTTCAGTGCCATTGTTAACTTTGAATGGTCACTGAATGAATGGCTGTAAATGGAGAACTACTTGTACTAAATGAAAGTTCACGAGTGTTGGTAGCCATTGCCAGGAATTTACCTGGATGTGCAATTTTGCTCACAGAGATAATTCTAGTCCAGGGGTAGGCAACCTTGGCTCTTGGACTCGTGGACTTCAACTCCCAGAATTCCTGAGCCAGCCATGCTGAGGGGAAAGGGACAGGTTTCCATGCTGAGCCATGCTGGCTCAGGAATTCTGGGAGTTGAAGTCCACCAGTCATAAAAGAGCCAAGGTTGCCTACCCCTATTCTAGTCCTTCTCACAAAGTATGAAAATTAAATGGAATTCTCCCATTTCCACTACTTTTAATTTTGTTGAAGTTGGCATACAGAATTGCTAAGCCGCTAAAATCTTGGGTAGAAATTCTCCACATTTCATTATGGAAGCTTATATTAGTAAAAATGATTGGACTATTTTAATTTGGTCATTGTATAATAATAACAATCAAATTAAACTAGTCCAATCATTTCATATCATAAACTTATAGTAGTCCCAAAATTTTGTATCATGTTAGACTAGGCTTAAGTGAGGTTGAGATATGTGTGTGAACCAAGATATATCATATTAAGCATAATATGTGAAGACATGCTTTGCATGTCCATTTGCCCATATGCCCTTTTTCCTGCAGGAAATACACAACGAAAATGAATTTAAAATTACTTAAACTGCCAAGTGTGTACGAGAACATCAGAAACCTGAGGCAATAACCTTAAGGACATTGCAAAACAAATCAGAACAAAAAAAATCTTCTGATCCAACCAGCTTGAGTCTATCCAGGTGTTTTTATATGTTTACTACATATTCTACACAAGATCGTTAACACATGAACAGGAAGGAAAAAGTGTATGAAAAGAGGCCATCTTACAACACTTCAATATTCTGTGTGTTCAAATTGAATCACGGTTGCAGTGGGCTCGATTCCGACGTGTCTTCTTGATCATACTGGTCTGTCACGTTCTCCTCTTTGTCCTCAGAATTGCCGGCCTTCAGAGCCGTCCTCAACTTAGCCCAGAACAGCCTCTGAGCCTCGGGGTCTGGGGACCACGCAATGTATGTCTTCTTCAGCATCACTTTCCGCATCCGATGGTAGACGGAAAGTTCTCTCTCAGGGATGGCTTCTAGGATAACAGGAATAAGGACGTCTTTCAGTTCATCGAAAAGTCGATAACTGGCAAGCTGAATCTCCATGGAGCACCATTCGCTCTGCAGATACCTCCTGCTGATTATACAAATAGTATGCCGGCTATTGTGGATGCTGTCGACTATATTGTCTATTACGTATCTCCCGGGCTGAAAGTCTCGGTGATGGAGACAGAGCCGGAAAGTCGGGGCTCCTGCTTTCTCTAGACTGGGTACCAATTGTTCTAGCACCCAGCTCTCATCCGCCGAGTTGTAGGAGACAAAGGCGTCAAATTTGTAATGCTCATCTTTGCCCCGCCTCCAGTAATCGTTGACCCAAGCACGCAAGACGTAGATGTGATATTTTAGGTGCCAGTAGCTGCGATGGTAAAGGAAAGGTAGCAGCATAAAGAGCAGCAAAACTGGGAAGGTGGCAGAGAATAGGTACAGCCCTATATCTTGGAAACAAACATGGGTGTCAAAACTATAAACATAACTAGGCTGTGGCCCAGAATTGCAAGAATAATTGTAGAGGTAGACCACTTGCACCAAACTATTGCTTAGCCAATTCTGGAACCACACATTGTCACAGGTACAAGCCAAAGGGCACTTGCGTAGGTCAAGGTAGCTCAGCGACGGAAGCGCTTTCGCCACGCTGCTGTTGAACGTATGTAGCTCGTTCTTTCCTAACAAAAGATAGCGCAGGTTGCTAAGGTTGCCAAAGACCTCTAGGTTCATTGTGCGAAGCCCGGCGTTCTCCAGATCGAGAGTTGTCAGGTTCTTAAGATTCTTGAATATGCCGGGGGGAAGGTCCCCCCTGCCATTGCTGGTATCGGCCAAGGTTAGGTATTCCAGCTGCCTTAAGTCATCAAAGACGTCGGGTGCAATAGACAGAATTTTGTTATCCGACAGGTAGAGGTTGCGCAAAGAGGTCAGGCCCTTGAGGAACCCCGAGGGAATGATCTTCAAACCGTAAGGTTGCTGCGATTGAAGTTTGAGATCGTAGACCTTCTGCAGGTTCGAGAAGGGAGGTTGCTTGAGTTGATTCTTGCTGATAAAGTAGATCTTATTCCCCATCAGATCTAGCACTTGGAGAGTCCTCTCGACTGGATGGAAAAAACTAGGACTGATGTACTGAAGGTTGTTGTTATCCAGGTAGAGCTTGGAAAGATTCCTCAGCCCTTCGAATGACACGTTGGACAGCCTATGAATATTGTTTCCCCCCAGATCTAAAATGTGGAGCTTCCCAAGATTCTTGAAGGTGCCAGGGAAGAGAACGGAAACATGGTTGTTCCTGAGATTGAGTATTTGGAGGTTGCTGAGGTCACTAAAGCTGTTGTTGTAGATATCAGTCAGAAGATTGTTATCCAAACGCAACTCTCTGAGTTGCTTCAGACCCTTCAAGGCTCTGGCATGCAGGAAAGCAATACTGTTGATATTCAAATGGAGGGTGATCAAATTAGGGGCGTAGTGGAAAGCCGAACTGCTGATTGAGAGGATGCGATTAAAACGGAAAGAAATGGTCGTCAGCTCTTCGAAGGGAGTTGTGTTAAAGCAACTTCTTAGCTGTTTCAGCAGATTGTGCTCTACCAACAATTTGCTCAAGTGGCTTTGTGCTGTTGCATTCAACATTTGCCTCACGCAGTCCACTGACCTGAGGCGATTCCTCGAAAGATCTAGAAGCCAGATGGGAGGACAAGCTAGGAAAGCTTGGCTACTCAGGTTCCTCAGGTTGTTGCTCTGCAGATGTAGGCTGAAGGGACGGCTGGATTTTCCAAGATGCTGGCACACCTTGGTCAGCTGTGAAACGCTATTTAAATGCAATCCAGAGTAATCGAGGCTGCGAGGCTTCAGTTTAGAAATATCCAAGAATTGTGGAACGTCGATATTGTTCCCCGCCAACTTCAATCTTTGGAGTCCCCGGAGGCTAACGTTAGCAAAGGAAGAGGTCTCCGAGAACTTGTTGTAAGATAGGTCCAGCACCCTGACGTTCCCCAGGAATCCTGGCCCTGGCCCATCCATCTTACGAAGAGAATTGTTGCAGAGCTTAAGGTTATACAAGGAAGGAGGGAATCCCAATTCCGGCTGAAGAAAAGTCAGATTATTGTTGCAGAGGTTGAGGTATTTCAGCTGGTTTAGCTTCTGTAGGCTCTGAATCACGACATTAAAGCTGCTCAAGCTGTTGAACTGGAGCTGCAAATCCAGAAGGCTTGGTAACGGACTAAAGGCATCCTCGTGAAGCGCGCGCAAGTGATTATTGTGCAAGAGAAGGAAGGTGAGGTTAGCCAAGCCAAGGAAAGCGCCTTGGGAAAGATTTGTGAGGCAGTTATAGGAGAGATTTAGCCTCTCCAAGGCCGTCAGGTTCTCGAAGGCGCCACCTTCTATGTTCTCCATTTTGTTATAACTCAACTGTAGGACCTTCAACTGAGGAAGGTGACGGAAGCTCCCGTAAGGCAAGACTTTAATGGAGTTATGGGATGCGTTGACCACTTCGGCGTAATTAGGGAGGTCCCCTAAGATACTGGAGATATTGTTTAGGAAACGCTGCATGCACCTGAAATACAAAGGATCCTTCATGGCTTGGATGCAGTTTCTGAAGCCGTAAGCGGTTATCCCCCGAGTGTTAAACAGAACAACAACAGCCAGGAAAAAATGCACGAAGTTCATTTGGCCCATGGCTGAATAGGATTTTTCTATTCCCAGCCTTCTGAATTGGTACAGAAACCTAGAACCAAAACACAAACCAACAAAATCAAACCTTTTTTTTTAAAAAAAAAAAACATTTCTACGCGTGCCAATTAGGGAATCGGGTTGTTTTTTTTAACGGTAATGACTGAACGGAAAGTGAAGATTTTTTTACATGTACCATTCGGTAATTTTTGCGGCAAGAGCGTTTATAGGAGGTTAAATGAATGTCAGTTGATTATTTACACTGATGAATTACAGGAATAGCACTTACACCAGTGTACAACCAAAACAATAGTACTGAAAAAAAGATTTTAAAGATCATGGTCCATGGTCAGTACTGCCTGTGTTTATGGCCTGATGAAATAGAGGCTGACTCCTGCCCCCCTCCTATTGGCTGCAATTATTAATGGAGGAAATTTAAACGAATTGCAGAAGGCGTAACCTTATTTTTTCCTCTTTTTCGCTTCTCACTTCCTAATTGTTCTCACCCATTTTATTTTTTGTTCTGGCCAGAATTAAAACATAAGGAAAACCGTGCAGGTGAGGGACACCTTGAGTGAGTGGTAATCAGTAGGAAAAGACAGGAGAAGTATTAAGCAGATTGCCGATTTTCCGCTTCCAAAGCTGTTCAAAAGAGTATAAAACGTGCATATTTATACATCACATGGACTGAAACTCTGAATACCCCAAATAAAATATAATAACCCCCCGAATGTAATTTCTAATAGTGGGCAAAGAATGCTTTTAATTCTGTGGGTAGACTTATACTGACATCATTTTTTTTTAATTTGGGGTGTGTGATGTGCATTAAAATAAATTATGGTTCAATCCTAGACCCCCTCTTTTGAAACTAACCCCACCTTGGTATCAGCAAGGCTCTTTCCAATGTGGGCTGTAGTTTCTGCAATTAATCAATTAGTTGTGTTACCCCACAAGCAAGAGAAGAAGAAAAAAAACACCAGCTGCTTGCTTGCTTTCCGCATATGGCAATTGATGCAGTGTGGTGCCCAACAAGTGGCAAACATGATTTTTCTTGATCTCTGCTTGAGGTCTCGCTCTTTCCTCACTGCTCAGTCACTCTGCGGTTTGTCTCTACTATTTTTGCTCGGTTCACAAGAATTTAATAGCTCTATTTCTCAACCTCAACAACTTTAAGATGCGTGGACTTCAACTTCCAGAATTCCCCAGCCAGTTATACTGGCTGGGGAATTCTGGGAATTGAAGCCCACGCATCTTAAAGCTGTTGAGGTTGAGAAACAGGGCTCTAGAGGTCTATCTATCTATCTATCTATCTATCTGTCTATCTATCTATCTATCTATCTATCTATCTATCTATCTATCTATCATCTATATCTATCATCTCTTTCTCTCCTGTCTCTTTGTCTTTCTTTCTTTCTGTCTGTCTGTCTGTCTGTCTGTATCTATCTATCTATCTATCTATCTATCTATCTATCTATCTATCTATCTATCTATCTATCTATCTATCTATCTATCTATCTATCTTATCTCTATCTTTCCATCAATCCATCCATCCACCCACCTACCTACCTACCTACCTACCTACCTACCTATTTCCTACCTTTATTAGTTTTACAAATAACTCAAGGCAATAAGCATATCCAACATACCGTCTCCCTCCTATTTTCCCCACAACAACAACCCTGTGAAGCGGGTTGAGCTGAGAAGAGTGACTGGCCCAGCTGGCTGTCCTGGCTCAGGTAGAACTAGAACTCACGGTCTCCCGCTTTTTAGCCCGGCGAGACCAGATCCTTGAATAAATCCATGGAAGCTATTTCTGTCTGACGCAGGTGGATAAAATTACAAAGTCTGGCAAACGCTTCGTTCTCAAAAACCAGCAATGTTAGGGGACCGGGGACTGCCAGCTCTAGAGTATCTTTGCCCAACTTTAAAAAAAAAAACACAAACTCTTCCAGACTGACAAAGAGTTCAATCACGGCCTTTTTGCAAATATTGAAATATTTTGAATCCAGGAGTCTGAAGGAGTCCTTGCTCTCTTTAAAAAAAAAAAAAAAAGGGGGGGGGGAAGCGTAAACTACCTACCAAGCAATTGACAAGCTCCTACCTGCTTCCTCCATATGCCTCGGGTCTCCACTAATACCATAAGCTCAGCTTCAGCCGAACAGAAGCTAAAATAACTTTTCCTGCCATATGTGCGAAAGTTTAAAAATGCACGTATCAGCCTGCTTTTACAGTAGCTAAGGGGGAAGTGAGCTAGCTGCAGTTTCTGTTTTCGCTTTTCTGGAAGCCCCGGGTGTTCTCTTTTTACGGCCCTTGGGGAGAGGCAGCTGATAATGTCAGAATTTGTGACTTGGGGTTTTGATGAGGGCAAGCCGTGGGACCAAATGCATATGGGCGAATAATTACGCAGAGTTCTCTTCAGGTTCTTCTCACAGGCGGGTGGTCCTCGATTTACGACCACAGTGGCGCCTAAAATTTCTGTTGCTAAGCGAGACAGTTGTTAAGTGAATTTTGCCCCATTTTGCAACCTTTCTAGCCACAGTTGCTAAGCAAATCACTGCTTAAGTTAAGTTAGCAACACGGTTGTTAAATGAATCTGGCTTTCCCATGGATTTTACTCGTCAGAAGGTTGCAAAAGATTATGACGTGACCCCAGGACACTGCAACTATCATAACTGACTTTGCTTATCAGAACAGAACAGAGTAGGACAGAATAACAGAGTTGGAAGGGACCTTGGAGGTCTTTTTTCCAGATCCCTAACTCAAGCAGGAAACCCTATACCATTTCAGAACAATTGTTCTCCAATCTCTTCTTAAAAGTCTCCAGTGACGGAGCACCCACAAATTCTGGAGGCATGCCATTCCATTGTTCTCACTGTTAGGAAGTTTCTCCTTAGTTCCAGGTTGCTTCTCTCCTTGATTAGTTTCCGTCCGTTGCTTTTTGTCCTGTCTTCTGGTGCTTTGGAAAATAAGTTGGCCCCCTCAAATATTGGAACACTGCTGTCATATCTCAGTAGCATCTTTTCACTAGACTAGACAAACCCAATTCCTGCAACTGTTCTTCATCTCTTTTAGCCTCCGGTCCCCCAATCATCTTTGTTGCTCTTTTCTGCACCCTTTCCAGAGTCTCCACATCTTTTTTATAATATGGTGATTAAAACTGGATGCAGTATTCTAAGTGCCAGAAGTTTGCAGAAGATGATAATTAAAGCATGGTTACCTACTCAAACTATCTGAATGGATTCCACAACATCCGAGAGATGTTTGCGTGGTATAACTCCTTCCCCACTTTTAAATAAGAAGAGATCAGTTTGATAATCTTTTTAATCTCAGTTTTCCTCCATTAATGGAATTGGCTAACACTTATATGGCTTCAGATAATAGGGGCACTTAGTAAATGAAGCTTGGCTGGCTACTGTTGGCTCACGAGGTCAAACTATTTCCCCCCCCCCCAAAAAAAAACCACCCTTTCTGTTCTAGAATTTCCAGTATCCACAGTATTTCATTTTTTAAAAACCTTATTGAGCAAAAAAAAAAAACTACGAGGGTAATGTCATTCAAAGTTAGCTGTGGGTTTCAAAAGGCAAGGCTAGCAGCATTTTGACTTTTGGCAACAGAATTCAAAGAGTCACTATGCTTTAGACAATCAAAGAATGGGGAAGTCTCACCCTTGACTTAGTCACTGTCAACTGATTTGAGAATGCAGAATATGGATGTGATAATAGGAAGCAACCTGGATAATAGGAAGCAATCTTAGAACTAAGGAGAAACTTCTTGACAGTTAGAACAATTAACCAGTGGAACAACCTGCCTCCAGAAGCGGTGAATGCTCCAACACCGGAGGTTTTTAAGAAGAGACTGGACAGCCATTTGTCCGAAACGTTATAGGGTTTCCTGCCTGAGCAGGGGGGTTGGACTAGATGACCTCCAAGGTCCCTTCCAACTTTATTATTATTATTATTATTATTATTATTATTATTATTATTATTATTATTATTATTATTATTATTATTATTATTATTATTATTATTATTATTATTATTATTATTATTATTATTATTACTATTATTACTATTATTACTATTACTATTATTATTATCATCTTTTATTCATTAGACATGAATCTCAGTCAACTGAACATTCAAATTGGCTGGCGCTGATGGTTGACAGCATCTCTGCAGATGTTGAATTTCCTAACTGGGAAGAGGCTTGGCGTGGTTGGGGACTGCTTTCTGGCAGTTGTAAGAAAAGTTGCCCTTCTACCTTGAGTTGGCATATGGACAGCCTTTGTGCTGACCTCTGCACTTTAGTCTGGAAGAGCCCCTGGGAGCTGCCCCAGTGATTATGGGGTCCTTAGTGCTCTCTGAGCTTGGTTGTTTTCTTGCAGACATTTCATTATCAAACTAGGTAACATCGTCCGGTGTGCTCTCTGATTATAAAAGATTAGAAGATGTTCTATATTTAGCAGAACTTGTATCAGAAGAATTAGATCAATGCTCTGGTCACTACCAAGTCAGAATTAATGGAATCGCTGTAGAAATAAGGCAAGAAGCCGAAGGAGAAGTGGTAAATTGTGGTACCAGCAAATCTGGTCAACGAAACAGCAGTAAACAGATTGGAAAACGTCAGTCTAAATAACAGCTCGAAGAAACGAAACTGAACAGAATGTTCAAACTATCATGCAACTATCCTTAATTTCACAGGCTGGAAAAAATAATTCTTATCTCAACCACCTAAGAAGATCAGAGTTTCCTAAGAGGAAAGAGAGATCTCAGATCAGCTCAAGCTGATTTTGGAAAAAACTAAAGAACAATGCTAATTGAGAAAGCAAAAGAATACCAGGGGGGGGGGGAAGCAATACATTCTTCATTGACTATAAAAAAAAAACCCGTTTGACTCAACATTAATAAATAAAAACTCAAATAAATAAACTCACAGCCTCCAACCCCACATCTGTATTGTCCGCCCTAGTTTTCCCACCCTGGGAAAGGACACAGGGACCGCCACGACCCGAGTACAGACAGTCCTCGACTTATAACCATTTAGTAAGTGGCTGAAAAAGTGACCTACGCTTATGACTGGGTATTCGGGTCATCTGTAAACTTGGCAGACACAGCAGCACCCTGACTCCTATGTGAAGACGCATCCCTGATATGTCTTCTCCCCCACCCCCTCAAAAAAAAATTGCAATGGAGAGGATAGGACCTCCCCTCTCTCTCCCCCTCCCCACCAAAAAAAGGGAGGAGGACCTCCCCTCTCTCTCCCCCTCCCCACCAAAAGGAAATAAGAAAAGGGGGGGGGGGAAATAGAAGGTGGGTGTTTTTGCTTCAGGTCTACGCAGCGCCTCCGTCTCCAGCAAAGCGAGAGCCTCGCTCCGGCTTGGGCTGAGAAAGGGGAGGGGAGGGGAGGGGAAGGGGGGCTCCGAGACCGTATCTCTTTAAACGGGAGCGCGCAGGGAAGGGAGCCCAGCCGGCGGAGAGCTGGACGGAGGGTTGAGGATGGAGCCGTCCCAGCCTCTGCTACGGCTCCCGGGGTCTCTAAGGCTCCAGGTCCTTCTCATCCTGGTGCTGATGCTGCTGCCTGAAGGGTGCTGGGGCAAGTACGTGAAAGGCAATCTTAGCACCAAGGAGGTGAGTCCGCAGCTTTGGGGGGGGGGCAAAAGAGGGGAGGGGAGGGGGCAGAATCGATCCGAGGTGCCCCATCCTCGCCTGGGCCTGCATGGCTGAGCTGGGCTTCTCAAGCTGCCATCCCAGCCTTTTGCATCTTTGGCGGTGGTCCTCCTGGCTGTGCAGGGGCAGGGGGGGTGTGATGCGTGGGTTGCCCGCCCCACCCTGGAGATCCCTTCCTCCTTCCCCAGCAGCTCTCCCTCCCCACCTCCCCCTTTCCTAAGAGGCAGCCTCTGGGATCCTTCCTTGGACCAGCCCAGAAAGATCACACACACACACTCTTTAGTTGGTCCTTCCCTCCCTTTGCATCTCTCTCTCTCTCTCTCCCCCCCCCCAATGGTTTTCTGCCCAGCCTCTCTTTTCTGAGTATTCTGGAGGATGAGGGTTAGACCGGACAAAAGATTCGGGACCGTTTCCTCCCCATCTTAGGTGTGGGAAAATGGTGCCTAATAATTCTAAATTCCAGACCGCAGGTGTTTTGGCAGTGCTGAAGGAAGTCTAGACTTGCCTTTGGGGTGTGCCTGACACCTCCTCTTCCAGGCTTGTAAGCAATTTTTGCCGTTAATCGGGTACAACGGGAGGCTGTCTTGTGCTGGACAAGATGCTATAAAGGATGAAGGATATGTTGTTGTATGCAGACAGGGTGTGTATATGTATATATATATATGTGTATGTGTGTATGTATATGTGTGTGTCTATATGTATATGTATATGTGTGTGTATATATATATTGTTTATATATACTGTGTATGTATATATAATGTGCTGTTTATATATATACACACACAAACATGTGTATCTCTCTTTCTGTGTGTGTGTGTGTGTGTGTGTGTGTGTGTGTGCATATAGTGCCCTCTCTGCTTTCTCCTAAATGAATTCATTTGGCATAAGTGTCTGCCATGGTGCTGTGGTTGGTGCAAAAGAATGAGGATGCGAACAACTTTTTTTAGAGAAAGATGCCTCCCATCTGAACAGGCGAACCACCGAAGTGTTGGGATACTTTAAGGACAGGTTGATCATTAGGGAGGCTGGCTTCACAGAGCAGATTTACTTCATTAAATGCACGAAATGTTAATCCCAAATTGGCAGCGTGCACTTCCATACAACCAAACAAGACGAGGGTGGGCAATGAAAAGCCAGAGCAGCCTGCAGCGGTAATACATAGACGGGTCCTTGGTGCTCTCTGAGCTTGGTTGTTTTTTTTTGCAGATGTTTCATTACCCAACTAGGTAACATCATCAGTGCTGATGGGGTGGGGTGGGGAGGAGGAGGAGGAGGAGGAGGACTGTGGGGTCCTTGGTGCTCTCTGAGCTCGGCTGTTTTCTTGCAGACCTTTCATGACCCAGCTAGGGAACATCATCAGTGCTAGAAGGGAGTGAGGTTTGCTCTCATTTTATATACTATTTTTTTAATATACTAATGACTTGCCCTGTCAATGTTGGTGGGGGTGATCTCAGTAGTTCTTTGATTGGATTGTTGTTTATTGTTAGCTTGTTTGTCTGAGTTGGTGGTTCCTTGACTGAGGTATTGTTTCTTGATTGTTAGTCTAATATTAATTAATTAACCAGTGGAACAACCTGCCTCCAGAAGCTGTGAATGCTCCAACACTGGAAGTTTTTAAGAAAAGACTGGACAGCCATTTGTCTGAAACGGTATAGGGTTTCCTGCCTGAGCAGGGGGTTGGACTAGATGACTTCCAAGGTCCCTTCCAACATCATCATCATCATCATCATCATCATCAATAATAATAATAATAATAATAATAATAATAATAATAATAATAATAATAATAATAATAATAATAATAATAATATAATAATAATAATAATAATAATAATAATAATAATAATAATAATAATAATAATAATAATAATCTTGCTGTTTATCTCTCATCTGGGTGTTGATTGCTAGCAAGGAGATGTCTTTTTGTTTCCTTTTTGATTGTCTCTTTTGAAAGGTGTGTAGTTGTTCATCTCTATGTAAGATATAGATAAGCAGAATTTCATCCCCCCCCTTTCTATTTCATATCAGTTAAGACTTGAGGGAGCATGTTCATCCATCAGGACAGAACTTCAATCGTTTGAAGAGTTGCTACAGCCAAACTTTGCACCAGTTTTCCGCCATGTAACACCTTCCAGGACTGTAACCTTTAGCCAGCATGACCCCCAGCTTTGCCAGTGAGAAACTATGAAAGTTTCAGTCCCTCTGATTTGGTGGATGTCATGGAGAAAGATACTTCGCACCAAATAGGTAGATAGCACTATTTGAATTGTCTTGCCATATAGGTTTTTTTTCCTTTTCCTTGAAATTAGGTTTTTTCCAACTGGCAAATTTTATTAAAAAGACTGAAGTGGATCTTGTATACCAAAGCTAACTCTTTATTCCATCTTTCAATTACTCAGAGACTCTATTATTTTTTATATTATAGAAGCGTTATTAAGTAGAGTTGGGGGTTTATCTGCTAGGATATTATTGGTCCTGGAAATAGCAAAATGGAATGAAGTTGTGACTTAGGGGACATTTGGAAGATCACTGAATCCAAGGCAGAGTTGTGAGGTTGAAATAGGGATTAGCTGTCTTATTTTAACCCCTGTTCATTATTTACCAAGAAACGTTAACAGAATAAGAGAGTTGGAAGAGACCTTGAAGGTCTTCTAGTCCAACCCCCTGCTCAGGCAGGAAACTCTATACCATTCCAGACAAATGGTTGTCCAATTTCTTCTTAAAAAACCTCCATTGTTGGAGCACCACGACTTCTGGAGGCAAGCCGTTCCACTGATTAATTGTTCTCACTGTCAGGAAATTTCTCCTTAGTTCTAGCTTGCTTCTCTCTTTGATTAATTTCCATCCGTTGCTTCTTGTCCTGCCTTCTGGTGCTTTAGAGAATAGCTTGACTCCCTCTTCTTTGGGGCAGCCCCTGAGATATTGGAAGACTGCTATCATGTCCCCCCTCGTCCTTCTCTTCATTAAACTAGACATCCCCAATTCCTGCAACCGTTCTTCATATGTTTTAGCCTCCAGTCCCCTGATCATCTTTGTTGCTCTTCTCTGCACTCTTTCTAGAGTCTCACCATCTTTTTTACATCGTGGCGACCAAAACTGGATGCAACATTCCAAGTGTGGCCTTATCAAGGCATTACAGAGCAATATATATGTTAATAAATTCTGATTTATAATAGGCTTCTGGACTATGCAGGTAACTTGTCTCACGAGGACGGGCATCTATTGATCTATGTTTTGAGAGGGTTGACAGATGAACGGGACCTTGTAGAGAAGCCACGATTTCAAAAGGCAACATGTAAAAACACTTAACACGTGCACGTGGGCGTATTATAATCAATACTTTGGGTAGTTCAACTCAAACTGTGGCAGCTGAGTCACTTCATTCTGTTCTACATCATAGCAATGGTAAAAAGGGCTGAGGAAAGAGCGAGGCCTCTACCACAGGAGACAGCAGAGATTCATGCAATAGGAAGTAACGCAAAACAAAATGCAGGAATTGGGTACGTCTACTAAAAAGAAGGACGAGGGGTGACATGATTAAGCAGTTTTCCAATATCTAAGGGGCTGCCCGTTCTCCAAAGCACCAGAAGGCAAGTCAAGAAACAATGGATGGAAACTAATCAAGGAGAGAAGCAACCTAGAACTAAGGAAAAATTTCCTGACAGAACAATTAATCAGTGGAACGGGTTGCCTCCAGTAGTTGTGGGTGCTCCAACACCAGATGTTTTTAAGAAGAGATTGGACAACCCTTTTGAAATGGTATAATAGGGTCTCCTGCTTGAGCAGGGGGTTGGACTAGAAGACCTCCAATGTCCCTTCCAGCTCTATTCTGAATTGACTGAATTGGGTGTGTCTAGTTTAATGAAAAGAAGGACTAGGGGTGACCTGATAGCAGTCTTCCAATATCTCAGGGGCTGCCCCAAAGAAGAGGGAGTCAAGCTATTCTCCAAAGCACCTGAAGGCAGGACAAAAAGCAACGGATGGAAACTAATCAAGGAGAGAAGCAACCCAGAACTAGGGAGAAACTTCCTGACAGTTAGAACAATTAACCAGTGGAACGGCTTGCCTCTAGAAGTTGTGGGTGCTCTTAAGGAGGCTTTTAAGAAGAGATTGGACAACCATTTCTCTGAAATGGCATAGGGTCTTACTTGAGCAGGGGGTTGGACTAAAAGACCTCCAAGGTCCCTTCCAACTCTGATGTTCTATTTTCTACGTCCCACCCTCCCTTTAATTGACCGATAGGGTAATGGCAACCCGTAAAACAGCTATTAATAGGGCAGGAAAAACACACAACTGCCAACCTCTTTGCAAGTTTGGAACTGGAATCGGAGAAAGAGCTTCTGTTTCCTCCCCGAAACCTATTATTGCTCTCCTAGGAGCCTGGCTGCAGATCCTTTGCAATCCAGCAGGCCTCACTAATATCTTTTTGAATGCAGTTCCGGCGGCTTTTAATTTGGGGTTTGAGGGAGAGAAAAACCAGAATCTCGGCGGATCTCTTAGCATTCTGCCCGATCTCCAGGTAGAAAGCATGAGCTGGTACCCCCCACCCACCCAAAAAAATTCTTCCCTACGCATTTGCCCCAGATTTTGCTTTTTTCCTCTGCCTACTTCAGCCTTTGGTACGGTTTCCGTGGAAACCTTGAGCATGGGTTGTTGCCATGGGAACAAGTGGGATTTTTTTCCCCCCCAGAGCAAGAAGATGGGGTTGAGAGTTGGAGGGAAGAGAAACAATGAGGTGAAAAGGAGCCAGTTTCTTTAAAAAAAAAAACCATTTCCTCCATGGACTGAAAACTCTTCTCTTTGATAAATATGTAAATACATATATGTGGTTAGGGAACTGTTTGCAGAGCCCTAGCCATCAAGTCTGTTGGCAGTCTTCGTATTTTTTCTTCCTCGGCTTGATCGGCCCGAAGTCTCACAGACCCAGATCCCAGAAGTGAATTATTCCCAGGCCTTTTGCAAGCTCAAGATGGTCTCACAGCATAGGCCCTTTCTGACTGTTGAATTGACCCATCACGGGACTTAACAGAACAACAGAATAGCACAGTTGGAAGGGACCTTGGAGATCTTCTAGTCCAACCCCCTGCTGAAGCAGGAGACATTTCAGACAAATGATTGTCTAATCTCTTCTTAAAAACTTCCAGTCGTGGAGCACCCACAACTTCTGGAGGCAAGTCGTTCCACTGATTAATTGTTCTCACTGTTAGGAAGTTTCTCCTTAATTCCAGGTTGCTTCTCTCCTTGATTAGTTTCCATCCGTTGTTTCTTGTCCTGCCTTCAGGCGCTTTGGAGAACAGGTTGACCCCCCTCTTCTTTGTGGCAGTCCCTCAAATATTGGAAGGCTCCTATCATGTTGCCCCTGGTTCTTGTCTTTGTTAGACCAGACGTACCCAGATCCTCCAACTGTTTTATCCTCCAGTCCCCTGATCATCTTTGTTGCTCTTCTCTGCACTCTTTCCAGAGTCTCAACATCTTTTTTACATTGTGACGACCAAAACTGGATGCAGCATTCCAAGTGTGGCCTTACCAAGGCGTTATAGAGTGGTATTAACACTTCACGTGATCTTGATTCTATTCCTCTGTTATTGTAACCTAGAACTGTGTTGGCTTTTTTGGCAGCTGCAGCACACGGCTGGCTCACATTTAAGTAACTGTCGGAGATCCCTCTCACGGTTACTACTGTGGGGCCAGATACCACCTATCCTGCATCTGTGCTTTTGGTTTTTCTTGTCTAAATGTAGGACCTTACTCTTCTCACTACCGTCTTGCTATTGACTACTGCATGTTCTTGAATAGGGTTATCCAGTCCGCGTTGTCCGAATGTGCACAATTTAAAAATTCTGCATGCCAAATAGCTAGAATATGGGTGATCCTTTCCAGTCAGCACGAATGAATCTAGAATAAATGCTTGGCTTTTCAGGGAGTTAATTGGCTGAGCACTGAAAAAGGAACAGCAGCTGAAGGATGGATTTGAGTTTATTTACTATTGTTTCTTTCTCTTTCTACTGATGAATGTGAGTACAGAGTCAATGGCAGAAAAGGGTGGAAAAACTTGCATTGCATTGGACAGGAATATTCCTCCCAAAATTTGGCTGGAGACTGCTGTAAAGTGGAGTTGCCAGATCTGTAGAATAAGCATAGTTTAGATGTGCTGTAGGCTTCATCATTAGGTAGCAACTTTCAGGCTGAAAGAAAATGGGGTTCTGGAAAATGGATGCCCATTTCTACAAAGAGGGTTCTGTGTGTGATTGATCTGCGTTATGATTGGTTTTATGCTACTTAATGAAGAAAAGGACATTAATGGGAGTACATTGGTGATTCCCTATTGGCATGCATGGCTAATTCCACCTTTTCAGACACCTACAACTAAATCTCTACAACTTAAGAGCTTGCTTTGAAAAACCCCAGAAGGCCTTGCTCATAAACCAAGTTGTGTCTGGCTACAGACCTTTTACTAATGATTCACCTTCAAAGATGCAAGAGGTTGGACTAGCACAGTGGCCCCCAACTTTATAGGCACCAGGGACTAGTTCTGTGGAGAGAGGTTTTTCCGTGGACCAGAGGGGGTGTGGTTTTGCACGCTGCCTGCATCCCATGGATGGGGCTTTGCTTGTTTGCACGGCCCAATTTTGGGCGTGCCGTAGCCCGGTAGCGGTCCACGGACCAGGGCTTGGGGACTCTTGGACTAGAAGACCTGCAAGATCCCTTCCAGTCCTATGATTCTGTGATGCTTCACCCTGCTACAAGAAAGTTTGTTCCCATAGTCCATTTTATTTAAGAGTCAGGTTTAAGCACATAGAGATCAAACTAGCCAAACCAAATAATGCTTAAGTAAGTTGTGTGAGCCCAGCAACTGATTCTAATTTTCTTGGGAGAGAAAAGTTTGTTTTGATTTTGATTTTGATTTTGATATTTTATTTTATTTTATTTATTTTATTTTATTTTATTTTATTTATTTTATTTTATTTTATTTTATTTTATTTTATTTTATTTTATTTTATTATTTTATTTTATTTTATTTTATTTTATTTTATTTTATTTATTTTATTTTATTTTATTTTATTTATTTTATTTTATTATTATTTTATTTTATTTTATTTTATTTTATTATTTTATTTTATTTTATTTTATTATTTTATTTTATTTATTTATTTTATTTTATTATTTTATTTTATTTTATTTTATTTTATTTTATTTATTTTATTTTATTTTATCCAACCTTTATTTTTTTATAAATAACTCAAGGTGGCAAAAATGCTTAATACAGTACTCCTTCCTCCTATTTTCTTCACAACAACAACCCTGTGAGGTTGGGTTGAGCTGACAGAGAAGGACTGGCCCAAGGTCACCCAGCTGTCATTCATGTCTAAGGTGGGACTAGAACTCTCCTTCTCCTAGTGATTGGTCCAAAGTCACCCAGCCGGTTTTCATGTCTAAGGCGGGTCTAGAACTCACCGTCTCCAGGCTTCTAGCTTGGTGCCTTAACCAATCTTTCCAATGCTGGAATGGACCCTCTATATGTCACCCTACACCTGGGGCTGTATGAGTACAAAATGTTCTTACCTTGCTTTTGGGTTTCTCCTGTAGTATTCCTTATCATCTGTATATAGACCAGTGGTGGCGAACCTATGGCACGGGTGCAGAAGGCGGCACTCAGAGCCCTCTCTTGTGGGCACGCGCGCCGTCGCCCCAGTCCTAGGCCTTCAGCTGGGTTTTATAAAACCTTTTCGCTTTAGGCCTCCGCCGCCATGTGCAAAAAAAAAAAAAGTTCAATCAGTCAATTTCAACTTCTTGCGGAAAAAAAAAGATCTTGCAAAGTTGGAATTGATTGATTGAACTTTTTAGTCCCACCCAGTCTGCCATTACCACCGCAGCCATGCCCAGCCAATTGGCCATGCCCAGCCAATGGGCCACACCCACCCGGCACTCGACGATGCATAAGTGGGTTTTGGGTTGCAGTTTGGGCACTCAGTCTCTAAAAGGTTCGCCATCACTGATATAGACCAATGTTTCTCAATCTCAGCAATTTAAAGATATGTGAACTTCAGGTCCCGGAATTCTGCTGGCTAGGGACTTCTGGGAGTTGAAGTCCAAACATCTTAAAACTGCTCAGATTGAGAAACACTTAATAAAAGCACCGAGCTACATCAATGCTGACATGTTGGGTGTTTTTTCTCTCTCTCCTTTTCCCCCCAGGATTGGGTCTTTTTGACTAGATTCTGCTTCTTTTCCGACTATGGACGACTGGATTTCCAGTTTCGCTACCCAGAGGTATCTTTCAACGTTGCATTCCGCATTTTAGAGGCACCTTTTAACATGCGCAGCCTACACATTTTTCCCTTGCACTGGATAAGTTTGCAACTGTGCAACCTGGCTGCCGTCAGCGTAACCCTCTCTTTTCTTCTTGTCTTTGAAGAATAAATGTTGTGAGAACATCCTTCTTTATTTTGATGACCCTTCGCAGTGGCCCGCTGTTTACAAAAAGGGAAATAAGGTCAGTTTGTATTGATCGTCCCACAGCAGACGGATTCTGCTTCTCCTCCTCCTCCTTTCAACTTGTTATTTCTTTGGGTCAATTAGTTCTGCCGTGCCAGTTAATTTCTCACTCAGATCTTCAATCGAACGGCTCCTTTGCAGGGGAGTTACTCTCTAACCGGAGCACTGCTCTTCTGAAAACCTTTGGTATAATATACAGGTGGTCCTCCACTTACAACAACAGTTGAGCCCAAAATTTCTGTTGCTAATGGGAGACATTTGTTTTGTCCCATTTTACAACTTTTCTTGCCACGGTCGTTAAAGTGACTCTGCAGTTATTAAGTTAGTAAGAAGTTTGGTTGTTAAGCGAATCTGGCTTCCCCACTGACTTTGCTTATCAGACAGATCCCACGACTCCCGGGGACGCTGCAGCCGTCATAAGTGCGAGTCAGTGGCCAAGCATCTGAATTTTGATCACCTGATCACGGGGATGTTGCAAAGGTCGTAAGTGTGAAAAACGGTCATAAATCACTTTTTTCAGTGCTATTGTAACTCTGAATGGCCACTAAATGAACAGTTGTAAGTCGAGGACTACTTGTAGTTATTAACTACCTGTATATTTTCCTTTCCGTTGAAGAGAAATGTCTAATACAGCTGTCAATAGGATCCTATTGTTGCACTGAATTCTTTTTTTTTCTTTTTCTCTTTTTTCTCTTTCTCTTTTTTCCTTTTCTTTTTTCTTTTTTTCTCTTTCTCTTTTTTCTCTTTCTTTTTCTCCTTTTTCTCTTTTTTCCTTTTTCCTTTTTTCCCTCTTTTTCTTTTTCCCCCTTTTTTCTTTTTCCTTTTTCTTTTTTTTCTTTTTTTTTTCTCTTTTTTTTCTTTCTTTTTCTTTTTTCTTTTTTCCTTTTCTTTTTTCTCTCTTTCTCTTTCTCTTTTTTCTCTTTCTTTTTCTCCTTTTTCTCTTTTTTCCTTTTTCTCTTTTTTCCTTTATCCTTTTTTTCCTCTTTTTCTCTCTTTTCTCTTTTTCTCTTTTTCTTTTTGCTTACACATTACTTTTTGGGGCCAGTGCTCTGAACAGCTTCAAGTAGCTGAATTGCATAATTGACAGGATCCTATTCTAGGGCAGAAAAGAGGAACAGCCAGGCCTCAAAGGACATCCAGACTAGGAAACCAAAGTTACACAAGCTCACACGACTTCTATTAAACAGATATAGCAACAGAATGTTGCAAGTCTGGATGTGCTTCCCCACTTTTAAAAAAAAATATCTTTCTGAGAACGAAAGATAAGTCTGTCTCAGGATACTGTTCTGGCCTGGATTCAGGTTACTTTTATCTAACTCTTGATTGCTGCTCTTGCAATCTTGATCCCTTCCCATTCTGTTATTCTGTTCTATTATTCTGTTATTCTTTCTATGTTCACATGTACTCATCCCATCAAGCCCAAGAAAGTCCAGAATGGTATAGGATCTCCTGCCATGGGCAGGGGATTGGACTAGAAGACCTCCAAGGTTCCTTCCAATCCTATTATCCTGTCTTCTTCCTCTTTTTCCTCAGGGTTATAGAGGAAAGAGGAAGAGGACCCTAAAGTCTTCCAGATGCCCCTGAAATTCAATGTTTAGCACCCTTCCTCTTTGGCCTTATTGACTGGGTAGACACCTTAGTAATATCTGGAGAACTATTGGTCTCCTAGATCAGTTCTAGAGTATTTTGGGGGCCTAAAATGAATTAAAATCTCATGCTTTGTTGCTCTGTAGCTCTGATGGCTCATAATACAGGAAGACTGCGTAGAAAATTATGAGTTTCTGATATACTGTGCTACAATAAATAAGCAAATTAAGAAATGAAAGGCTCTTGTGAGACAACCACATGATTTGCTACACTAATGGAGCTGCAACCAAATAAGAAATTATACCCAGCTTTGTGTTTTCTGATTCCAAATTCATTAGAATGACTGAGCCTTAGGGGAAAGTGTTCTAGGATTCCCTTTTGTCTTCTCTCCCTTCTCGTTAGGATTGTTTGATGAAAGAATCGGTCATCCGCCCAGAAAACAATCAAGTTATCAACCTTACAACCCAATATGCCTGGTCTGGGTGCAAGGTAAGAGTTTTCAGTAACTGCAAAGGAACTTAAGTCCTCTAGGTCAACGTTTCTCAGTTTCAGCAACTTTTTAAGAGGTGTGGACTTCAACTCCCAGAATCCCCCAGCCCAGCATGTTTTTAAGATGAGTGGACCTCAACTCCCACATGTTTTAAAATAGGTGGAGTGAAGTCCATCCATCTTAAACATGCTAGCTGGGGAATTCTGGGAGTTGAAGTCCACCCATCTTAAACATGCTGGCTGGGGAATTCTGGGAGTTGAAGTCCACCCATCTTAAACATGCTGAGGCTGAGAAACCCACTGATCTAGATTTTACAATTTACGAAATACTGTTCTGTAACTTTCCAATCTAGCAGAAGAGGTGTATTAATGTATTTTTCAAAGGGCGTTTTGCGAGGCTAAAAGTATCGGACAAGCGTTCGTCATAGCAATCCAGACAGGCGCTCAGATTTAAGGATACGATGGGACAGGAAGTGTAAAAACTCAGTTCTTGCTTCTGCCACCTGTCTCTCCATGTGAGTTTGCTAAAGGATGGAAGTTTGTTTCTGGACAGGCCACTCGCTGAATCTAAGACAACCAGAGTTCATTTATAGTCTACACTTTTTAAAAAGTATAAGTCACTTTTTTCAGTGCCATTGTAACTTCAAGTGGTCATTAAACAAGTCGAGAACTACCTGTAGTTTCTAAGTAGAAGTTTGGGTCATGCTCATATTCACCTGATCTGATCTGAAAGCCAGAGAACTTAATATTACAGTTGGTGGGTGGGAACCTCTGGATAATGATAATGCAAACAGAACAACTAGTTGTTGCTATATTTGGCTATACTTTGTGCGTTTTCTCATCCAGCTGGTGACCGAAAATTCAGTCCGGTATCTGAGTTGCACAAGCGGGAGGAGTTTCCGTTCCGTCCGGGAGCGTTGGTGGTATGTGGTCCTCAGCAAGTGTGGGGTGAGTCTGTCTGAACCCCCTCAGCCTCTGCCTGGGTCCCTTCCCATTAAGGCCCGTGCTGATGTTCAGCTTCCTCTCTCTGACAGGGCGATGGCTTGGAACTGGAATACGAGATGATTTTGACCAATGGCAAATCGTTCTGGACACGTCACTTTTCTGCAGATGAATTTGGTAAGGTTCCCTGCCGGTCTTAGCCCTCAGCCAAGTTTGCGCACCTCTGACCTTCAAAGTTTGAAAATGGCTTCTACAAAATATTTTGTTAGACCCTGAGAGAAGATATTGCGAGCTGCCCCAGAGGGACAAAAGATAAATGATTTTAGCACAGGGCAGGGCATTTTCCCGAGCACCCATGCCCTTGCAAATAAGGGACTGAGAAAATAATTACTAAAATTCCACATAACATGCCTAAAATGCCACCTACTCTATATCAGTCTGAGAACATTTGGTTATCAATCAGGTAAGGAACCTATGTTGTTGCAGATAACTCCCAATCTCCCTGATCACATTGAGAGTGGAAGGCTAATGATGGGAGCCCATAGTTTCTTACCTCTGCTACTAAACAAGGTTGTATGATTTTTGTTAAGGTATCCATGGCACAGAATCAGTCAGTCAGTCAGTCACTCAATGAATCCACCAATGTCAGGTCCAAACCCAAGAAAGACACATGGTGATTCTTCCAAGCTGAGTTCTTTATTGTTTCACACCCATAGACAAATTCTTGCCAGACTAAGGACTCTACTAGCTGCATCAACAATATACTATGGGAACTTTTAAGGAGGAGCCGTCCTCATCCTCTTTCTCTCACACATGATATCCGGGCTAAGTTGCCTCTTAACTCCTCTGGAATGCTCCCCTGGAAATCTATCTCCTCACTATATTTCCAGTGGTCCCCAATCTTTCCAGTTCCACAGACCGGTGGTGATCATGGGCAGTGGTGGTGGTGGGGGGACGGGATGGTTTTGTGCGCATACAACCTAATCCTACACATGCGCAAATGGAGCTTCACGCACTGGGCCATTGCTTGTGCAGCCTGTTTCCCAATGGGCCAAGGACTGGTCCCGGTCTACGGACTGAGGGTTGGGGGGCCCTGCTACATTCCATCATAATCCATCAGTCAATCAGTGTGTCTGAATCCTCCTCACAGTTCTCCTACATGCAAGCTTATGTCGCCCCATACAGCTCCACTTTCAGAGGCCCCCATGTGCTTTCCCAGAATCCCCTGCAACTCTGCGCGAGTTGCCTCTTTGCATCTGAGATGCATTTGCTTGCAGCTCAGTAGACGTTGAAGAGAAAAGGACCAGCTGTGTTACCCCAGGAGTGACCTCAGCTTAAGCGTGGGAACTTTCTGCCTCGTCTGTTTTATGGCGTCTGGACAAGGGATAGATGTTGTACATTACAGCCAAGCCAAACAACATCAGTTCAGCCTTAGAAAGAGAGTAAACAATTAGAAATATCCTGGGTATTTTTAGCTTTCGGCTGGAAAAGAGTTTGCATCTTCATCCAAAGCTTGGTGGCAATGATGTTTTTTTTTAATAGAAGAAAGAAAAAACGTAGAGCAATAGGAACAGAGAGAAAAAGGAACAGCAAAAGCATGCACACACACACACACAGGGGATTCTCTCATGGGTATATAAGAAAGTTTTATACAACAGTTTCGGGAAAGGATAACCATATTTGATTGTAATTGCTCCTGCAGAACCTATGCCTGAAATGGTGGCTGTTGGTGATGGTAATGACATGATAGAAAATATAATAGGATACATTATACAGGTAGTCCTCAACTTACAACAGTTCATTTAGTGGTTGTTCAAAGTTACGACGGCACTGGAAAAAAGCGACTTAGGACCGTTTTTCACACTTACAACCATTGCAGCATCCCACAAGGTCAGTTGTGGAGAACACAGAAGGGAATTATCCCAGCAGGTGAGGTTACCTGATTTAAGTTATGCTCAGATTTAGCAAGTGAGAAATAGATGGGCCAGCTAGACCCCTTGGCCTCACAGCAGTTTCAGTGTGACTTCTGAACACAAAGAAGAGTTTGAAAAAAATACCTCTCCAATGGCAGATGTTCTTTTAGTGTGTCCTTTTTTCTTCTTCCTGTCCTTCCTTCTAGGTATCCTGGAAACTGACATCACTTTCCTACTCATATTCATCCTGATCCTCATCATTTCTTGCTATTTTGGCTGTAAGTACTAAAGAACGTTTGTGCCTATGAACTCGGTTCACGACTTCCTGTTTCTGACTATCAGATTTGAGCAAATACAGGTCGCCCTCGACTTACGACCACGCAAAGAGGACCGGGATTTTCATCCTAATCTCTTACAATCGTTACGTCAACTCGCATCCAATTTTAAAACCATTTTTTTACAAGGGTCGCTAAGCGAATCTGTGGTCGTTAAGTAACTCGTTCTTCCAAATGGGCATTTCCAGCAAAAAAAAAAAAAACATGGCAAAAAAAAGAGAGGTAAAAATCACAATCGTGTCACTTCAGGACGCTGCAATCAAAGTCGCAGCCAGTTGCCAAACACCTGACTTGCAATTACGTGCACACAGGGGTGGTGTGATGAGTCATACGATTGTGGAATGCGTGGCAGAGAAAGACACCTTGAATTGTAATTAGGCTTCTCCCCCCTTGTTTTGGTTTTTTTTTCTTTTCCAGATTTGTTGAAAGGTCGGCAACTTCTGCACACGACATACAAGATGTTCATGACAGCTGCTGGAGTAGAGGGTAGGTTTGAGGAGAAATGGGGAGCCAGTTTGGTCTAGTGATTAAGGCACCTGGCTAGGAAGTGGAAGAACGTGAGTTCTAGTCCTGACTTAGGCATAAAAGCTGGCTGGATGACTTTGGGCCAATCACCAGGAGACCGTGAGTTCTAGTCCCCCCTTAGGCATGAAAGGCGGCTAGGTTACTTTGGGCCAATCGCCAGGAGACCGTGAGTTCTAGTCCCTCCTTAGCCATGAAAGGCGGCTAGGTTACTTTGGGCCAATCGCTAGGAGACCGTGAGTTCTAGTCCCTCCTCAGCCATGAAAGGTGGCTAGGTTACTTTGGGCCAATCGCCAGGAGACCGTGCGTTCTAGTCCCTCCTTAGCCATGAAAGGCGGCTAGGTTACTTTGGGCCAATCGCTAGGAGACCGTGAGTTCTAGTCCCTCCTCAGCCATGAAAGGTGGCTAGGTTACTTTGGGCCAATCACCAGGAGACCGTGAGTTCTAGTCCCCCCTTAGGCATGAAAGGCGGCTAGGTTACTTTGGGCCAATCGCCAGGAGACCGTGAGTTCTAGTCCCTCCTTAGCCATGAAAGGCGGCTAGGTTACTTTGGGCCAATCGCCAGGAGACCGTGCGTTCTAGTCCCTCCTTAGCCATGAAAGGTGGCTAGGTTACTTTGGGCCAATCGCCAGGAGACCGTGCGTTCTAGTCCCTCCTTAGCCATGAAAGGCGGCTAGGTTACTTTGGGCCAATCGCCAGGAGACCGTGCGTTCTAGTCCCTCCTTAGCCATGAAAGGCGGCTAGGTTACTTTGGGCCAATCGCCAGGAGACCGTGAGTTCTAGTCCCCCCTTAGGCATGAAAGGTGGCTAGGTTACTTTGGGCCAATCGCCAGGAGACCGTGCGTTCTAGTCTCTCCTTAGCCATGAAAGGCGGCTAGGTTACTTTGGGCCAATCGCCAGGAGACCGTGAGTTCTAGTCTCTCCTTACCCATGAAAGGTGGCTAGGTTACTTTGGGCCAATCGCCAAGAAATGGTGAGTTCTAGTCCCGCCTTAGCCGTGAAAGCCAGCTGGGTGACTTGGCTTATGAGAAAGAGAATTCCTATTAAAATTATTTCTCCCCTATAGTTTAGGTTTGATTGAGAAGATCAAAGCATTTTCCTCTGAGCTGACCTGTATTCCTGTGATTTTGCGTCCACATCTTTCACTTTTTAAAAAAGCTGCATTTATCTATAATAAGATGGCAAAAAACAGATTGTACCTAAATATTCACATTGGTAGCTGTATAAATAATGACAAGTGTTGTGATTCGCAGAATTGTTCGGGAGAGTGCAGGTGGAGACAGATGGCAATGGAAGAAATTAGAAAATGTGAGGGGTGTCATTTAAGATCCAATAATAGAACGAAGAGAGAAACCGACACTAAGGAAAGTACAGTGATTAAAATCTGTCAGGTGCAAAGAATCAGGCCCACTTGTCAAGTTGCCCTTCAGAATATTTATGGCTCAAGCCTATATGCAAGAATCTAGTCAACTAAAGTTCAACACTAAATTGGCGCTAAATAAGGATCGATGCAATTCAAGAGGGGTTTGATGTAGACTTTTGTGGGAATGTATTAATTCTCAGCTGATGACTTGTTTAACTCCAGTCCCCCCCAGCTCTGCCTGCTCTTCTGCAAATCCTTCTCCATGCTTGTTACCTGTTTCCTTTTTCTTCTCCAGTGCTCAGCCTGATGTTCTTCTGCATCTACTGGGGCCAGTATGCAAGTGATGGTATTGGAAACGATAGTCTTAAGATCTTGGGTAGGTTATCAGGGATGGGCCTTCCCATTTACCAGTTGGATTCCTAGTAAACCATGATTTATGGAACCACCACATTAATTGGTTTCACACATAACGTGAAACCATCAACTATGATTAACAAGCCATAATGGCTGAGTTGACATCTCATATAGAGCTGGGGCTTGGGGTCTTTGTTTTGGTGAAGTTTAAGTGAACTAAGCCACCTGTGTCAGGAATGTACAACATCCATTCAACTTGACGACCACAGAAGACTGCGGGCCCCACCTACGATTTCTGATATCTTCGGTTGAAAAGATACAGTCTGAAATGCCAAAGAACAGTGTCATTCAGTATAGATCCGCTGTTCCCAGATAAATGGCCTTCAACTTTCAGAATTTTCAGCCACAGACATTGTGGTTAGGAGATTCTGGGAACTCAAGTCCATACGTATGGAAGCTGCAAAAAAATTACATTTTGCTTGTTCAACTTTCAGCCTTCTTCAATCTCTAAAGCTGTTGGACCTTTGGCTATATTAGGTGGAGGATGATAGATGTTGTCATCCACCATATCTGGGGAGAAAGTTGGATAAGGTGACATCTACAGTATTAAGTTTTATGGGGCAGTGTTGTGTCTCAACCCATCCCTATGGCCATGGATTATTTTAAATCTCTTCCTGGCTTAGATTTCACTCACCATCTCCTTTTCTCTTTCCTTAATTCCAGCCAAGCTCCTTTTTTCCGTCAGTTTCTTGATATTCCTCTTGATGCTCATCCTCCTGGGGAAAGGATTTACAGTTACCAGGTACCAGCCCAGCCCTTGAGTGTGTGGAATAACAGAGATAATGATAATTGTGGGATAAAAGAGCCTGAGGGATGGGCTGGATTGGAGAGGAATGGGCTTTTCTTATGCAGATTATACAAAAGACTATGTGGAGGGGAGGGGCTAAAGGAATGTGGTTTGGGGGGGGGGTCTAACCATTGTACTTGCAAATGCATGCAATAAAGGTAGTGCTCAATTTACGACTGTAATGGAGCCTGCCGGTTGTAAAACAGGTCACCCATGTGATTGAGCTAATTTTATTAGCTTCTTTGTGTCAGTCATTAAGCAACCGCTGCAGTCGTTAAACAAAGGCCACAAAGGCCGGTTCTGGCTGAAAACTGGAAGGAAATGTTGTTTTTCAGCAGAAATGTCATAAAATGCAGTCACATGACCGCAGGAGGGGAAGGGGGCAGCTGCCAGAATTTCAGAACTTGGTTATAAGTACCCACAGGTCTGTCGTAACTTCAAACAGTCGCTAAGCAACCGGTCAGAATCAGAATCTTATCAATCAGAATAGAGCTGGAAGGGACCTTGGAGGTCTTCTAGTCCAACCCCCTGCTCAAGCAGGAGACCCTATCCCATTTCAGACAAGTGGCTGTCCAGTCTTTTCTTAAAAAGCTCCAGGGATGAAGCACCCACAACTTTATTTAAGTCAAAAACTTAACTTCATTTAAGTCAAAGAGAAAGAGATGTCTTACTTCTTACCAACTTCTGTGCCCTCCCATTACTCCAAGGAGGAGTCAAATGGGCAGAAGAAACATAGAGAAGGTTGTTGAGTTAGGAAGAAGAGCATACATGAAAGATATTCTGGTGGTGGAAAAGCAACAGAGATTTGGGAAGCTGAGTGACGTACAAAGGATCCGCAGTTGAAGTTATGAGACTGAGAGTATTATGGAGAATAGCTTGGAATTTGGGCTGCTGTGTCATTGGCAAGCTAGAAGGAGGAGAGAAGGTGGCTAAGAGCTGTGGCGTGTGAGACAGCGCTTCCTTTTTCGTGGTTGTGGCTTATGGCTCCTTGTATGACAGGGGTCGGATCAGCCACACGGGCTCCATCAAGCTCTCGGTGTACATGACGCTCTACACCATCACCCATGTTGTGCTGTTTATCTACGAGGCAGAGGTGAGTTCCCTCCCTTTTTCAGCTACGTATCCTTTGAGGACCACAAAAATTCAGTTTGCATTTTCTGCGTTCTGGTTATTTCCTAGATCACACAGTCCTTCCTCTTCATGGTTCACAACTGCAAAAAGAATTGGTTCCCCCCCCCTCGCCCCCAGCAATGTGCTGGCACTCCTGACCACAAACAAGCTTGTGCAACTCTCAGCTAAATGAGTCACGAATTTGATTTAATGTAAATTTCCTGTCTAGTTTGTCTTGCAAATCATCAATAACCGATAAAAGGAGAATATTTATAGCTCCGGGTTAAAATGAGAGATCCTTGGTGCTCTCCCGAACTTGGTCCTTTCCTTGCAGACGTTTCATGACCCAGCTAGGTAACATCAGCAGTGCTAGAAGGGAGTGGGGTTCATAAACACAGAGCAGAACCCCACTCCCTTCTAGCACTGATGATGTTACCTAGTTTGGGTCATGAAACGACTGCAAGAAAACAACCAAGCTCTAAGAGCACCAAACTCCTCTCAAATCTTCAATAAATTAGGATAAGGCCTATCTTTGTTGCGCTTCGTTTGCTGCACACCTTTGTTGCACAAACTATATTTTGTTGGACAACTATGATCCGATGGGTCTAGAAATCTCCATGACTGACTAGTGGGGAAAATCATCTTGCTGTGGGGAAATTGTGTAGCTTTTTTTTAAAATCACGACTTCCCCAAGTTTTTTACCCACTTCCTTCCTTTCGGTGCTCAGTTCTTTGACCAGGCACAAGTACTCTACACCTATGAATCGCCAGCTGGATACGGCTTGATTGCCTTGCAATTTGTGGCCTACATCTGGTTCTGCTATGCCATCCTCATCACTCTCAAGCAGTTCCCGGAGAAACAGCCGTTCTACGTGCCGTTCTTTGCTGCTTATACCCTCTGGTCAGTAAGTTTAGAAGATTAATAGGGCAGGAAAATTATTTTGGGGGGGGGGGTCCTCTCAAAGAGTATTTATTTATTCATTAAGTGTATATGCTGCCCGTCTCATTGTCTCGAGTGACTCCGGGCGGCTTACAATAATATAAAAACACAAAGGCATGAAAAACATTAACAACAAGTAAATAAAAGGCTAAGTAAGAGCCGGGGTGGCGCAGTGGTTAGAATGCGGTATTGCAGGCTAATTCTGCCCATTGTCAGCAGTTCGATTCTGATCGACTCAAGATCGACTCAGCTTTCCATCCTTCCGAGGTCGGTAAAATGAGGACCCAGGTTGCTGAGGGCAATAGGCTGACTCTGTAAGCCGCTTAGAGAGGGCTGTAAAGCATTGTGAAGCGGTATATAAGTCTAAGGGCTATTGCTATGTCCCAGTTCCACCATTGTTATGTTGGCTGCTAGAGCTCCCGCCATGAAGACTTAGTTATTAGTTTAAGGTAGCACTTTTTTCAGTGCTGTTGTAACTTTGAACGGCCACTAAAGGGATGGTTGTAAGTCGAAAACTATTTTAAATGAAATCAAGTCCTTTGAGCAGCTGGATCTGTATCCCTAGAGTGTCTTGTTTTTTTGTAGGTTCTTTGCTGTTCCAGTTACTGCACTTATCGCTAACTTTGGTATACCAAAGTGGGCCCGAGAGAAAATAGTTAATGGTATCCAACTGGGGATTCATCTCTACGCTCATGCAGTTTTCCTGGTAAGAATTGTCACCTTACCTACAATTTCTAATTCCTACTGCAGGCCTTAAATGCTGGGGTGCAGTGGCTGAGATGCTCAGCAAATTGGACTAGACTGAAATGGGTTTGGACAGTTTATGGTTTAGAGCAGGGGTGTCAAACTGCCGGCCCACGGTCACGATGAAACCGCGCCCACCCCATTGCCGGCAATGGGAGAAAAGTCACGACACGTCGCGACATGTCACGTGACGTGGCGAGTTTGACACCCCTGGTTTAGAGTTGGGGAAACCCCTTGCTTGTTGCCTTACTGTGCTGTTGAGGCAGGCCCCTGTGCTAAAGCCTAATTTATTTATGTTGTATCTTATGCTTTATGATGAATGATTTATCACTTATTGCTTGTACGTACACGGAGAGCTTCTGCACCGGAGACAAATTCCTCGTGTGTCCAATCACACTTGGCCAATAAAAAATTCTATTCTATTCTATTCTATTCTATTCTATTCTATTCTATTCTATTCTATTCTATTCTATTCTATTCTATTCTATTCTATTCTATTCTATTCTACTCTACTCTACTCTACTCTACTCTACTCTACTCTACTCTACTCTACTCTACTCTACTCTACTCTACTCTACTCTACCCTACCCTACCCTACCCTATCCTATTCCTTATTCTATTCTATTCTATTCTATTCTATTCTATTCTATTCTATTCTATTCTATTCTATTCTATTCTATTCTATTCTATTCTATTCTATTCTATTCTATTCGGACATGTTATGTTTGTGCAATAGATAGCAATTGAGAAACGGAGTTTGGTGTCTATGGAGATTCTCAGTCCTCCAGGTCCTGGTTGTCCCAAAGGGGCTTTTTCAAGAGGCAACTGGACTTTCTTTGTTTTTCCTTGAAGACGTTTCGCTTCTCATCCAAGAAGCTTCTTCAGTTCTTCAGAAGCTTCAGAGCTGAAGAAGCTTCTTGGAGGAGAAGCGAAACGTCTTCAAGGAAAAACCAAGAAAGTCCAGTTGCCTCTTGAAAAAAAGCACCTTTGCGACAGATCGTGTTTAGGTTGTGTGAATCTAGTCAGTGCAGAATATCTGGGCCCCATCAAATCTGTGAACGCTCCAACACTGGAAGTTTTTAAGAAGAGACTGGACAGCCATTTGTCTGAAATGGTGTAGGGCTTCCTGCCTGAGCAGGGGGTTGGACTAGATGACCTCCAAGGTCCCTTCCTCCTCCTCTTCCTCTTCCTCTTCCTCTTCCTCTTCCTCCTCCTCCTCTTCTTCTTCTTCTTCTTCTTCTTCTTCTTCTTCTTCTTCTTCTTCTTCTTCTTCTTCTTATTATTATTATTATTATTATTATTATTATTATTATTATTATTATTATTAAATGCTGATGAAACGATAGCTTGTTGGAGAGGGAAGAAGAAAGAGGAAGGTGAATGTCTCCACAGAGGAAGGACTTGCAATCTGAACTTGTGGCTTCATCCAGCTGTTCTCTGTCTCCCTCGTTTCTGCAGATTATGACCAGGCCCTCAGCGGCCAATAAGAACTTCCCATACCACGTGCGGACGTCACAGATCGGGATTGTCGAGGAGGCTGCAACAGGGGCCAAATTTCCGCATCACGTCTACGGCAACGTGACGTTCATCAGCGACTCAGTGCCCAACTTCACAGAGCTGTTCTCCATCCCCCAGAGTACGGGAAGCAACACCAGCAATGTGAGAATCGGGGGGGTGTGTGTCTCCTTTGAGGCCCATCCCTTCCTTAAATGGTTGTGACGTTAGAACTGACCAAAAAACAAAACAAAAAACCCCTCTGTGGTATCACACGTGATGTCCTTAGGTGGCCTTTTTTGTAAGAATGGTGTAAGACAGTGGTGGCGAACCTATGGCACGGGTGCCAGAGGCGGCACTCGGAGCCCTCTCTGTGGGCACGCCTGCCATGCCCCAGAGATGGCAACTGTCCCTCTTCAACCAGCCACCTGCTAACTCGCCGAGGTCCCACGTGGCCGGATGCATCCCAGCACCCATGCGCTCGCTGGCCTCTGTGTGCAGGGGCCGATGGTGTCAGGCAGTAGCCGCCCTGGCCCCTGCCTCGCCTTGCCCTGTGACAATGGCACCCCCGCCCTATCTCGCCTTGCCTCGCCTCATCCTGCAGGATGAACCTCCTGCCTACCGCCCCACCTGCCACAGAGACCCCCTGGATCTCTGCCCAACCCTGCCGGGCCCCCACAGGTGTCCCCACGAGCAACATCGAGGTGATCACGCCTACCTTGACCACACCCACTTAGCCTGCCATGACCATCACAGCCACGCCCACCCAGGGGGCCACGCTCACCTGGCACCCGGTGATAAATAAGTGGGTTTTGGGTTGCAGTTTGGGCACTCGGTCTCTAAAAGGTTCGCCATCCCTGGTGTAAGATGACCTTGATGGAGATACGCGAGATCTTTCTTGGTGGATCTCCGTCAAAGTCACCTTCCTTACTCTCTACGAACAGTCGCTTGATTCACAAAAGCAGGGATCCCCAAACCTGGCGACTTTTAAGACTTGTGGGCTTGAGCTGGCTGGGGAATTCTGGGACTGGAAGTCCACAATGTGGCCAAGTTAGGAGACCCCTGCTCAAAAGGGTTGCTGCTTATTCTGAATCTCCTCTTCTGTAAGTCACGTCCAGTCCAGCTGCAGCAAGCTTTGCGTTCCTATCTCTGAGCACATAACTGATAATCAAAGGGCGACTTTGACCAGAAGTCAGAAGAAAGCAGGCAGCTTTCTTCTGTTCTTCTTCCTTCGAAGCAACGCCATCTCTGTGGTTCTGCAATGTTTACCTTCCTTATCTGTGTCTTATCCTGCCACCTGCCTGCCTAGCTGAGATGCTAGCAATAGTAATAGCACTTAAGACTTATATACCGTTTCATAGTGCTTTGCAGCACTCGCTGGGCAGTTTGCAGCATCAACAGATTGCCCCTAACAATCTGGGTCCTCATTTTACTGACCTTGGAAGGATGGAAAACTGAGTCAACCTTGAGCCGGTCAGGATCGAACTGCTGGCAGTGAGCAGAGTCAACCTGCAATGTTGCATTCTAACTATTGCGCCACCACAGCTCTTGTTAAGGATTCTTGCTGCTGTAAAATCCAAAAACTGCATGTGGATGGTCCCCTTCCCCCAGGGTTTACCCACAGTTATAATATTTAGATCTTCCATACAGCTAGCTCCATAATCCAAAAGGCTATAGCTATCTATAGGGGAGGGTGTGTGTGTGGAGGAAGCCTGCCTGCAACTTGCAAACTTATTTTAAAGGTGATAACACCAAGGATGCAATTGGCAACTTTTGTGGGATGGTGATGGCATAAGGCACTTGTCATTGTGATGTAATGGACAACTATGCACATACTGTATCCCCACTTAGCTTATGAGGTTTCATGGCATCATACAGAACAGGTCATACAGAACAGGTGGACTCCCTTCTTCTTGCACTAGAATATAGTTTGGTACCTTCCACACTGAACACGGTGCCACAGCTTTGCATTGCTTTTTTCCACTCAGAATAACAGAGTTGGAAGGGACCTTGGAGGTCTTCTAGTCCAACCCTCTGCTCCAACAGGAGACCCTAACCCATTTCAGACAAATGGCTGTCCAATCTCTTCTTAAAAACCTCCAGTGTTGGAGCATCCACAACTTTTGAGAGGCAAGTCGTTCCACTGATTAACTGTTCTCGTTCTCAAGAGTTCTTGCTGGTTTTGGTTGTGCCACGCCAGACCAACGCAAAGGCTTCCAGATCTCCCTGCAGAGATGCCAAGAGCACTGTAGCTTGTGGTGGCAGAGTAATTCATTAATTCGATCTAATGAATTTTTAAACCTCCTGGCTGCATAAATGAGTCTCCCTTGCTAGTTTACAGCAGTCAGCAAAACAATATGATAATAAGGTTACACAAAGGCATCAGCTTAAATTGTTGTTTTTTTTTAAAAAAAGGCCATAACTCAGATCAAAGAAGAAGTGAAAAATATCCACAACAAATAAAACATTAAATTAGGGCAGCCTGTTTAAAAAACAAAACAAAAAAACCAGCACAGATCAAAATTGTCTGGAATCCAAAGACAGCTCAAGGTGGTGGGGTAGCGTTGTTAAGTTGTTCGGCCTGCGTCCTTCCAAGTCTCTTGATCTTACTGCTTTAGATTGGGTAGAGGAGGAAGGGGTGACGAAGACCAGAGTTATCTCTTTCCTGCCAGTGTTTATTTGGACTTTCTACTTACTTTTCCTCCTCCAGACCCGCAAACAAATGGAAGACACCTCTTCTGCTGACCGTAGCCTGACCCCCAACTGCGTGGTCACCACCTCTGAGCTCAGCGGTGCCCCTGTGCTGTTGAAGCCATCTCTGGGGAGCGAGACTCAGCCTCCGCCCTACCAACTCCATGCGCCCCAACTACACCAACACAACGGCTACACCGAGTATTTTAGCATGCATACAACCGGCGCCCGGCCCGTGTAAAAGTCTCTTGACTCTCCTTCTGGCTATGCTGATTCCTATCTCGACATTTTCTGGGGCTCCCTCTCTCAGACGACGGCTCCCCCCATCCTTGGTTTCTCTCCTGGGGCCCCTTTCGCCTGTGGCATCATTCCCTTTTGTCCAGTCGTGTCTTCTTGGAATCCTGCAATGATATCAGGAAGCCAGGGAGACAAAATAGGGTGGGTGGGTTCAGCCCTATTCCCCTCACCACCTCCTGGCTCCTTCGCTATGACCCAATTAGTCTGTAGGTCATACCAGTCCTTCCCCATGGGACAATCTTAAGCTTTCCCACCCCTTCTGGGGCTGCTTCTGTGAGGGGAAGCTAAGCATTGAATGAACATGGGTGGAGATTGTCTTCCAATCCACTCAAAGCAGGGGTGGGCAACTGTGGCCACTTTACGATCTGTGGACTTCAACTCCCAGAATTCCTCAGCCAGCACAGCTGCCTCAGGAATTCTAGGCCTCGAAGTCCACAGGTGGTAAACTTAGAGCGACAGGCCCATCTTCGGCTGACTTTTCCCTGTGGACCGGCAAACGTTTCTCAACTTTGGCAACTTGATGATGAGTGGACTTCAACTCCCAGAATTCCCCAGTCAGCATGGCTGGCTGGAGAATTCTGGGAGTTGAAGTCCGTAAGTCTTTAAAAGTTGCCAAGGTTGAGAAACGCTGCTGTAGACCAAGGTCATCGTAGTTTTCCCCAGCCGCCATTGTGATTCAGTGGTTTTCCTGTCTGGATCCCACAACGAGGAACCAGATTCACCTTGTAACTATATCTCCATGTTACACGACACCACATTAACATCTTTTGGACCACTTTTTCCTTTCTGCTACCTTGTGAAGATAGTTTGAATCTTCTAGGTCCCTCTGCCCTGGTTTGCCAGGGTAGTTACGTCGCCCTTGTTAGTTCCTAGGAACCACGGTATCCTGTGGTAAGATGAGCAGCCAATAAATTTGATAAATAAATAAATAAAATAAAATGATGGTGCTGTGGGCTCTCCTCCCTGATCATGCTGAATTTCGGAAAACCACAAGAGCAAATTTTTGCTTTTTTTCTCTTTGTTTTGCCAAAATAAAGAATATTCTCATGTTTCTATTTCACTGAGAAAACATGTGACTCTTTTAGGGAAACATCTGCTTATAAAAGGAGGAAGAGATACCTGAACATGGAACATTTCATTTTCTTTCTTTCTTTTTTTGTAAAATAGCCTGTTAACCACAGACACTGACAATGTAATACACCCTTTGTTTTCTTCCTCGGGATAATATACAAAACTAATAAAACGAAACCTATTTTTAGTGTGACACAGCACTCAAATAAGGATCTGTGAAAGGATGAGATAGTCTATTAAAGTAGGTTTTTTTTTAAAAAAAAGATTGAACTTTGTAATGGAGATGTACTTAGTTCAAAGCAAATCAGTGCGTTTACTCATTCATCATATTATTATTACCAACTTAACATACCTTATTTGTTGGCTGATTTGAAGCGATTTAAGTCAACCTAACTTCAGAGCAGCATACACTATAGAGAATAAAAAACACAATAGTAAACAAAAGTACACGTACTGGGACACAAATGCCTTTAATACAATGCTTTCCAACCTTGGGAACTTTTAAGACATGTGGACTTCAATTCCCAGAATTCTCTAGCCAGCCATGTTTGGCTAGATAATTCTGGGAATTGAAGCCCACCCATCTTAAAGTTCACTAGCAGGCTGGCTGGAGAATTCTGGGAATTGAAGTCCATATATCTTAAAATGCCCAGGCTTGGGAAATTCTGCTTTAACAGCAACTTTTATTTATGGTACTGCAGAGAAGGGATCATGTTGATTTTCACGTTTCTGCAGAGCTTATGAAACAGATATCCTTGGGTTCTTTTTCGGTCAGTAACCATGGGAAAATTAGTATCTCAACAATGTTCCTCTTTTTTTTCTCAGAACTCTGCATAGTAAAATTTTTCTACTAATGTCCATTCTGTGGTGCCTCTACTGGGGTGTATAGATTACACTCATGCCATGATTAAAAGGTTTCCTCCTTTGTCAGCCACAAAATACCACTATTCAGAGCTGTGGTGGCATTCAGCCGGTTCGCACCACTTCGGCAGAACCGGTAGCTAATTTTTTGTTGCCCAGGCCCAGAATGGACTTCCGGAAGCGGCATCCACACAGAGAACCGGTTGTTCACCTATTTGAAACCCACCATTGATTCAGAGGTGTCTGATTCCAGCTTTGCAAAATCCCACCTGATTACTGTAGCATTAATTGGTAAGAATAGGCAATTCTCTCATCGGCAGCTGCACTTGCCTGAGCTTTAATTTTCAGAAAGTAGCTCAGTTCGGTACGGTTATACGGTTATAATCACTGGTGGAACTTTTACAATTTTGCAGCGTGGTCTAGAAAAAAAAAAACAGCAGAATGCCAAACACATGAGCAGATCACATTCACACAGCTTAGTGGCAGAAGCTCCGAGCATCTTTAACAAGTAGCCTAAATCTTAGCTGTGATTCTGCATTTGGAAAAAATTCTTTACACCTCCTCCTTCATCTCCCATACATTGAGTTCTTTCCAAATGAACGTTTTAAATGATGGAAGATGTTTCCCTGAACAATTTTTTTTAAAAATATTTATTTTTTAATCTGCCTTTATTTTGTTTTATAAGTAACGCTAGGCAGCAGACATACCTAATATGGTTAGTCACAATCTCCGCAGTTGAGACCAAAATTTCCATTACTAAGCTACACTGTTAAATGAGTTTTGTACCATTTTACAACCTTTCTTGCCACAGTTGTTAAGTGAATCACTGCAGTTAAGTTAGTAATGCATTCTTAAGTGAATCTGGCTTCTCATTGTCTTTGCTTATCACAAAGTCACAAAAGGGGATCACATGACCCTGGGACCATCATTGGCAACCATCATTAATACATGCCTGGTTGTCAAGTGCCTGAATTTTGATCATGTGACCATGGGGATGTTGCAACGGTCGTAAGTATGAAAAACAGTCATAAGTCACTTTTTTCAGTGCCGTTGTAACTTTGAATGGCCACTAAATAAATGGTTGTAAGTCAAGGACTACCTGTGTCCTTCCTCCTATTTGAATTGATTCCAATTGTTATCAAGCTTTTAGTCCTGCACTGAATGTTGCAATATCCCACCTCAAAGGATTGTTGTTGTGGGGAGAACAGAATAAAGAAGTATTGGATATATTTGCTGTGTTACTTATAAAAATTAAAGGGATAAAAATAAAAATAGGCAGAGAACACATTGGAGCAGGACTATATACACATTTAAAAAGGGGAAAATTTTGGGTTCAGCTTTTTTTTAACCTTCACCTGAAAGAGCTGGTAATAACTGGTTCTTTGCAAAAGCTGCTGCCTGCTGCTCCCCAACACAAAGAGACAACTTTATCCCCTGGTCACCCCATTACTTGAGTTGGCAAAAGAAAATACAATGTTTTGTTTTTTTTCATGGGTGAGAAGGATGAAAACATAAAAGAGGAGGGTAGAAATAACCAATTGCACACATAAAATAAAATTTGCACGCATTGGCTGGCTGGGGAATTCTGGGAGTTGAAGTCCATCCGTCTTCAAGTTGCCAAGCTTGAGAAACACGGCGGTAGGCAACCTTGGCTCTTTTATGACTCGTGGACTTCAACTCCCAGAATTCCTGAGCCAGCATGGCTCAGCTTGGAAACCTCTCCCTTTCCTGTCAGCGTGGCTGGCTCAGGAATTCTGGGAGTTGAAGTCCACGAGTCATAAAAGAGCCAAGGTTGCCTACCTCTATACGTTCCTCCTCCTCGAACGCTCTAGCCCTACCGTCTCTATGGCTTCCCTGGCCATAGAGATTGAGTGACCTTCCGTGCTTCACTCGCAACCGCTCTGCGCCCTCGTCTCGATGCCCCCCCGGGTCCCGGACTGGCCTCTACATGGGCCGCGGGGGCAGCGGAGCCGCGGGCAGCTGCGGAGGTGGGTCGAGCGGTGGGTGGGGGTCCCCCTTTAGCCCCCTCCCCCCCATTAGTCCCCATTGCGAGCCGGGATTATGAACGGGGAGCCGGGCCCGCGGTCCTCCGGATGGGCTCTTTCTCCGCACAGCCGTCGCGCTTCGCTGGAGATGCGGGTCTGGCTGCATGGCTTCCCGGGGCTCCCTTGCTGGTCCCTGCTTTCTCTTCGGTCCGTCTGATCCTGCCTGGATCCCCTGAAGAGGTCTGGGTTTCCCCCCCCCTCCCCGCCCTCAATGGAGGGTCCCCCTTCTTGGGGTCCAGAGTGCAGAATAGAATAGAATAACAAGAGTTGGAAGGGACATTGCAGGTCATCTAGTCCAGCCCCCCCTCCCCCCCGGAGTTGTGCCTTTGCTGGTTTCTTCCTGCCTTTGGGTTAATGTTGGTTTTGTTCCCCCCCTCCCCCCCTATATTTGACTGTGAGATGCATAGCCTGCCTTTATTTCAAAAGCTCGAGGCAGCCCAAATAATGCTTCCTTCCTTCTTTCGCCCCTCCCCACCCCACAACAACACCCCTGCAAGGTAGGCTGGGATGAGAACGAAAGAGGGAGAGACGGGCTCAAAGTCAACTAGGGGAGGATTCGCACTCCGTTCTGATCCAGCCCCTGTGCCACCCCGACCTTCGATCAGGTACCCTGATCCAAGAGGGTGAGACAGTTTATTAGGTAATGGAAGGGAATTGCATTTAAATCATTGGAAGGACATGCACGAAGGCAGGAAAAGTACAGACTTTCCAGTTCTCTGTGGAAACTGACACGCGTGGCTTTTTTAAATTATTATTAAAGAGGGGGGTCTGCCTAGCAGGCACCCCTGAAAACAGCAGCATGGGAGCAGGTTGTAATTAAAAGGCTGTTAAAATGTCTTCATTTTCATGTTATGTTTGGTTCTCAACCGGGGTCCATTGAGAGCTCGTGTTGCCATTGCAGAATTGTCTTTAAATTCTTTGGTGTAAATGGGCTGGGAAAAGAATGAATAATTTTGTTTAATTAACAGGGTTGCTTCTTTTTTTTTAAAAAAGTGGTACATTTGCTCGTTTCTCATTCTTATGGCTTTCCTTTTCCTCAGTGCTGCGGCTGTATTAGGAAAATAAATGCCTTGCCCGTTTTATGTTAATTTCTTTCCTAATTGCTATCTAGCAAAATTTTAGAGCACAGGCAGTGGTAAAAAGGAAAAGAACCAAAACTCAAAATGGAAAAAAAATATATATCTTGTACATTTAGTCTCCTCAACTATTCTAGAATTGAGTGGTATCTAAAGAGACTAGATTGGCAGATCTAATAGCAAGGCATATATGAAAACAGGCTGAGTGACTTTGAGCCAGTCCCTCTCTATCCCAGGCTAACCCACCTCACAGGGTTGTGGTTGTTGTGGGGAAAAAGAGAAGGGGGAAGAAATATTATGTATGTTCACCACATTACTTTTAAAAATGAATGCAGGAGAAAAATCAAATAAATAATAATACTTTAACACATCTGCTTATCCCAGGTCTTGAGAAGACCACAAAAGGTGGCTTTTATTATTATGAACCATAATAATAATATTTATCTGGTATAGGAATGCAGGGTTTATATATAGAATAGAGCTGGAAGGGACCTTGGAGGTCTTCTAGTCCAGCCCCCCGCTTAAGCAGGAGAACCTATGCCATCTCAGACAAGTGACTGTCTAGCGCCTCTTCTTAAAAATCTCCAGTGATCGAGCGCCCATGATTTCTGGAGGCAAGCTGTTCCACTGGTTAATTGTCCTCACTGTCAGGAAGTTTCTCCTTAATTCTAGGTTGCTTCTTTCTTTGAGTAACTTTTCTGTATTTCTTCCTCAACAATGGCTGGACGCCATTCATTGTATTAACTGAGCCTCCTCTTTGATTACAGGGAGATCCAAAGATCATCATGGACCTCCTAAAGCCCAATTGCTTAAAGCTGCTGGTTCTGCTGCCCCTCGCCCTGTGCGGGATCCATCAAGCCGATGCTGGTGACTGTAAGGGACGCCGTGAGGTGCTGCACAGTGCTTCTGGCTATGTGACGGATGGACCTGGCAACTACTCGGTCAATGGCAACTGTGAATGGCTGGTGGAGGGTGAGCATTTAAAGAAATATGGTGGGTCATGATGGCTTAGAGGTGAAGGCTCCAAATCAAGGCATTTCATTCTCTAGGACAGGGGTCCTCAACCCCCCCGGTCTGTGGACCAATCCTGGGCCGTGGCATGCCAGCAACCGGTCCGCACAAACAAGCAAAGCCCCATCCGTGAGATGCAGGCAGCACACAAAACCACGCACCCTCTGGTCCGTGGAAAAACCTCTCTCCACGGAAGTGGTCCCTGGTGCCCAAATGTCAATGCTGCTAACATCAGATGTTTTTGCTTTGACAACATATGGAGATGCAACCATTTTTCGTCTTATGTTTTACTCTTAGAATTAGAGTTAGAATTAGATGATAGTGGGGGGGGGGGAGGAATGTGCATGGGAGTTTAGTTAGACATAACAATATTGTAACTAGGGTGAGAACCAAGGTTTTTGAAATAAGAGATGATAAGAAATGGCGGCTTGGAGAACTGGAGGGAAAGCCTGCATTTCAAACTAATTGGAGAATGTGATTTAGGGCTGTTAATTAGAGGAGGGAATTGTGCTTTGATACTATGTGCTCAGGGGAGGGGAATTCAGTTTTTGGCTTTGCCTATGTACGTGCCGATGCTATGCTACTCGAATAAAGATTCTTTAAGGTAAACAAGGCCTCGAAGTTCCTTGAAGAGTTTCATCTGTCGGAACCATGATACCAAAAGGTTGGGGACCTCTGCTGTAGGAAACATCTGTCAAGGGCTCTTGACCTAAATGCAAAATCCAGTTGAGGAATTTGGGGAATTGAAGTCCACCCATCTTAAAAGTTATCAATGTTGAGAAAGACTGAATTAGAAACACTGCTGTAATTCCTCACCGATTGAGTTTGGGAGCCTGTATGTGTGATGAAAACCCATTTCGGGAGGAATGGGAATGTGTTAACAAGATAGAAATATAGAAGGAATGAGTGCTGATTGGGACTTTGAAGTCCTTGCATCCCAGTATACTTATTAAAACTGCTATGGCAATGCCAATGTTACGTTGCTTTTTATTAAGACAATAAGTGCTTTCTTGAGGATAGTAAAAATAGATGGGTAGTCTATTGACTTACAACAGTTTGTCCAGTGACCGAAGTTACAACGGCATTGAAAAAAGTGATTTGTGACCCCGGGGGATGCTGCAACGGTCCTAAGTGTGAAAAATGGCATTTTTCTCAGTGCCGTTGTAATTTCGGTCACTTAAATGAACAGTTGCAAGTTGTAAATGAACCGTTGTAGTTAGCTTTCTTAAGATCGATGGCACTGCACGCTGTTGATCTTGGGATCAGACGGCTAAGCTTTTCTGTATGTTTCAGCTCCTAGCAGCAGCTACCGCATCGTCTTGACCTTCATGTTTATGGACACGGAGTGCACGTATGACTACCTCTTCGTTTATGACGGAGATTCTCCCAGCAGCCCTTTGCTGGCCAGCCTCAGTGGCAGCACCTTGCCTCCTACTATTGAGGCCACCTCGGGCAAGGTACGGTAGCCCCGTGGCGGGAGGTGTTTTTTTTCCTTTAAGGTTCAGTAAATTGTGTCTTCCTTTTTTTTTTTTTTTTAATACTTTTTATTACCATTTTCCTTTATACAACTCTAATACATATTCAGCAGACTGTGTCATTTTTATATACTTCGGATCAGCATTCTATACAATATATACACTATGTACATTCAATATCTAACCACACAGTAGTCTTATGTATATTTCCCATTTTTGTTTCTATTATCTATCCAAGTATACCATTTTTCCCAAACCGCGTACAATTCCGAATCGTCTTTTTCTTTTAGTTCTAGCGTGAGTTTATCCATTTCGGCACATTCATATATCTTCTGAATGATCAATCCCTCTGGTGGTATATTGCCTTCCTTCCAATATTGCGCGAACGCAGTAAATTGTGTCTTCCATGCTTGGAAATGAACGGCTCTGTTGTACTATTCTTTTCCCCATGTACAGTAGTGGCCAAAATTGTGGAAATCTCTTGGGAAAAAGTGTATTTTTGAGGTTTGATGGCTAATAACACCACTTTTCTTTGGAGTAGTACCACAAAATTATATATCAATGGAAAGGTAATTTAATCGAGAATGTAATGCAACAAGGTTTGTTCAATTATCTGTACCGTATTCTATGAAAAGTTATAGCCAAATAACCAGAAAAAGGAAGCACAACTTGCTTAGGTTGATATCAGGTAGCTTTCCTTCATCTGATTGTAGCCAATGAGCTTAGAGAGTGTTTAGAGAGCCAATCGGGTGTCATCTTGTTTTGGCAATGGGCCAATCCGATCACGGTAGGATTCAGTTATTGATGTCCTGGATTGAAGCTGAGAGGAGGACATTGGTCAGTGTGTTATGTGATCGCTATCAAGTTGGTTGGGTTTTTTTTTGTGTTCTTTCATTTAGTGAGCTTGTAAAACGTAATAAAATTAAAGTCATGGTGCAAAATGTTGACTGGTCGCCCAGAAAGCGGTGTAAAATAGTATTATTAAGTGAACAAGGCTACAGTTATAAAGAAATTAGAAGAAAAATGGGTGGAAGCTTAACCAAAGGTGGCATTTCTACTGTGCACTTTTCCCAAAAGGTTTCCACAATTTTGGCCACTACTATACTTCAAAGTGAAGTCATTAGGCAAATGACATTTCGCTTTGCATGTACACATTGTGCCGATTGCATCATTTTCAAGATGATGTCACGACATGTGGGAGGCCTCCTCCATAGAAGCTCATCTCAGCCAGTACAGATAGTCCTCTACTTATGACCACGATTGAGCCCCAAATTTCTCTCACTAAGCGAGACAGTGTTTAAGTGAGTTTTGACCCATTTTATGACCTTTCGTGCCGCAGCTGTTAAGTTGTTAATGTTAGTGACACGGTTGTTAAATGAATCTGGCTTCCCTATTGCTCTGCTTGTCGGAAGGTCGCAAAAGGGGATCACTGTAGCTGTCATAAATATGAACCAAGCATCTGAATTTTGATCACGTGACCAGGGGGATGATGGTCGTAAGGGTGAAAAATGGTCCTAAGTCTCTTTTTTTCCAGCGATGTTGTAACTGAACACAAACTGTGGTAAGTTGAGGATGACGTGTAATTTGTGCTTCTGACAGGACACCCGCCACCAGACTGAGTCGAAATTTGTAAATTAGGAATAATGTCTTAATCAATTTCTCTCTCTTTTTAGTTTAACCTTCTGCCTGACTGGATCTGTTCCGATCTAAATGTTTCCCCTTGGGCAGGGGTAGGCAACCTTGGCTCTTTTATGACTCGTGGACTTCAACTCCCAGAATTCCTGAGCCAGCATGGCTCAGCTTGGAAACCTCTCCCTTTCCCCTCAGCATGGCTGGCTCAGGAATTCTGGGAGTTGAAGTCCAGGAGTCATAGAAGAGCCAAGGTTGCCTACCCCTGCCCTTGGGGGTTAACTGATTAAATCACTGGATTCCTTTTTTGAGGAATCATTGTATGTTCTCACAGTGTCTCCTCCTCCCCCCCCCGCCCCCCGCAGTTTAAAAAGCAGTTTAAAAAGACACACATGGAAAGGAACACAGCTTGGATTGGTGAATATTTTGCCCTCATTAGCCCATTGTGTTGACTCCAACTTTCAGTACTCATCCCTTCCTCCTTTGTAGATGCTGTTACACCTCTTCAGTGATGCCAATTACAACCTGCTGGGCTTCAATGCCACTTACTCTGTCTCGCTGTGTCCCATGGGCTGCTCTGGACATGGCATATGTGATAACGACGGGCGTTGTGCTTGTTTCCAAGGCTGGGGTGGCAAGGACTGCTCGGTGCCCGACTGCGCCACGTATTGCCAGAATCATGGCGCTTGTAACCAGGTAAGAGATGGTGCCTTTGTGCCTCCATCGGTCGTTTATATCTATCCTGTGGCACGTTCGCATCCCATGTCGATAAAAACACAAAAGGGCAAAAATATAAAACACGAGATGTGAAATCTACAGTGTTATAAACATATAATCTAGGTGACAGATTACATGTTTACATAAAATCCAGGATTTCTTTCATTTCTGAAAATCTTACTGGTTTATTGAGTACATGACATGCTACCGGCGAAGGAAAACTTAACTCTAAAATCCCAAGACATCTAACCAAAGCATATAACAATGACATCCCCAACCAAACCTCCCAGATGTCCACGTAGTTCACGTAAACGCCTTCTCGTTGTTTTGAGAACCGTCTGCTCTCTTCTTCACACCAGTTAGAATATCCTTGAAAAGTTTCTATAGATCCTTTCTCAGCAAACGCCTGCAAAACGGGAGAGGTTTCGTTTCTCTAACTCAGGGGTCTTCAGACTTGGCCCTTTAAGGACTTGTGGACTTCAACTCCCAGAATTCCTCAGCCAGGCAGGCTGGCTGGGAGTTGAAGTCCACAAGTCATAAAAGGGCCAAGTTTGAAGACCCCTGCTCTAACTATCCCGTTCAAAGCCCCATCTCCCCCCCTCCTTCCTCACCCTAATGACAAAGATGAAAACAAGTTGTCACTCTTGACACTACGTCTGTAACGTTTCCTTCTCCTTCCTCCCGTAGGAGTCCCAGCACTGCCAGTGTGAACTGGGCTTTGTGGGCCAGGCCTGTGATTTAGCTCTCAGCGACAACCAAGGAGCTGGGAAATGGTACAACGTCAGCACCCGAGATTCCACTTTCTGGCCCCGCACAGCGGCCGCTGGTGCTTTCCTACCTTCTACTGGGGGACTGTACATCTTTGGAGGTCAGCCATCCCTTCTTATGTCTTTTTCCTCCGATATCAGGTAATTCTCTGGGTCTGATGTTAAGGAGAACATTTTCCATACGGGAGAAGCAAAGGCAGGCATAAACAAGACAATATTGAGTTTCTCGATTGCTTATTTCAGAGTTTTCCAAACTTGGCCATGTATAAGATGCATGGACTTCAACTCCCAGAATTCCCCAGCCAGAGTTGAAGTCCACATATCTTACAGTTGTCAAGTTTGGAAAAGACTGCCTTATGTCATAAACTTACAGTATGTCAAATGGCAGGAAACCTGGGAAGAAGCATTTCGGAGCATTGAAAAAGTTTTCCCCTTTAATTAGCAAGGCTTTCTTCATTTCCACATTTCCACATTTCCACAATTCTTTATTTACCCTCTAAAGAGCATTGCAGATTCATTTCTGAGATCAACCTAGTTCTTGCTTCTCTGAACTTGTCCTAACACAAATCTTATTCTTAGTTGAATGCTTTCCTTCCTGTTCCTAAACCTCGTGACATCTCTGCTTTCTTTCCCTTTAGGCTTGGATTTAAACACCGCTTTGGGGGACCTTGTCTTCTACAACTTCACCACCAACACTTGGCATCAGAGGGTGCTTAGCCCTTCCCCAGTAAGTGCCTTGTATTTCCTCGCTTCCTGAGAAAACGACATTACGGACGAAAAGGAGAGGGCCCTGGTTATGTCTGAGATGCTTAGGCATCCCTCCAAAACACTCTGTGTGAATTTAAAAACTTTGTGGCCCCAGGGTACCATGTCTCTTCCTGATTCTGCAGTACATAAAATGAACTTGAGGGGGAGGAGAACATGCTTTTCCCACCCCATTGTAATGATGGTGCCAGTTTGGTCTAATGGTGAAGGCGCAAGTCTAGAAACCAGGAGCCTGTGAGTTCTAGTCTCGCCTTAGGCATAAAAGCCAGCTGGATGACTTTAGGCCAGTCACCAGGAGCCTGTGAGTTCTTGCCCTGCTTTAAACATGAAAGCCGGCTGGGTGAGTTTGGACCCATCTCCAGGAGACCGTGAGTTCTAGTCCTGCCTTAGGCATGAACGTCAGTTGGATGATTTTGAGTCAATGAGCAGAATCCTGTGAGTTCTAGTCCCACTATAGGCGTGAGAGCTGTCTGGGTGACTTTAGACCAATCCACCAGGATACTGTGAGTTCTAGTCCCGCCTTAAACGCAAAAGCCTGTTGGCTGTCTGGGTGACTTTAGACCAGGGGTAGGCAACCTTGGCTCTTTTATGACTCGTGGACTTCAACTCCCAGAATTCCTGAGCCAGCCATGCTGAGGGGAAAGGGAGAGGTTTCCATGCTGAGCCATGCTGGCTCAGGAATTCTGGGAGTCGAAGTCCACGAGTCATAAAAGAGCCAAGGTTGCCTACCCCTGCTTTAGACCAATCACCAGGATACTGTGAGTTCTAGTCCCGCCTTAAACACGAAAGCCTGTTGGGTTGGCTTTGAACCAGTCCCTCCCTCACAACCCACCCCCACCTCACAGGGGTGTTGCCACGGGGAAAACAGGGGGAAGGAAGTATATCAAGTACGTTCGCTGCCTTGAGTTATCCTCAAAAATAATAAAGGCAGGATTAAAAAAACAAAAATAAAAAATAACGATCTCCTTTCCATCTTTTTCATTTCCAGACTGCTCGTCATTCCCACACAGCCGTGGCCTGGGAGGGCTCCCTCGTTCTGTTTGGTGGGGAGCTGTCCACTGGCTTTCTAACCAACGATGTCTGGATGTATCTGCCCCGGGAGGGCTATTGGCAGGAGCTGGTGCCCCTGAACACCACCAACCTTCTTCTTCCTCCTGGGCTGGCTGGCCACGCATCTGCGGTGATAGATGAATGGCTGTACGTATTCGGAGGTGAGTCGAAGGTCCCCCTGTGTGGGTTCGGGGGTCTCTAGGTGTCCCTCTTCCAGGGGAAATGCCCCATCGTGGAGGATTGAGCCTCACGCCTCCGAATCCCTTCCTGCAGGACGCACCTCGGTGGATGTCTTCTCCTCCCACATGTACCGCTTCCATCTGAAACGATGGACCTGGGAGTTGGTGATTCCTTCCGGAGGGAAGGCGCCTTCAGCGGCCGGTCATTCCATGGTCTTCCACCCTGCTTCCCGTGCTCTCTTGGTTTATGGTGGGCACCGGCCCTCCACCGCTCGGTACGTGGACAACTGGTATTGTGGGGAAAAAAACAAAGGTACAGCGGGACGTGGGACGAGTACTGAGCAAACCGCGTGACTTACTACGGGACCCTTTATTTCGGCCAGAAGGAGTAGCGAGTCATGAGGCAGCCGACGCCAGCAAGTTCTACCTTGCGCGTCGAGTACTGGGAGAAAGATCAATCAATCAATCAGAATAGAGCTGGAAGGGACCTCGGAGGTCATCTAGTCCAACCCCCTGCTCAAGCAGAAAACCCTATACAATTTCAGACGAGTGGCTGTCCAGTTTCTTCTTAAAAGTCTCCAGTGTTGAAGCACCCACAACTTCTGAAGGCAAGCAGTTCCATCAGTTAATTGTCCTCCCTGTTAGGAAGTTTCTCCTTAATTCCAGGTTGCTTCTCTCCTTGATCGGTTTCCATCCATTGTTTCTTGTCTTGCCTTTTGGTGCTTTTGAAAATAAGTTGACCTCCCTCTTCTTTGTGGCAGCCCCTCAAATACTGGAAGACCGCCATCATGTCCCCCCTCGTCCTTCTTTTCTCAAGACTGGCCATACCCAGTTCCTGCAACCGTTCATATATTTTTGTCTCCGGGCCTTTAATCCTCTTAGTTGCTCTTCTCTGCACTTTTTCCAAAGTCACAACATCTTTTTTAATGTGACCAAAATTGCATGCAGTTTTCCAGACATGGTCTTAACTAAGGTGGTATCAAGTGGTACTAATACTTCATGTGATTTTGATTCTCTGCCTCTGTTTAATACAACCAAGGATTGTGTTAGCTTTTTAGGCTGCTGCCGCACACACACAGCTGGCTCATGTTTAAGTGATCGTCCACTACGACCCCAAGGTCCCTTCTCCCAGTTCCTGTTTTTGAGCCAGGTTTCGCCTAGTCTGTACTTGTCCCTTTCTCAAGGAGAAAAGCAGCCTGGAATTAAGGAGAAACTTCCTAACAGTGAGCACCATTAACCCTTGGTACAAGTACAAATTAGGCAATAAGTACTGGAAGATTTTTTTTTTCCTTCAAAACGCGTCAAGTACCAAATTTGAGGAGTTTTGAAGCAGTCGAGTACGGAGGTATGACTGTAGCACAGGGGTCTTCAAACTTGGCAACTTTAAGACTTGTGGACCAACTCCCAGAATTCCTCAGCCAGCCCCCAGGGCTGGCTGAGGAATTCTGGGAGTTGAAGTCCACAAGTCTTAAAGTTGCCAAGTTTGAAGAGCCTTGCTGTAGCGGCACCTGGTAGAGATTCTGAAAGGAAGGACCGACTCGGCTTCTCCCATCACTGCAGGTTCAGCGTCCGAGTGAACACCACCGACCTCTTCCACGTGGACTTGCGTTACTGGAGTACGTTGCGGTCCAAAGATTCACACCGGGGCCCTCGAGAAAGGGCCTTCCACTCTGCCACCATCATTGGCAATTACATGGTGGTGTATGGTGAGTGCTGCCATGCTAGTCAAACGCTCCGGGAAGTGGAGAAGTAAGAATTCCTGAAACTGTTAATATTGGCCCTCGATTTAACTACAGAAAAAAGTGATGTAAGGGTGTAGGTCAGGGGTGGGGAACCTTGGCTCTTTTATGACTCGTGGACTTCAACTCCCAGAATTCCTGAGCCAGCATGGGGGAACTATGGCCCCCTTCATGACTCGTGGACTTCAACTCCCAGAATTCCTGAGCCAGCATGGGGGAACTATGGCCCCCTTCATGACTCGTGGACTTCAACTCCCAGAATTCCTGAGCCAGCATGGGGGAACTATGGTCCCTTCATGACTCGTGGACTTCAACTCCCAGAATTCCTGAGCCAGCATGGGGGAACTATGGTCCCTTCATGACTTGTGGACTTCAACTCCCAGAATTCCTGAGCCAGCATGGGGGAACTATGGCCCCTTCATGACTTGTAGACTTCAACTCCCAGAATTCCTGAGCCAGCATGACTCAGTTTGGAAACCTCTCCCTTTTCCCTCAGCGTGGCTGGCTCAGGAATTCTGGGAGTTGCAAGTCCACACAAATCATAAAAGAGCCAAGGTTGCCTACCCCTGGTGTAGGTCTATATACATAGGTTGTACACAGTATGTTTTAAATGTGTGTTATATATGCGTACACTTTTGAGAGGAAGCAACTAAATTTCCTTTTTTGAATGTGTGCCATTGTGCCCACAGGAAAAAATGACAATAAAGGTGATCTAAAAAAAAATAAATCTATGACCCTTTTTCACCCTTACGACCGTTGCAGCATCCCCGTGGTCACGTGACCAAAATTCAGACGCTTGACAACCGACTCTTATTTAGGACGGTTGCAGCGACCTGGGGTCTCGTGACCCCCCCCCCCTTTTGCGACCTTCTGACAAGCAAATTCAATGGGGGAAGCCAGATTCCCTTAACAAGCGGCTCACTAACTTAACAACTGCAGTGATTCGCTTAACGACTGTGGCAAGGGAGGTGGTAGAACGGGGCAAAACTCACTTAACCAATGTCCCACTTAGCCACAGAAATTTTGGGCTCAGTTGTCATCGTAAGTCGAGGACTACCTGGATTGTAAAAGCTAGAGAGAGTGAGACCAATTCTAATAACCACAGAGTTCTGTTTTGTTGGAAGAATGCAACCTGCACTCCAAATATTGCCCTCACGCTTTTCCCCTATACCCATGAGGTCTAGAAACTTGCTGATTTGGATTGTCATTTTTTTTTTTAAAAAAAAAAATCACCTTGCATTTCATACAGGTCAGACTCTCCACAATCAGTGGACTGCCTGTTTTCCCATAGCATCCCTCCATAATTGCCCAGAGGAGTGGCACTTTCCTCGCTCTTATTCAAAGGGATGACCTGTACGAAGAAGAATTGCAAAGGCTAGCGATGTCTTTGGGTTGAGTTTCTCCTGCCCTCCTTATGCTTCCTCTGCTTTGCTTCCAGGGGGCAACGTTCACATCCATTACCACGAAGAAAAATGTTACGAGGATGAAATCTTCTTTTACCACTTGGGGTGCCATCAGTGGGTCTCTAGTCACGATCTGGCACCCCTCATCACTCAAGGTAAAGGGGGGTGTCCTGGTCCCCACATGTCTAGCTGACCAAACGTGGTGTGATCCCTGGCAGAAGAGCTTCTGTAATTTATTTATTGAATAATTAAATACATCGACCCATCGAGAATCATTTCCTGAGATGCGCGGCTACAGAAATCGAATAAACAAAGAAACTTCCCGTGCTCAGTTTATTTCCGTTGGTTCTTTCTTTATTTTGAAGCGCTTTGGAAATTTGCCTCGACTTCGCTCCCTGCAAATAGGGCGGCGAGAAGAGCAGTAATTGTCGTTTTTCTTGGAAAAGTCCCGTAGCGGAAATGCAGACTGATTGGTTGTATACGTCTCTTCCCTCAGAGCACGAATCGAAGACTTCGGCCCAGGCGCGTGGCCGGTATTCGCACGTGGCCACCGTGATGAATGGAAACGTGCTTCTTGTGGCAGGAGGCTATAGCGGGGTGCCACGGGGTGACTTGCTGGCTTACAAAGTGCCCACGTTCGTCTTTCAGGTGCCGTCTCAGATGGTAAGTGACTTTTTTGCATTTGGGGTCCCGGTTTGGGGGTACCTGAATATCCCCACAACCTCAGGGCCAGGCTCCCCATATCCCTAGTGAGTCAGTTGGCTTTAGTGGTTAAGGCAGCAGGCTAGAAAATGGGAGACTTGAGTTCCAGTCCCGCCTTAGCTGGCTGGGTAACATTGGGCCAATCACCAGGAGACAGGGAGTTCAAGATCATGTTGGCTGTGAAAGCCCACTGGGTGACTTTGGACCAATCACAAGGTGACTGTGAGTTCTAGTACCATCTTAGACATGCAAGCCGGCTGGGTGACTTTGGACCAATCACAAGGCGACTGTGAGTTCTAGTCCCACCTTAGGCAAGAAAGCCCACTGGGTGACTTTGGACCAATCACAAGGCGACTGTGAGTTCTAGTCCCAGCTTAGGCAAGAAAGCCCACTGGGTGACTTTGGACCAATCACAAGGCGACTGTGAGTTCTAGTCCCACCTTAGGCAAGAAAGCCCACTGGGTGACTTTGGACCAATCACAAGGCGACTGTGAGTTCTAATCCCGCCTTAGGCAAGAAAGCCCACTGGGTGACTTTGGACCAATCACAAGGCGACTGTGAGTTCTAGTCCCAGCTTAGGCAAGAAAGCCCACTGGGTGACTTTGGACCAATCACAAGGCGACTGTGAGTTCTAATCCCGCCTTAGGCATGCAAACCAGCTGGGTGACTTTGGGCCAGTCCCTTTCTCTCAACCCAACCCACCACACAGGGTTGTTGTTGTGGGGAAAATAGGAGGGGGAAGGTGTGCTGAATATGTTCACTGCCTTGAGTTCTTTGTAAAAATAATAGCGGTGGGATACAAATACATACCCATACATACACACACTGATCGTATGGGTTCCCAGTCTATACTTTTAACTCAGAAACCGAGTAATTCTACTTAGGTTTGGTAGCACGAGGCTCAAACCTAGTAGAAAACGCCCGATTTCCTTTGGGTTTTTCGCATTGTTGCGTAGAACGTTCTTGCCCTGTTTCAAATGTGGAGTTTCACAGAAATGGTCCAGCTCGGGAGGAACAATTCCTGTGAATACCAAAACGGGATGTCAAAAAAACACTCCAGACAACTACTTCGTAACATTTCACACTCCAACCAGACAAAATGCATGTCCCCCGGGGGCCACATCAGTGTTTCTTAACCTCGGTAGCTTGAAGATGTGCGGGACTTCCAACTCCAGGAATTCCCCTTGCCAGCATGAATTAAAGAAACACCACAGATGTGTTTGAAAACAGGCTGGAAAGATATGTATTAAGGGACGGTCCTGGGGAAGTTCTCATTGGCGGAACATTGCGTTCTCTTGAAGGGTGGGCAATCACACGACAACTCTTGTGGGGTTGTTCGTAGGACCCTCTAGCACGGGTGGGGAACTAGAATTCTGAGTGGAAGTCCACAGGTCGTTAAGGGGCCATAGTTTCTCACACACACACATACACACATACACATACACACACACACACACACACACACACACTAGCAGGACTTCTGGGCTGCCAAATTAATACGAGATGTCCCTTACCAGTTTTCCTTCTCTCCTGGCCTCAGTACCATCTGGATTACTGCTCTATTTACGTAGAAAAGAACACCTGTGCCAAGGACCCGGAGTGTGCCTGGTGTTCCCGCGGTTGCCAGAGCACCCAGCCCCACAACCTGGTGAGTAGCCTGGAAATGTGCGCGACGCAAAGTGCTGCGAATGACGGAAACGTCGTGTAAATTTAGCTGCTGCTGCTGCTTCTGGAGTATTGTGGTCCTCGCGCTCAACGAACACAGCCGGGACCAGATTTTTCCACCGCTAAGCAAGTCCGAGTCGTTGCAAACTCTCATAAATACAGGACAGTTGCCAAGTTGCCTGGATCTTGGATCGTGTGATTTTTTGGGGGGCGGGGGGAAGGAGGGGGGAAGCTGCGACAGTCATAAGTATGAGGACTTGCTGTAAGTCCCTGTTTTTTCCTGGGCCGTTGTAACTTCGAACGGTGGCTAAATGGAAGATTGTAAGTGGATTATAGAAACTGTGGATGCATGGATGGATGGATGGATGGATGTCAGATCAGTGAATGAAGGTCAAGGTCAATTCAAAGATTGTCTGCGTTTATCCCAAGGCAAGGACTGTACAATTTTCCTGGTTGGATACTTTATTCACCATATTTAGCTGCTTGCTTTCCTGACTGACCCCAAAGGTGCTTTTTCAAGAGGCAACTGGATCATTCTTTGTTTTTCCTTGAAGATGTTTCACTTCTTATCCCAGAAGCTTCTTCGGCTCTGGCTGGATGGTGGGGAAGGAGAGGATTTATACTCCTTGCAGACAGCTGGTCATTTGCCTTCTGTTCAGTCCTTTCAGCAGTTCTAAGAAGGCTCCACACCCATTTGCACCACTCCGGTGACCCCCGAGGGCACAGATAAACCTCCAAGTGGCCTCAACGACTCTCTAAAAGAAGGCAAACGACCAGCTGTCTGCAAGGAACATAAAATCCTTCCCTTCCCCACCATCCAGTCAGAGCCGAAGAAGCTTCTTGGAAGAGAAGCGAAACGTCTTCAAAGACAAACAAGAAAGTCCAGTTGCCTCTTGAACAAAGCACCTTTGGGACAACCAGGACCTGGAGGACTGAGAATCTCCATAGACAATTTTCCTGACTGATGTTCTTTCTTCCTAGTGCCCCAACAGTGGCTGTCTGGGCCTGGCCCGGCTCTTAGTCGACTGCCAATCATGCCTCGCCTTTGGTGACACCAACGGTTCCTTGCCCCGAGCTTCAGGTCCCTTTGGCTGGTGTGTGCAAAATGAAACCTGCATGCCCATCTCAGGTAACTGGACAGCTCTGCTTGTCCCCGCAAGTCCTCGTTTTAAGGATGGAGTTTCATGGTAGCCTGTCCGTGCTTTGCTGTAGGCTTGGAGAACATCAAGATATGAAGCCCAGAATCCTAACAGCATTCTACAAAGCAGGGGTCCTCAAACTTGGACACCACTGCAGGATTAAAATCAATAAAGAATATTTGTACTTCAGGGGTTGAAAGGAGGGGTCCTTAGTCTGTAAACCTGGTTACTTTCTTGCAGACGTTTCATTATCAAACCTGGTAACATCATCGGTGCTGGAAAGGAAGGGGTTTGCTCTCAGGATTGAGATCTCGCCTCTTTCTTTCTTCTCGAGTGCTGCGTGGGGTCCCAGATAAAACCAGATTGGGGGCTTTCGCGGTGCAGTTGAAGCTGCCATGGCGATGTGAGGTCCAGGCTGCCTCTGTGTTTTCCTAGCCAGCTTCCTTTTCCTTCCCCAGAACAGGCCAGATGCCAAGTGGGGAAGATTTCAGGAACATACGGCTGGTGGGGGCCGCAGTCCTTCTTTATCACCTCCTTGGCCCATTGCCAGCGCGAAGATTTCTTGCCTGGCCTTCATCTGATTACCTATCAGCAGCCACGCAACGACTCCCAGCCGGATAAGGTAAAGGGATATTGGGAGCACGACTCCACTGGGTTCCTCTGACGGGGAATTGCTTAGGAGCGGTCTTTATTTAACAACCCTCAAATAAATGACAAGGAATGCAGGAACTGGGTATGTCTGGTTTAATGAAGAGAAGGACTAGGGGGTGACAGGATAGCAGTGCCCCAATATCTCAGGGGCTGCCCCAAAGAAGAGGGAGTCAAGCTATTCTCCAAAGCCCCTGAAGGCAGGACAAGAAGCAACGGATGGAAGCTTATCAAAGTGAGATCCGATCTAGAACTAAGGAGAATTTACTTACCAGGGAGAATAATTAATCAGTGGAACGGCTTCTCTCTAGAAGTTGTGGGTGCTCCATCACTGGAGGCTTTCAAGAAGAGGCTGGACAGCCATTTACGTGAAATGGCATAGGGTCTCCTGCTTGAGCAGGGGGTTGGACTAGAAGACCTCCGAGGTCCCTTCCAACTCTTGTTACTCTATTCTAGATGCCCTCAGTTTACAGCTAGTCATGATGTGCTTTACAGTTTGATGTGGGACCCCGCAATCACATTGAGGGGAGGACACTATGCCCCATTTATGCAGAGAGTCCTGGCAGAGGCCCTGTGAGGTGCAAATCCTATTCAGTACTGTCCATTGTTGGCGTCATAGTTCAAAGCTTGGCACCTTTCTTCTGGGGTTACTTATATGTCTTCCTGGTCAAACCCTTGTTGGCGTGGTGGCGCAGTGGTCAGAATGCCATATTGGCAGGCTTATTGTGCCGACTGCCAGCAGTTCGATCCTGACCGCCTCAAGGTCGACTCAGCCTTCCATCCTTCCGAGGTCAGTAAAATGAGAACCCAGATTGTTAGGGGGCAATGTGCTGACTCTAAACCGCTTAGAGAGGGCTGTAAAGCATTGTGAAGCGGTATATAAGTCTTAAGTGCTATTGCCCTTCCTTCCTTCCTTCCTTCCTTCCTGCCTGCCTGCCTTCCTTCCTTCCTTCCTTCCTTCCTTCCTTCCTTCCTTCCTTCCTTCCTTCCTTCCTTCCTTCCTTCCTTCCTGCCTTCCTGCCTTCCTGCCTTCCTGCCTTCCTTCCTTCCTTCCTTCCTTCCTTGGTGATGAAGTGCTTAGAATACAGTATTGCAGGCAAACTCTGCCGATTGCCAGCAGTTCGATCCTGACCGGCTCAAGGTAGACTCAGCCTTCCATCCTTCCGAGGTCGGTCAAATGAGGACCCAGATTGTGGGGGGCAAATACGCTGACTCTGTAAACCGCTTAGAGAGGGCTGTCGAGCACCATGAAGCGGTATACAAGTCTTAAGTGCTGTTGCTTACCCTAGGTCTCCATTGTCCGAAGCACCACCATCACCCTTAATCCCAGCACAGAGATGGACGTCTCGCTGGTCTACAAGGGATTCATTCACCCCCTGGTGAGCAGCTCTGGACCTGCTGAAGACATCTCCATTTGGGCACGCATCCAGCGCCTGTTTGTGGTTGCTAAATTAGCCCGCGCCCCTGGCGCATCAGAGCTGGTAAGGACATGCATGCTCTCTCGCTTGCATTGTTGGAAGCCAGTTGTCTCCTGAAGCTTGGAAATGTATAGCAGTGGGGGGATTACCGAAAAGGCTGACTCTGCACGCAAGCATCACCGCGAAAGAGTCATGTTGCAGCTGTAGTAGGCCTGCTCTGGTTTAGAAGAGAATCAAATCTTTTGTTTGTGATCATCACGGATTCAGTCAATTGACGTGGATTTGGCGGCTGAATTAGATTAGATTTAGATACGTTTTTAATCCTGCATAGAGTACTTTATAAGTAACTCAAGGGGGTGAACGTTCATAATATTCCTCCCTTCTCCTCTTTTTACCTACAACAATCCTGTGAGGTGGGTTGGGCTGATAGAGGGGGACTGGCCCCAAATCACCCAAACTAGCTTTCATGCGTAAGGCGGGACTAGAACTGATTGTCTCCTGGTGATTGGCCCAAAGTCACCCAGTCGGGATTCATGCCTAAGGCAGGATTAAAATTCACCATCTCCTGGTGATTTCCCCAGAGTCATCCAACTGGCTTTCATGCTGAAGCTGGAACTAGAACTCACCGTCTCCTGGTGATTGGCCCAAAGTCATCCAGCCAGCTTTCATGCTGAAGTTGCGACTAGAACTCACATCTCGTGGTGATTGGTCCAAGTCACCCAGCTGGCTTTCATGCCTGAAGTTGGGACTAGAACTCGCCATCTCCTAGTGATTGGTCCAAGCCACCCAGCTGGCTTTCATGCCTGAAATTGGGACTAGAACTCGCCATCTCCTAGTGATTGGTCCAAGTCACCCAGCTGGCTTTCATACCTAAAGTGGGACTAGAACTCACCGTCTCCCGGTGATTGGTCCAAGTCACCCAGCTGGCTTTCATGCCTAAGGTGGGACTAGAACTCACCCTCTCCTGGTTTCTAGGCCAGAAGCTTAACCACTAGAGTAGACCAAAAGGGATTCTCAGAAGGTGAATCCCTTCTGGCTTATCCACCCAAATTCACTTCTTAGTGCCTCAGTCTTTTGTCTGCTTGTCCCGGGTTGCTTTCCCTGCAGGAGAAGGTGGGCAGTTGGGCAGGGCAACAGGAGAAAGAGAAGCTGTTACTCCAGCGTCCTGGCGCTGAACGCCTCTTCCCCAGCACTGAGAGAGGGAATAAGTACGCGGTGCTGGTTGAAGGCCACCTCAATAACTCTGGCAACGGACAAACCAGCGAATTGACCCTCACGTGGGATCGCACAGGGGTGCCAGGGGGCAGCGTGAGTATCTTGGCCTCGGCCTGGTATCAGCCAGGAAACTGCCTGCATAGGAAGACTATATTTATTTGATTTATATCTCCGTCCACCTCTGTGTGGCTTACAATAGAATAGATAAAACAAATAGATAAGTAAAATGCATAATATAAAATAAAAGCCCCGTAGTAGCTGATCTTTCACACATTCAGGCCTCCAGGCCTGAATACAAGACCATGGCTTTAGGGCCTTGCAAACAGCCAGCGGGATGGGGGCTCACCTAATTTGAGGTGGAATAATGTTCCACAGGGTGGGTGCCATGGACTGCTTTCTTGAAATGGACTCTAAGTAACAGAATCTTGCAAGTCTCTAGTTTTCCCTTCCCGTTTCATTTCCCATTGAATTAGACAGGAATCTCTTCCTGATCGTTAAAGGCTAGTGGGAGTTTATATTTATTAATATCAAAAACAGGAAGGAAGGAAGGGAGGGAGGGAGGGAGTGGGGTAGGGAAACGGAGAAGGAAGAAAGGCAAGGAGGGGAAGGAAGGAGGGAGAAGGGGGAAGAAGAAAGAGGGAGGAGAGGGAAGGAGGAAGGGGAAAAGGGAAGGAAGGAGAAAGGCAGGGAAGAGAAGGAGAAAGGAAGGAAGGAAGAAAAAGAAAAGGAAAGAAAAAGGAAAAAAGAAAAAGAGAAAAAGAAAAAAGAGAGAGAAAAAGAAAGAAAGAAAGAAAGTTGAGGAAGGAATATAGGCCTGCAAGAGAGGACCAGCCGGGGGATAGATTTGGGGTGCTTAATCCTAGATTGTCCTCCTTTCTGAGAACGCTGCCACCTTCCTTGTCTAGGAAATCTCCTATTTCTTCCTGGAGCCCTATCGATCCGAGCTGTGCGCCAATTACCATTCGTGCCTGGCTTGCCTGGCTGATCAGGGCTGCGGGTGGTGCCCGCTCAGCTCCACCTGCCACCGACGACTCGCCTATCAGGATGACGTGGGCGGCTGCGGTCCCAGCACTGTGCGCCTTATCCTGGTCCCCGGCAACTGCATCTTGTGCGAAGACTATCGCGACTGCCACACCTGCAGCAAGGTAGGAAGAAAGATGGCGCATTAAGGGAAAATGATCTGCTTTGAAGGGAAGGAAGGCTTTGCGTGCAGTGCAGCGACTGGGATAGCTCTCGGCTTTGAGATGGCGCAGGGTTTGTCTCCAAACGTGGCAACTTTTAAGACTTGTGGACTTCGGTTCCCAGAATTCCCCAGACAGCATTCTAGGAGCTGAAGTCCACAAGTCTTAAAAGCTGCCAGGTTTGGGGTCCCCTGAGCGAGTGCAGGGAATGAAAGATACCCTTGGATAGATGTTTTGGAGGACGGTTTTGCTCTCTCCCCCAGGATCCCTTCTGCGAATGGCAAGTGAATAGCAGCAAAAAGGGAGATTTTCTTTGCAGTCGCCGAGGCCGTCTTAATGCTGCCATCCGCTCCCCGAGGGAATGCCCCAAACTCTGCAATCAGTGAGTGTGCTGGGAAGAGGGAGGCCTTTGGGATGGATTTATTACTTATTTTATTTATATCCCGCCTTTGTTATTTTATAAATCACTTAAATGGCAAACTTGTCTAATACTGCTTTCTTCTGTTTTCCCTACAACCTGTGAGATACGTTGGGCTGAAAGAGAGTGATTGACTCAAGGACACCCAGCTGGCTTTCATGCCTAAGGCGGGACTAGAACTCACCGTCTCCTGGTGATTGGCCATAGTCACCCAGCTGGCTTTCATGCCTAAGCCGGGACTAGAACTCACCGTCTCCTGGTGATTGGCCATAGTCACCCAGCTGGCTTTCATGCCTAAGCCGGGACTAGAACTCACCGTCTCCTGGTGATTGGCCATAGTCACCCAGCTGGCTTTCATGCCTAAGGCGGGACTAGAACTCACCGTCTCCTGGTGATTGGCCATAGTCACCCAGCTGGCTTTCATGCCTAAGCCGGGACTAGAACTCACCGTCTCCTGGTGATTGGCCATAGTCACCCAGCTGGCTTTCATGCCTAAGCCGGGACTAGAACTCACCGTCTCCTGGTGATTGGCCATAGTCACCCAGCTGGCTTTCATGCCTAAGGCGGGACTAGAACTCACCGTCTCCTGGTGATTGGCCATAGTCACCCAGCTGGCTTTCATGCCTAAGGCGGGACTAGAACTCACCGTCTCCTGGTGATTGGCCATAGTCACCCAGCTGGCTTTCATGCCTAAGGCGGGACTAGAACTCACCGTCTCCTGGTGATTGGCCCCAAATCATCCAGGATTTGTCTGCGGAAAATCTGAAAGGCTGAGGACTAGTCTGTCTGGACCAAAGCAAGCCTCATTGCTTCATCCTCTTACCTTTCTTCTCCTTAAACAGCCTGGGTGTTAGTTGGGTTGGTGTCCGGGTTCAAACGTTGAACGTTGGCTTGGGACTGGAAGAACACGGGGGATGTGGGAAATGTTCCCGAGAGGCGCAAAGCTCGGCCTGCTCCTTTCTCCTCTCTCTCCCCCCCTCCAGGCGGACCACCTGCTCTGAGTGCCTCTCCAACTCCAGCCAGTGCGCCTGGTGCCAGTCCACCCGGAGCTGCTTCTTCTTTGCCGCCTACCTGGCGAAATACCCCTACGGGGATTGCCGTGGGTGGTACGACAGGTACGGCTGGTCCAAAGCGAGCACGGGCAGGCCGAGAAGCCATGTTCCTTTCCTCCCTTAAGCACATATCTGAGGGGTCTTTCTTCTCCAGCCAGGGAGCAGGTTCAGAGAGCAGGCGTCTCTTAGACCAGAGGCCCCCATCCTTTTGGGCACCAGGGACCGGTTCCGTGGAGAGAGGTTTTTCCATAGACCGGAGGGTGCGTGGTTTTGTGTGCTGCTTGCATCCCACGGATGGGGCTTTGCTTGTTTGTGTGGACCGGTTGCTGGCATGCCGCGGCCCGGTACTGGTCCACAGACTGGGGGTTGGGGACCCCTGCCTTAGACATTCTCATCTGAAGGGGTATTGATGCTTAGCCTCCATTAAGCCCCGATGAAGGAAATAGTGGAAAGAAGCAGCACTATCTATCTATCTATCTATCTATCTATCTATCTATCTATCTATCTATCTATCTATCTATCTATCTATCTATCTATCTATCTATCTATCTATCTATCTATCTATCTATCTATCTATCTATCTATCTATCTATATCTATCATCTATCTATCTATATCTATATCTATATCTATCTATCTATCTATCTATCTATCTATCTATCTATCTATCTATCTATCTATCTTATCTATCATCTATCTATCTATCTATCTATCAGTCTATATCTATCATCTATCTATATCTATATCTATATATCTATATCTATATCTATCTATCTATCTATCTATCTATCTATCTATCTATCTATCTATCTATATCTATCTATCTATCTATCCATCCATCCATCCATCCATCCATCCATCCATCCATCCATCCATCCATCCATCCATCCATCCATCCATCCATCCATCCATCCATCCATCCATCCATCCTACTTAGTTTTTTGCCCTCCTATAACAGCTCTACCTTGATTTCATTTGATTAATTCTTAAAACTTTAAATGTGTGGCATTAATAAAATGCCATAAACATCAAACAGTTTTTAAAGAAATTGTGGGGGGAAAAAAGACTTTTTTATCATCTCCCTGAACCAAGAAGATTCCAGTAATGGAAGGATGCCTTCAGTCGCCTGCCTCTTGAGGTCTGCCTCTCCTTGTTTGCAGTTACACAGTTAAAGAAAGAGCGGGCTGTTTTTCTCTCTCTCTGTCTAAGCCAAAACCTGTTCCTTCTGGTCACTAAATCTGGACAAGGAGACTTATCATTGACTGAAGAAAAAAAAAAAAAGTCAGAACGGCGGATTTGGGAGCATCTGTGAAAGCACGAAAAGATGAGAGAAAGAATCTGCTGTTTCCTTTGTTTGAATGAAAAGCTGACGTTCACAACTCTGGGTGTTAGTTTGTGTCCGCAGAATTGCACAAAGAGTTGAGTGGTTTCTCTTCTCCTCCAGTGTTCACTCTGTGCCCCAGTGCCTGGACTGCACCCGTTTCAACTCCTGTCGTGAATGTTTGCAAAACTTCGAATGCGGCTGGTGTGGCAATTCAGACAACCCGACCTTGGGCAGGTGAATCCACTGTTTAGAATATTTTAATTTTTTTGTCTTTCTTGACCTTGCAACCACGATGCCAGCCCGAGTTTTGTGCACTGAGAGCAAAGAATGCTAGCACAGAATGTGGGACCATCAATCTTCACACACGGAAACAGAAACGTCAGGTTTAACTTCCATACTTTCAACAGCAATTTACTAGTCCTCGTGGCTTTGAAGGTCTACTTAAAGAGAAGATTTTAGTCTCCTGTGTTGGTGTTGCCAGAGAGTTGCCTAGTTTTTTTTTTCCAGCACAGGGTCCTGATTTTATTGTGTGGGGTTTTTTGTTGTTTGCTAGGGTAAAATCCTCAAAAGGTACACAGGGAATCCTCGACTTATGACAGGAAATTAAAACAGCCTCGCAAAAAGTGACCTGTCCTCAAGGTTATGTGCTTACCCCTTAGGCCAGGGGTCTTCAAACGTGGCCCTTTTATGACTTGTGGACTTCAACTCCCAGAATTCCTCAGCCAGGCATGCCTGGCTAAGGAATTCTGGGAGTTGAAGTCCACAAGTCATGAAGGGGCCATAGTTCCCCCATGCTGGCTCAGGAATTCTGGGAGTTGAAGTCCACAAGTCATGAAGGGGCCATAGTTCCCCCATGCTGGCTCAGGAATTCTGGGAGTTGAAGTCCACAAGTCATGACGGAGCCATAGTTCCCCCATGCTGGCTCAGGAATTCTGGGAGTTGAAGTCCACAAGTCATGAAGGGGCCATAGTTCCTCCATGCTGGCTCAGGAATTCTGGGAGTTGAAGTCCACGAGTCATCAAAGAGCCAGGTTTGAAGACCCCTGCCTTAGGCACTTGGCAACTTGTCATTTTAAGATTGTTGCACCGTCTTGTGGTCACGTGATCTCATTTTACAAGCTTCCCACAAGCAAAGTCAATTGGGGAATCCAGATTTGCTTAGCAACCATGTGAATCACTTCACACACACACACACACACACACACACACACACACACACACACACAAAATTTGTTTAACAACTGTGGTGGTTCACTGAACCATTGTGACAAAGATAGTCATACCATCAGGTATAGTCACATGATGACTCGTTTAATGACTGCACTGCTTAGTGACTAAAATCCTGTACTACAGATCGTAGTACAGAACTACTATCTGTGGTTCATCTCAATAACTCATTGAAAGAGGTGGGGGAAAGTTACCTGTCGAATATTCATCACCAACGTACGATAAGTTGTTCAGAAGCAGAAGACCGGCTTAGAGAGGGGGGGGGGGAAAGGGATCCTAATAATTTGGGGATTTTTGTGAATTAATGGTGTGTTTTTTTTCCTTTGACATCCTCGCTAGGTGCCTCCCGGGGGACTTCTCAGGTCTCGGAACGTTCTGGAACTGCTCGGTGGCCCTGTGGGAATCCCACGGACTGCTTCCCTCGCACCCTGCCCAGTGGTCGTACGGGCAGTGTCCTGACGTGGACGAATGCCGGCTGGGCTTAGCCAACTGCCATCCCTTTGCCCGGTGCAAGAACACCCCGGATTCGTTTCAGTGTCATTGCAACCGAGGTTATGCTGGTGACGGGGTGGCTTTCTGCAACCAAACGTGAGTGGCTCCGGCTGTAGAAGGCTCCACAGGGGGAGGAAGGCCCTGAACGTGGCTAGTGCAAGAAGCAGGGACGGTGGCTGAGCAGGATGACCCCGAAAGGGTCAAAAGCGCCCACATGCTCTTGAGGATGGGCGCTCGGCCTCTCCCGTTTGAGAGAGCCTCTCTCTCTCTCTGTGTGGACATCGGCTTCCGTTTCCTGCCCTCACCGGAAGGAGGTTTTGTGCAAACGTCGGGCTAAGCGCTCCTTCCAGACTTCAAGTACTGGGAGAGTTGCTGATTGCGTTGTTCTGGTTAAGCGTCTGTGTAGGAACTCTAAAGCAGTTGACGTTGTTGTGACATCCAATTGGTATTGATTCTTAGTGACCGCATAGCTAGATTTTCTTAAGGAACAGGGCCTTAAACTGGCTATTTACTTTTTTCTGAAGAATAGGTCCTTCCTTCCTTCCTTCCTTCCTTCCTTCCTTCCTTCCTTCCTTCCTTCCTTCCTTCCTTCCTTCCTTCCTTCCTTCCTTCCTTCCTTCCTTCCTTCCTTCCTTCTTTTCCCTCTTCTTTTCCTCTCCTCTCCTCTCCTCTCCTCCTCCCTCTCCTTCCCTCCCTTCTTTTTCCTTTCTCTCCTTCCTCCCTCCCTCCCTCCCTCCCCTCTTTTCCCTTCCTTCCCTTTCCCTCCCTCCCTCCCTCCCTCCCTCCTACTTTCCAGGTTTTCGGGGTTGATAGTTTTATCCACAAAAGCTGTAAAGCTGTCAGGTAGCAAGCTGTAATCCATTGAATTTTCAGACTTATTAAGTCCTTCGCCTGGCTTGTTTTAATCAGGATGTGTGCATGTTAAGAAGATGCTTGTTGCAGGATACAGTTTGTAAAGGCACGCATGATTGTTCTAGGGAAGTAAAAAAACCCCAAATGACAAAGGTTCCCCTTTCATCTAAAAACGAAGGAGGTTTTTATTAATTTGCTTGCAAATTCCCTGCGTTTTCCTTTGGCATCTTGCTGGCTAGGGAATTCTGGGAGTTGAAGTTCACACATCTCCAAGGTTGAGAAACATTGAGGTAGAGACTGATGGGGATTCTCCTTTTCTCCTTCCTCCCCTCCAGGTGCTACGATGAGTGTGCCCACGGGGAATGCAGCGGGGGCCCCAACTTCACCTGTTTGTGCGACTTAGGCTGGACCACCGAGCTCATCATTGGGGCGACCCCTCCACCCAGCGGGGTGCAGTGCAACCTGGATTGCGGGTGCCATTTCCACAGCACCTGCAACATCAAGGGCCCGGGTTTTTGTGATGAGTGTCAGAGTGAGTGTCAACCTCCCCAGCAATTCTTTCAGGCTGTGTTGTGTTTCCAGTTTTAGGGAGCACCATCAATGGACACAGGAGTTTAAAACAGGCCTGTGCAATTTAGAGCTGAAGACCCCCCCTCCCCCCATTCCTTGGCCTAACGGATAAGTAGCCTAAAAAACACAATTTGGGGTCTTTCGCCTCTCCGTTCACGTTTAACGAACATTAAAATGAAGGACAGGGTTTTTCTCCTGGTCTGCATTTAGTGTGATTTTTCCCGTCGGGTTATACAAGTCCTTCAGTTACGACCCTAATGCAGCCTGCCCATCCCAGCTGTAAACTTGTGATAAGTCTTAAAACTGACCAGTCGCACAACTCAGTTGGATGGCCTTTTTACGGTGGTTGTTAAGTGAATCATTGCGCTCACTAAGTGAATCCACAGTTGCTAAGTTGCTGAGTGCCGGCAGTGCAGTCATGTGACCGCAGGGGAGGGGCCTGACCGTCAGAACTTCAAATCCAGGTTGTAATTTACCCCCAGGCGGGTCCGTGAGAACTTCGGCCGGCCTCTAAGCGATCGGTCATAAGTTGAGGACTTCCTGTAATGGTTGCAGTTTGATTGCAACTTTTGGAAGCCTCGGGGGCTGAATTTTAGGAGCTGCAGGCAGCCTTGGACTCAGCAACCCTTGTAGATTCCAGGCAAGGGGCTCGCTCCGTCTTTCGTCCCCTTCCTTTGTGTTTCACTCCCCCCGTTTTTCTCTCTCTCTCTCCGCAACTGTCTTTCTCCGGACTGGCCGGCCCAGACTGGACGTATGGGGAACGCTGCCATCTTTGCCGGCCAGGCAGCTACGGCAACGCCACCACCCAGAGCGGCTGCCGTCAGTGCGCCTGCAATGAGCACGGCCTGGAGGAGAGGGGCTACTGCCACAGCGCCACGGGAGCCTGTTACTGCGCCCCACCCACCGAAGGGCTGCACTGTGAGCGCTGCGCTCCCGGCTACTCGGGGGACCCCAGGTGAGAGGGCGGGGCTGGGACCCCATCTCTGGAATCGCTTGGAATAAAGTCCCACTTTATGCCGGGAAAAGGTGGTTGAAATTTGATGGGTTACTTTTTTTCTGAAGAATAGACTTCCTTTCCATCCCTTCCCCTTCCCCTTCCCCTTCCCTTCCTTCCTTCCTTCCTTCCTTCCTTCCTTCCTTCCTTCCTTCCTTCCTTCCTTCCTTCCTTCCTTCCTTCCTTCTCCTTCCTTCCTTCCCTTCCTTCCCTTCCCCCTTCCACTTCCACTTCCCTCTCCCTCCCTTCCCTTCCCTTCCCTTCCCTTCCCTTCCCTTCCACTTCCCTCTCCCTCCCTTCCACTGCCCCTCCTCCTCCTTCCCTCCCTTCCTTCTTTCCTGTTTTTGATATTAATAGATATAAACTCCCACTAGCCTTTAAGGAGCAGGAAGAGATTTCTTTCTAATTCAATGGGAAATGCAAAGGGAAGGGAAAACTCCCCTCCCCTCCCCTCCCCTCTTTTCCTCTTCCTCCCCCTTTCCTTTCCTTTCCTTTCCTCTCCCTTCCTTCCTTCCTTCCTCCTTTCCTTTCTTTCCCTTCCCTTCCCTTCCCTTCCTCCTTTCCTTTCCTTTCCTTTCCTTTCCTTTCCTTTCCTTTCCTTTCCTTTCCTTTCCTTTCCTTTCCTTTCCTTCCCTTCCCTTCCCTTCCCTTCCCTTCCCCTTCCTTCTTTCCTTTCCTTTCCTTTCCTTTCCTTTCCTTTCCTTTCCTTTCCTTTCCTTTCCTTTCATTCCCTTCCTTCCCTTTCCTTCCTTCCCCTTCTTCTTTCCCTTCCTCCTTTCCTTTCCTTTCCTTTCCTTTCCTTTCCTTCCTTCCTTCCCTTCCCTTCCCTTTCCCTTCCCTTCCTTTTCTTCCCTTCCTCCTTCCTTTCCTTCCTTCCCCTTCCCCTTCCCCTTCCCCCCTTCCCCTTCCTTCCCCTTCCCCTTCCCCTTCCCTTCCCCTTCCCTTCCCTTCCCTTCCCCCACAACAGGCCAGGAAGAAGGAACAGCTCTCTCTGGGCTTGTCCATCTGGCTCATTGTTAGTCAGCAACACCTCCTGTTTTGGAGACTGGACGCCTTCTTTGCCGTTTCCTCTGCTTCAGGGGAGGTTGAAATGGCACCTGACTATAGCTGGAGGCCACTGCAGTTGTTGGGGAAGTGATGAGCGGAGGGTTCACGATCTGCTCTCTTTACTTGAACTCTGGGCGGCTACTACCAGCTTGGAATCGGGTGGAAGCTAATGCTAGGTTAGCCTTGCTTTTATCCCCGGATCTAATCCGAGTCAGCCTGGACGGAGATCATGGCTAATACAGAAATATGTGTAACCCTGAATAAGCCTTAAGTCTCCCGGCTGTTTCTTTCCCACGAGAAGCTTGCAGTCTTCCCAGAACGTGGACGACACAGCAGCCGTCTCTTAAATGGTCTTAAGCACCTTGGAGCGCGTCAGCTGAGCCCGCTTCTTCCTTTTTCTTCCGCAGAAATGGTGGTGTTTGCTATCAGGAGTGCGTGGGCCGCACCTCGCTCCTCAGCCTCTCTTCCTCTTCCTCCCTGAGCTCTCAGCGGGCCGGGGGGCCGCCCTCTAACGGGCTCTCCTACTGCGTCTGGGTCCTGTCCACCGGGGCGGACATCCAGCCTTGCCGGCCTGAACAAAGCTGCCCAACAATCACACTCACGATTCAGCCAGACACCCTCTGCATGGTAAGCCAGAGGGATGATGCGAGTCAGCGGGCAAGTTGTGGCCACGGATTGTTGTGGGGCGGATTTTGCCTTTGTGCTTCAAAGAGGCAAAAGGAGACAACATTATTTACGGCCACCATGGAGCCCCAAATTTCTGTAGCTGACCGAGTGAAGTTTGCCCCGTTTTGTGACCTGGCTTGCCCCGGTTGTTAAGTGAATCGCTGCAGTTGTTAAGTTAGTAACCCGGTTGTTAAGTGAATCTGGCTTCCCCATGGACTTTGCTTACAAAAGGTGGTAATAATAATAATAATGATGATGATGATGACGACGATGATGATGAAGAAGAAGAAGAAGAAGTAGTAGTAGTAGTAGTAGTAGGAAGGGACCTTAGAGGTCATCTAGTCCAACCCCCTGCTCAGGCAGGAAACCCTATACCATTTCGGATAAATGGCTGTCCAGTCTCTTAAAAACCATCATAGGTATGAGTCAGTTGCCAAGCATCTTGAATTTTGATGATGATGATGATTATGATGATAATAATAATAGTTGGAAGGGACCTTGGAGGTCATCTAGTCCAACCCCCTGCTCAGGCAGGAAACCCTATACCATTTCAGACAAATGGCTGTCCAGTCTCTTCTTAAAAACTTCCAGTGACCCTGGGGATGCTGCAGTGGTCATGAAGTGTGAAAAACGGTCGTAAGTCACTTTTTCCCCCCATGCCGTTGTAACTTTGAACGGTCACTAAACCAACCGTTGTAAGTGGAGGACTACAAGCACAAACGTTTTTTCAAAAACAGAACATCTAGTTTGACCTGAAAGCTAGACAATTTTGCCTGAGAACAGATCTGTACCGGCAGTCCTCGACTGAACGACCGCAATTGGGATCAAAGTGTCCATTTCCGTCGTTGAAGGAGTCATGGTGATTTTACCTTTTTTGCTACAGTTGTTTAAGCAAATCGCTGCGGTTGTTAAGAGAATCTGTTAGAAGCCGGCTGGCAAGGTTGCAAATGGAGATCACGTGACCCCGGGATGCTGCAACCGTCCTAAGTACATGCCAGTTGCCAAGCATTTCAATTTTGATCACGTGACTGCGGGGTGCTGCCTCTGTTGTCAGTGTGAGAGAGGCAGATACAGGGAGTCCTTGACTTACAACAGTTTGTTTAGTGACCACTGAAGTTACAACAGTACTGAAAAAAGTAAACTTAGGACATTTTTCACAGTTAATGCCCGTTGCAGCATAGTCACGTGTTTTACATTCGGATGCTTGGCAATTGACTCGTATTTGTGACGGTCGCAGCGTCCCGGGGTCACGTGATCCCCTTTTGCGACCTCCTGACGAGCAAAGTCAATGGGGGAGGCAAATTCACTTAACCGACCGGGCTGCTAACTTAGCAACTGTAGTCATTCACTTAACAGCCGTAGCAAGAAAAGTTGTAAAACGGGGCAAAACTCACTTAACAATTTTCTCATTGAGCAACCTAAATTTTCGGCTGTATTGTGGCTGTTAAGTCAAGAGCTACCTGTACATATCCCTCATCTCACAGCAGTATTATATGGATTAAAACAGCTGCATTTCTACCTCTGTTGGCGTGGTCTCATCTCCTCCTCTCCTTCAATTCCTCCTTAGCATAACTATATCTACGTCTTCGATGGAGTCCCTGACTTCCTGGACACAGGACTGATCCAGCTGGATCGGACTCTCATTGGGGCCTTCTGCGGCCAAGGTCCTCCCCGTCCCGTCACTGTAGAAGCAGTATCAGGTAAGAAAAAGAATTCGGTTGAGGTTGGTTTATTTATTAAATTTATATCCCTGCCCATCTCCCTCCCTCCCTTCCTCCTTCCCTTCCCTTCCCTTCCCTTCCCTTCCCTTCCCTTCCCTTCCCTTCCCTTCCCTTCCCTGAGAAAGTCCATGCAGGACAAGAATAAAAAACAATAAATTGTTTAAAATATAAGAAACATTAAAATTAAGTTGGGAGAATCCAGTTCTCCCTCCCTCCCTCCCTCCCTCCCTCCCTTCCTCCCTCCCTTCCTTCCTTCCTTCCTTCCTTCCTTCCTTCCTTCGAAAGTCCACACAGGACAAGAAATTGTTTAAAATATAAGAAACACGGGGATCTTTTGACTGCTTTTACACTACGAGGGAGGACAATGCTGTCTGCCATTTTTAGTCGTAGGCCAGTCTGTAAGTCGGAGTTCTGACTTAACATATAAATTTGAATTAAAGACAAAGTTAGGATTTGAACTTGTTCTTAACTCGAGGAAGGTCTGTAATGACAGTCGGACTCGGCCTTCAGTCTCTGTGGCTCATCAGATCCTTAGGCATTTGGCGGGGGGGGTAGCCAAAGACAAGAGACCCTTGTTTGGAAAAGTGTGTTTACCCTCTAAGGCAGGGGTAGGCAACCTTGGCTCTTTTATGACTCGTGGACTTCAACTCCCAGAATTCCTGAGCCAGCATGGGGGAACTATGGCCCCTTCATGACTCGGGGACTTCAACTCCCAGAATTCCTGAGCCAGCATGGCTCAGCATGGAAACCTCTCCCTTTCCCCTCAGCATGGCTGGCTCAGGAATTCTGGGAGTTGAAGTCCACCAGTCATAAAAGAGCCAAGGTTGCCCACCCCTGCTCTAAGGGGTTGGAATCCTGTGCAGGATGAGTTAATCTAAGCTAGTTTTGTCTCTATTTGTGTCTTCTCCACTCTGCTTCTTGTGTTCTCCAGAGGAGGGTCTGAAGGCCACCGCCAAGCTCATTTCCTTAATGCGGTGTTTTTCCACCTTGGCAACCTGAAGACAGGTGGACTTCCAGCTCCCCAAATTCCTCAGCCAGCATGCTGGGAGTTGAAGTCCACCCATCGTCAAGTTGCCGACTTTGACAAATATGGCCTTAAAAAAACATCTGTCCCTCCCGGCACCCCACAGCTCTGGGATCCTCGTCACGTTTTGTCCTTGTTCAAACTTGCAGGCCTCCTGGTCATCTACTACGAAGCCAACTCCAGCGAGGCCTCAGGCTTCAATGCCACCTACATGGTGCACCGTTGCCGGCCCAGCTGTCACATCAACCAGGAATGCCAGGAAGGCCGCTGTGTTTGCAAGCCTGGCTACACCGGGCCCAGCTGCAAGTTCCAGGTCTGTCCAGGCAACTGTAGCGCTCACGCTGGGCAGGGACTTTGCAACAGGGTAAGTGGGCCGTGCGGACATCTGTTTTAACAGGAGAAAGATCAGACCGTTATTGAAATAATTCATCCCATAATGTACTTGAGCTGGCTTTCCAAAGTGCGTGGAGGTATTGAATAATTGTCTGCAGTTAACTCCCTCCCTATGGTTGCAAAGGTGCGTTTTCCAATGCATGCAATGTCCATGGACTTTTTCTGTGACCCGTGCAAGACCCGTTGCGAATTGAGGAATTTGCCCTTTCTTGGGATTTAATTTCACGCCATTAATGCGTATTCAAGGGGAGGTTTCCACGCCTACGTCACCTTATTTTGATGCAACAAAATGTAGAAAACCCCTCCCAGTCTGTCAGAGCGGTTAGGGCAGGGGTAGGCAACCTTGGCTCTTTTATGACTCGTGGACTTCAACTCCCAGAATTCCTGAGCCAGCATGGGGGAACTTTGGCCCCTTCATGACTTGTGGACTTCAACTCCTCGTGGACTTCAACTCCCAGAATTCCTGAGCCAGCATGGGGGAACTTTGGCCCCTTCATGACTTGTGGACTTCAACTCCCAGAATTCCTGAGCCAGCATGGGGGAAACTTTGACCTCTTCATGACTCGTGGACTTCAGCTCCCAGAATTCCTGAGCCAGCATGGCTCAGCTTGGAAACCTCTCCCTTTTCCCTCAGCATGGCTGGCTCAGGAATTCTGGGAGTTGAAGTCCACGAGTCATAAAAGAGCCAAGGTTGCCTACCCCTGGGTTAGGAGGACTAATACATTCCTCTCGGCGAGGCGATTTTCCATGCATTCATTTAAGGAAACGATAGTTGGTGGAGAAAGTTGTATTAGAAGATCAGTGTATCAATAAAGGAGGATATTTGTAGCTTGGGGCTGAACTGTGGGGTCCTTGGTACTCCCAGAACTTGGTTGTTTTCTTGCAGACGTTTCATGACCCCTCTAGGTAACGTCATCAGACTAGCACTGATGATGTTATCTAGTCTGAGTAACGAAGTGCTGTTTGGCTCTCATTTTAGACACACTAAGAGTCTCTTACATTAGCAATTGGGTTTAACCAATCTGAGATGGACGTTGACATTTTGGGTGCTTTTTCCCAGCAAATCCCAGGCAAAGGCAAAGCAGAACCAGCCCTATCTGTGTTCCTCCTATGAGCCTCCGTGTCTTTATCTTTGCTTTTTCTCCAGAGACTGGGTCTGTGTATCTGCAGTGATGGCTTTGCTGGGGCTGACTGCACCACCCCACTGGAGGCTGACAAGATCATTTGGGAAACTTTGATTGACACCCAATTGACGGCTGTAAGTTACTTCCGTCCTATGGAAGTAGTCCCTTCCTTCCTTCCTTCCTTCCTTCCTTCCTTCCTTCCTTCCTTCCTTCCTTCCTTCCTTCCTTCCTTCCTTCCCTCCTTCCTTCCCTCCTTCCTTCCTTCCCTCCTTCCTTCCTTCCTTCCTTCCTTCCTTCCTTCCTTCCTTCCTTCCTTCCTTCCTTCCTTCCTTCCTTCCTTCCTTCCCTCCCTCCCTCCCTCCCTCCCTCCCTCCCTCCCAACTTGGCTGGGACACAGGTTACAGGACCTGCCATATTGCCAATTCCAGAAGCTGTTTCATTCCATGATTGCCTCTGGCAGAAGTTTAACTAGAGTCCCTTTCGTAAGCTTCCTGAACAATTGACTGTACAGTTTGTAGGGGATATTTGATAAGCCAGACTTGGAAGCCCTTTCAGGCAGAATTGCTCCAAGAACAAATGTTTTTCTTTTTTTCCTTTTGTTTTCTCCAAGTTTTAAATCATATTTAACGTCTCAGTTAGATTCTTACGGGTATTTCATCTGTGAGATGCCCAGAGACCTCTTCGAACACACATCCTTAAATAGATAAACGAAAGGAGCTTGAGGACAGTCTCCTATCTTCTGAACCCTGAAGTCACCATGATGACAGGCAGCAAGGCGTGGAAGACCTTCCTACAACCGTTGTCCATCTTGTGTTGAAAAGTGAGAGATGACGGCCTCATCCTCTCTCCCTATTTTTGGTTTCAAGGACACAGCCAGCCGCTTTCTTCACCGTTTAGGCCACACCATGGTGGAGGGTCCTGACTCCACCCTGTGGATGTTTGGAGGCATGTCGCTGCGTGAAGGAATGCTGGGTAACGTGTACAGGTAAGGGACTCTTCCATCCTCAAAGGGCCTCCCCAGACACCTGTCACGCCTTTGTTGGCACGACAGCCAAAGGTGCTGCTGTGACTCCACAGGTACTCCATCGCTGAACGTCGCTGGACTCAGATGCTGGCAGGAACAGAGGACCGAGGGCCGGGGCCCAACCCCCGCTACTTCCATGCGGCTGCCTACATATCCTCAGGCAAAGCCATGTACGTCCTTGGTGGACTGACCGCGGACGGAGTGGCCAGCGATTTCTGGTTGCTGAACCTCACCACTTTGCAGTGGAGGCTTCTGCCGGTAAGATGTCCCATTCTCGGTGGGATCCCGTGAACGCCACCCCTGCTTAGTCAGTCCCTGCGTGTGTTGAGCTGCTTCTGTTGCCACGGGTATCTCCTGGAAACCTCTGCCCCCAAACACGATGGAAATAATCCTCTTTTGGACAATGAATATCCAGAACTGACCATCTTCTCCGGGTTCTACTCCTTCCTGGTCTTCAAACACGAATAGATAGAGAGATAACCTTTATTGCCATTTTTTTTTACCGTGGGCACAACGGCACACATTAAAAATGAAATTTATAATAATAATAATAATAATAATAATAATAATAAAGTTGGAAGGGACCTTGGAGGTCATCGAGTCCAACCCCCTGCTCAGGCAGGAAACCCTATACCATTTCAGACAAATGGCTGTCCAGTCTCTTCTTAAAAACTTCCAGTGTTGGAGCATTCACCGCTTCTGGAGGCAGGTTGTTGCTATCTCTCAAAGGGTACACATACATAACACATTTAAACATACTACATACAACGTATGTGTAGTCCTCCACCCTTACAAATACGTAACATATAAATATTAATCACTGTCCATCTTATTATTATTATAATAATAATAATAATAATAATAATAATAATAATAATAATAATAATAATAATAATAATAAAATTGGAAGGGACCTTGGAGGTCATCTAGTCCAACCCCCTGCTCAGACAGGAAACCCTATACCATTTCAGATAAAGTCTCCCGGCCTTCATAACGGAAGGAGGAAGCTTTAGAATTCACTGTAAGTTAATACTGTATGGAACAAAACTGTGGCTGAATCTGGATGTTCTGCTACGGATACCACGAAGCCCCCTCCTCCCAGAAGGTAACAAGGAAAACAGGTCGTGAAGAGGATGTGTAGTGTCCCAGACAATCTTGCGGACCCTGCTCAAGCAACGCTTCACGCATGCGCTCCCCCACAGCTCACACAGACTCATCCCCTCTCCCCCTCTGCCACCGGGTCCGCAAAGCCGCAAAGGTTGGGGACCGCTGCCTTAGAGCCTTATCTGGTCTTTCCCGGGTGAAAACTGCCAGTCCGGGGGAGATTCCTGTATTCTAGGCAGAAAACAATAAAGTCGCTTGTTTGTTGAGGTCTGGTTGTTCCCGCCAGAGAGAAAGAGAGAGATTGAGCCCTCTTCATTTCCCCTTAACTCTTGAGCAACTAATTATCTAGAGAAGCAGAAGGGGAGAAGAGAGACTACTTGGTTCGCTGCGTGACATCATCTGGGCACTGTCGTAGTCTTCTCCATTGATAAAGAGTGACATGATTCTCCACCATAAAGGAAAAAGTTCAGAGAAGAGCAACTAAGATGATTAAAGGCCTGGAGACTAAAACAAATGAAGAACAGCTGCAGGACTTGGGTTTGTCTAGTCTAGAGAAAAGAAGGAGTAGGGGTGACACGATAGCAGTATTCCAGTATTTGAGGGGCTGCCACAAAGAGGAAGGGGTCAACTTATTTTCCAAAGCACCAGAAGGCAGGACAAGAAACAGTGGATGGAAACTAATCAAGGAGAGAAGCAACCTGGAATTAAGGAGAAACTTCCTAACAGGGAGGACAATTAACCAGTGAAACGGCTTACCTTCAGACGTTGTGGGTGCTCCATCACTGGAGGTTTTTAAGAAGAGACTGGACAGACACTTGTCTGAAATGGTACAGGGTCTCCTGCTTGAGCAGGGGGTTGGACTAGAAGACCTCCAAGATCCCTCCCAGCTCTTTTACGATTGATAATTGATAATGCCTCATTCCTACATCATTCATCTAAAGACGACTCCAGCTGGTGGAGAATGGAGCTGTCTTTTGTTCAGTGTTTCTCTTTAGGCTTAGCAGACATTCTCTCTGCTTCCTTCCCACACTAGGATCCTCTGATCCCAGCTGTAGCTGGTCACAGCCTCACGGCGCGGCGCGGCTCGTCCTTGATCCTCATCGGTGGCTACTCTCCTGAGAACGGCTTCAATAAGAAATTGCTGGAATATAACGTGGCGTCGGAGAGCTGGCATGCTGGGAACCAGGCTGGAACACCTCCCACAGGTAGATGATCAGGACAACGTCGGCAGGGAATCCACGGGGGCGACTGGCGGTTACTGAAATAAAATGTTGGAAAGGAATTCCAGGATCCATTGCCAAGGGACAGTGGGAGGTATCAGCCAGCTCTCTTTTTTTGCAAAAAAGCTTCCAAGAAAGGAAGCCCCCCAGATTCCACAGATTGCATGGTAGAGATTCATGAGTGCACCCAAAATGTCTTTAATCTCCCATCTTTCAGGCAGATTCACCAGCCAATGCAAGAAGGGTGGACAACTGCATAGCTGAAGTCAACGTTTCTCAACCTTAGCAACATTGAAGATGTGTGGACTTCAAGTCCCAGAATTCCCCAGCCAGCCAAGTTGCCAATGTTGAGAAACTCTGGCCTAAGTAGGTTCCCCCAAGCCCAGGGGTAGGCAACCTTGGCTCTTTTATGACTCGTGGACTTCAACTCCCAGAATTCTCCACCAACTACCGTTTCCTTAAATGAATGCATGGAAAATCACCTCGCCGAGAGGAATGTATTATCCCCCTAACCCACGGGTAGGCAATTGCCCTTGGCTCTTTTATGACTCGTGGACTTCAACTCCCAGAATTCCTGAGCCAGCCATGCTGAGCCATGCTGGCTCAGGAATTCTGGGAGTTGAAGTCCCCGAGTCATGAAGGGGCCATAGTTCCCCCATGCTGGCTCAGGAATTCTGGGAGTTGAAGTCCACGAGTCATGAACGGGCCAAAGTTTCCCCCATGCTGGCTCAGGAATTCTGGGAGTTGAAGTCCACGAGTCATGACAGGGGCATAGTTCCCCCATGCTGGCTCAAGAATTCTGGGAGTTGAAGTCCACGAGTCATAAAAGAGCCAAGGTTGCCTACCCCTGCCCCCAAGCCATACAGGGGAACACCTGGTAGCCCAGTTTTCCTTTGCAGGTCTGTACGGCCACTCGGCTGTGTACCACGAGAGCACGGACGCGATCTATGTCTTTGGTGGCCACCGCTTCCACGTGGAGATGGTTTCAGCTTCTCCTGAACTCTACAGCCTTTACTATCCCAACTTGACCTGGAGTCTACTGGCCCCATCTCAAGGCCCAAAGGTGAGAGCCTCTGGCAGCAGAACTAACATGGAGGCCTAGATGGTCTTCGGAGGGAGGGAGGACACAGAGTTTTGGACCCTTAGTTTTCTCCAGCGACCATATAAGATGCAGGTAGTCCTCGGCGTACAAGAGTTCATTTAGTGACCGTGGCACTGAAAAAAGGGACTTAGGACCGTTTCTTAGACTTTTAAGACCGTCGCAGCCTCCTTCCCCGTCGCATGATCCAAATTCAGGCGCTTGGCAACTGACTCACAGTTAACGACGGTCGCAGTGTCCTGGGTGTGTGTGTGTGTGTCACGTGATCCCCTTTTGCATCCGTCTGGCGAGCAGAGTCGACGGGGGAAGTCAGATTCATTTAACAACCGTGTGACAAGCTTAACTAACTGCAGGGGTTCTTCTTCACCCCTGTGGCGAGAAAGGTCGTAAAACGGGGCAAAACCCACTTAACAAATGTCAGCAACAGAAATGTTTGGGCTCAGCTGCGGTCGTAAGTCCAGGACTACCTGTGCTGGGATTGTTGGGGAGGGCCGCCACGGCTCTGCCCCCTCCACTTCTGCTGTCCCAACACCATCATGCTGACCCCGTGGGCCAAACAGGGACAGTCCACAGGCTGGATGTGGCCCGCAGGCCATAAAACGGCCAGGTCTTTTTTTTTTTTGATGGATCACTGTGTAGTTGGATCTCACAGGGATGAAGGCAGCGAGCAAAACCTTTAAATGTGGTTTTGACAGTGCTAACCTGTACTCTTGATACCAATAAATCATTTGGAAAATCCCTGAACATAATCCTGGGATGGAGATCGGTAGGACCCCACCTGGAAGAATGAAGCATCCCCAAGCCTGAGCTTTGGATGCAAATCAGATGCAAACGTCAGAATCAGAACAGAGCTGGGAGGGACCTTGGAGGTCTTCTAGTCCAGCCCCCTGCTCAAGCAGGAGATCCTTTACATTTCAGACAAGTGGCTGTCCAGTCTCTTTTTAAAAACTCCCAGTGTTGGAGCACCCACAACTTTTGAAGGCAGACCATCCCACTGGTTAATTTTTTCCCCTGTTAGGACGTTTCTCCTTAATTCCTTGATTAGTTTCCATCCATTGTTTTTTGTCCTGCCTTCAGGTGCTTTGGATAATAAGTTTACCCCTTCTTCTTTATGGCAGCCTCTCAAATACTGGAAGACTGCTATCATGTCCCCCCTTAGTCCTTCTTTTCTCTAGACTGGTCATACCCAAATCCTACAACCGTTCTGCCTATGTTTTAGTCTCCAGGCCTTTAATCATGCACTTTTTTTTCAAAACCTCAACATCTTTTTGGTAATGAGGTGAACAAAAATGGATGCTATATTCACCTCTCCGTCCCCATCTCTCCCTCCCTCTCCAGCCCCTGGCTCATTTCTTCCACGTGGCGGCTGTGCTGAAGGACACCATGGTGGTTATAGGCGGGCGAACCGAACGGGAGAACTTCACCAACCACGTTTTCTTCTACCAGCTGAATTGCAATACTTGGATCCTTCCCAACAGCACAGGTAAAGGACATCCAGGACTGGTCCTTGACTTACGAATGTTTCTTTAGTCAACGGGATAGGTACGTTCACCTTTGTTCGTTCGTTTAGTGACCATTCAAAGTTAACGCTGAGAAAAGGAACTTACGACCAGTCTTACCCTTAACAACCGTTGCAGCATCCCCATGGTTATGTTTATCAAAATATATGGACACCCATCCTAAGGAACTCTGGGCAGCTTATATTAGTATTGTGATTCGTCTCACAGCCAGTCAGATATTTAGACTGGATTTGGCATTTTTGTCTAGCTAGCAAATCCTTCCCCAGGACCTGGGATAGGCAGATGCTGAGGCCTGATAGTGTTAAATGTATTGTCATAGGAAATTTATATTATTATATTATATTATATTATATTATATTATATTATATTATATTATATTATATTATATTATATTATATTATATTATATTATATTATATTATATTATATTATTATATTATATTATATTATATTATATTATATTATATTATATTATATTATATTATATTATATTATATTATATTATTATATTATATTATTATATTATTATATTATATTATATTATATTATATTATATTATTATATTATATTATATTATATTATATTATATTATATTATATTATTATATTATATTATATTATTACATTACACTACATTACATTACATTACATTACATTATATTATATTATTACATTACAACATTACATTACATTATATTATTATATTATATTATTATATTATATTAATTATATTATATTATATATTATATTACATTACATTACATTACAACATTACATTACATTACATTATTATATTATTATATTATTATATTATATTAATTATATTATATTATATTATATTATATATTATATTATTATATTTATTATATTTATTATATTATATTATTACATTGCATTACATTTTTGATAACCGGTTTGGTGTAGTGGTTAAAGGGCCAGACTAGAAACCAGGAGACTATTTGGGCCAATCAAAGAAGTGGCAGTGTTTGTGAAGCAACATTAGGGACTAGATGCTTGAGTCTGAAGAGGGAAGGGAAGGAAATATTCTTGGGCGTGTAGGTATATGCACATAATTGCGAAGGGAAGGGAAGTCGGTCTGCCCTGGACCTTTTGTATACACTAGCTAACCTATTTGGGGGTAACGTTGCCAACTGCCTTGCTGTAGAAAGAATATTCCTTAACTTGCTTTGAGGGGCATTTTGGATTTCTCTAAAAGAATACTTTCATTTCTCTTTTCTGATTGGGGGTTGGTGCTCTTTCTAATCCCCCCCCTCCCCGGGTCAGTTTTTCTCACTGAAGTTTTTTGTCTTTCCTCTCTGCAGCCGGCGCCGTGGTGGGGGAGCCCATGACCGAGTCCATCGCCCACGCCGTGGCTTCTGTGGGAGGCCGCCTGTACCTCTCGGGGGGCTTCAGCGGGGTGGCCCTGGGGCGCATGCTGGCCCTCTCGGTGCCCCTTGACCCCTGCCTTATCTTCTCCAGCCCGAAAGCTTGCAATGGCTCAAATGCCAGCTGCATCTGGTGCCACGCCAGCTGTGTCTCTGCCGACGCGGCTGAAAGGTACAAGAGAATACGGGCCGTCCTCAACTTACAGAGAGTTCGTTTTAGTGACCGCTCAAAGTTACAACGGCACCGAAAAAAGCGACTTAATGACCGTTTTTCACACTTAACGCCCATTACAGCCTCTCCAAGGTCACGCGATCAAAATTCAGACACTTGACAGTTGACTCCTATTTATGACGGTCGCAGCGTCCCGGGGTCATGTGATCCCCTTTTGCGACCTTCTGACAAGCAAAGTCAATGGGGGGGGGAGCCATATTCACTTAACAACTGTGTTACTAACTTAACAACGGCAGTGATTCTTTCTGTGGCCAGAAAGGTCGTGAAATGGAGCAAAACTCAAATTGTCTCACTTAGCAACAACATTTTTGGGCTCAGTTGTGGTCGTAAGCTGAGGACTACCTATAGCAGGGGTAGGCCACCTTGGCTCTTTTATGACTCGTGGACTTCAACTCCCAGAATTCCTGAGCCAGCCATGCTGAGGGGAAAGGGAGAGGTTGCCATGCTGAGCCATGCTGGCTCAGGAATTCTGGGAGTTGAAGTCCACCAGTCATAAAAGAGCCAAGGTTGCCTACCCCTGACCTATAGTTAGGGTATCTAATTCTCAGGAGACTGGAGGGCAGGATGATCCTCAAGTGGTGGAGGGCTTCTTTCTGTGGGTTTCCGTGTGTTGTGTTTGGTCTAGAGCAGGGGTAGGCAACCTTGGCTCTTTTATGACTCGTGGACTTCAACTCCCAGAATTCCTGAGCCAGCATGGCTCAGCTTGGAAACCTCTCCCTTTCCCCTCAGCACGGCTGGCTCAGGAATTCTGGGAGTTGAAGTCCACCAGTCATAAAAGAGCCAAGGTTGCCTACCCCTGGTCTAGAGGACCTCCATTGCAACTCTCCTTCGGAATAGCCAGTCCTCAAAGGAATTTGGGAATAATCCATGGGCACCTGAGATAGGAAAAGGAGAGGGGTGAAAGAAAGGGAAGAGCCAGTTTGGTGTAATGGTTAAGGCATCAGGTTAGAAACTGGGAGACGGTGAGTTCTAGTTCCGCCTTAGGCGTGAAAGCCAGCTGGGTGACTTTGGGCCAATCAACAAGAGATGGTGAGTTCTAGTCCTATCTTAGGCATAGAAAGCCGGTTGGGTGGCTTTGAGCCAATCACCAGAAGACTGGGAGTTCTAGTCCCGCTTTAGCCGTGAAAGGTGGCTGGATGACTTGGGGGTCAGTCCTCAGGAGACCATGAGTTCTAGTGCCCGTCTTGGGCTTCAAAGCCGACTGGGTGACTTTGGGCCAGTCACCAGGACACGATGAATTCTAGTCCTGCCTAGAAGCCAGCTAGGTGACTTTGGGCCAGTCCCTTTCCCATAGCCCTAGGAAAGCATCAATGGCAAATCACTTCTGGGTTTAAAATGGATGGGGAGTTTGGTTCACGACTGAAGCTCACAGTTGATCTTCTTCCTGCAGACAAGGCTGCTCCTTTGGGGGGATCTCCTGCTTCCCCACCCCAAGATCTGCAGACGAGTGTCGTCGGCTGAGGACTTGCAGCGAGTGCCTCGCCCAGCATCCTCGGTCCATGGCCCACAGCCTGGGTATTCCTGTAAGTAGCCACCCACCCCTGTTCTGGCAACGAGCCCACTCAGAGGCAGAGCTTGAGTAGAGAGAGGGTAAGAGAGACGGGTTAATGGGAGCACGTAGGCCCAGTGTATCCAGGGCCTCTCTGGAAAGAGAGAATTTGACGGTGGGAGAATAAAGGCCATGGAGAATTTCCCACAATTCCCCAGCCAAGCACGAATTCTGGGAGTTGAAGTCCATCCATCTTAAATTGGCTGAGATTGACAAACGCCTGCTTTCGAGACAGGCGTGGTTTATTGGAACAAAGTAGGGAGGGAGGATGGATTCCCAACAGTGAAAGAGGGATCCAAATCAAAGGCTTGAGGATTCGAACACTCGGGTGGGCTACCGCCGCCAGGTTTGGTGACTCCTTTCTGCTCCCCAGCCCTCGCCGCAGTGTAAATGGTGCACCAACTGCCCCGAGGGCGCCTGCATCGGCAGCAGCGGCAGCTGCACTTCGGAGAACGACTGCCGCATCAACCAGCGCGAGATCTTTGTGGCCAGCAACTGCTCCGAGATCTCGTGCGAGGCGTCCGACTGCGCCAAGTGCACGGCTTCCGGGAAGTGCATGTGGACGAGGCAATTCAAGCGCACCGGTGAGGGACCGGCCCGTGATTGGCAGAGGTCGGGCGAGAAGAGGGGACTAGGGAGGAGAGAAGGGGGGAGGAAGGGGCTTCGGGGTGAGGATCAAGGGGCGGAGAGCTCTGACGACGAAGAGACGAGAATCGAAAGACAAGTGTTGGGGTGATGATGATGATAACGACGACGACAATATCCGTTCAGTCATGGCTGACTCTTGGCTAATCTGTGGACCAGGTCTCTCCACCTCTTCGCATCTTGCATTACGGATTCATTTAGTGACCATTCGAAGTTACAACGGCACCGGAAAAAGGGACGCGCAACCACTGCCGCATCCCCACAGTCGTGGGATCAAGATTCAGATGCTTAGCAACTGACTCGTATTTATGACGGTCGCTGTGTCCTGGGGGGGTCATACGATCCCCTTTTGTGACCTTTCTGACGAGCAACCTCAATGGGGAAGCCAGGCTCACTCACAAATCACGTTACTAACTTAACAGCTGTAGTGATTCATTTAACAGCGGTGGCAAGAAAGGTCGTAAAATGGGGCAAAACTCACTTAACAAACGTCTCAGCAACAGAACTTTTGGGCCCAATTGTAGTCGTACGTTGAGGGCCACCTGTACGTCTTGAGTTTTTCTATGCTCTGGCTGGTGTCCGCTTTGATTGTTGGGGAAGATGGGGCTAATGGCTATAAAATTGACCATGAAGAGTTGGCTGAGGGCACCATAGCTTGGAAGACCAAGAGAGACTTGGGCCCAGAAGCTTTGGTCCCTGGAGAGCATCTAAGACATCAGCCCTGTTGATATCCACCTCCCCAAGTTCTCCTGAACGTCTGTTCATTTCAATGGAGTTTATGGAGAAGACACATCCATTTCTCCCAAGTGGAATCTTCCTCTTCTTCCATTCTCAGTCTCCTCCTCCTGAATATGGTGGGTCTCCTGGTAGAGTGGTTGGGGGCAGGCAACTAAGGGGAATGATCCGGTCAAGATTGAATTGCTAAGATGCTGGCTAACCTCTGTCGTTGCTCAACTTGCCATAGAAATGGGAGAGGAAGCTTGGGAGAAATGGGATTTTTTTTAAGAAGCCGTCTACGGACCATGAGAACCAAGGCCGCAAAGGCAGGCGGTGTCTGACGAAGAAGTGGACCTTTCTCATAACAAGCCAAAGAAATATGATTGGCCAACGTGAACACTTGATGGGTGTGGGTTCTAGAGCGCTATTGTTAACTAGCCAGATTTTCGCGCAGGAAACTTGTAAGAGCTGGTTTTGCTTCTTCAATACCGAGATGTGTATTCAGTAAAGCTTATCTTTTATGGCACTTCAAAGCCGTAGAGTTTCTTCAGCGTTGAATTTGCTAGTCAGACGGTTGACAGATCCTGGCCTTGAAAGCTCTTTGTATTCACCCTTCTTCCTTCCTCCCCCCCCCCGCAATGTTTAGGGGAGACCCGCCGCATCCTCAGCGTGCAGCCCACCTACGACTGGACTTGCTTCAGCCACTCGCTCCTCAACGTCTCCCCGATGCCCGTGGAGTCCTCGCCTCCCCTGGCCTGCCCCACACCCTGCCACAACCACAGCACTTGCGGGGACTGCCTCAGCTCCAAGGGGGCTGACGGGGGCTGGCAGCAGTGTGTCTGGAGTGTCAGCCTGCAGCAGGTAAATGATTTGGGCAGTCAAGCGTACGCCAGCTCTGCCAGGGAGACTCTAATACAGGGGTCTCCAAATTTGGCCACTCGGAGACTTGTGGACTTCAACTCCCAGAATTCCCAGGCCAGCATGTCCAATTCTGAGAGTTGCAAGTCCTCAACATGGCTGGCTGGAGAATTCTGGGAGTTGAAGTTCACAAGTCTTAAAGTTTGGAGACCCCCTACTCTAACGTATTCTCTCTCTCTCTCTCTCTCTCTCTCTCTCTCTCTCTCTCTCTCTCCTTTCGCTGCAGTGTATGAGTCCAACTTACCTACCTATGCGCTGCGCGGCTGGGATGTGTGGCCGGGTCCTGAGCGGGTCGGAAAGCTGCACTCCATCCTGTTCCCATTTCCAGCAGTGTGCTCTTTGCATCCAGCAGCCTCGGTGTGGCTGGTGCAGCTTCCAGGGAGAGAATGGCAAAGGGCGCTGTCTGGAGGGCGGGCGGAGTGGCCCTCGCCACGGTGGGTCCCTGGGGCTTGGCTGGCACATTCTGAGAGGAGTATTGAATGGTTGCTGAGCAGCGGGAAGCAGAGGGCGAGAAAGAGTGGTTATGGCTAGAGACTAGGCTAGAAACTGGGAGGTTGTGAGTTTTAATCTCACCTTAGGCAGGAAAGCAGGCTGGATGACTTTGGGCCAATCACCAGTGCCATCTTGGGCCCAAAAGCCAGCTGAGTGGCTTTGGGCCAATCACCAGGAGATGGTGAGTTATAGTCTCGGCTCAGCAGGAAAGCTGGCTGGATAACTTTGGGCCAATCACCAGGTGATGGTGAGTTCTAGTACCGCTCTAGGCACGAAAGCTGGCTGGGTGACTTTGAGCCAGTTAACTAGGAGACGGTGAGTTCTAGTCCTGTCTTAGGCAGGACAGTTGGCTGCATGACTTTGGGCCAGTCACCAGGAGACAGTGAGTTCTAGTCCTGCTCTAGGCATGAAAGCTGGCTGGGCGACTTTGGGTCAGTCACTCTCTCTCAGCCCAACCCAATTCACAGGATTGTTGTGAAGAGGAAGGAGCGTCACGTTTGTTAGCCCCGGGAGAGAAAGAGATAAAAAATATCTCTCTATATTTATATATCTCTATGTGGAGAAGCAGCTTCCAGTATCGTGTTTCTGGCCATAGTTGTTTTGAAATCTTTGTAAAGGGATAGATTGTACAGATACGCAGGGCCTTCCTTGGTGGGCCTTCGCAGGGCTAGGTGGGGGCTACCCGCACTCTGGCTGGAGAATTCTGGGAGTTGAAGTCCACCCAGCTCTAAGATTGAGCAACTCTGTGCCAAAGTGAGGATCTCCTTCCCAAATACATGCCTGCAGCTCAAGATTTCTCCCCCTCTCTTTTCCTCTCTGCTCTGCAGGACTGGTGGAGTTGTGTGGCCTGAAAGCAGACTGGGCCTTCATGTCGTGCCCGCCGGAAAACGAATGCCTGAATGGGCATCACGACTGCAACGAGACCCAGAATTGCAGCGACCTGCCTCACAGTTACAAATGCACCTGCAAAAACGGCTACACCTTGGACAAGTCAGTACGAGAAATGTCCCAGCTGCATTTCTAGCTCGCGTCTGGCTCTGTTTTGAGGCCTCTCTTAACAAGGGGAAAAGAAATCCCAATTCCGCAGCCTGGAAAATTAAACTTGTATACCTGCATTCAGGCTTTGGGCTGATTTCCCCACCGGTGGCCGCTTTTGAAACCTTGGCCTTCACTAGACTGTATAAAGTAGTGGGAAGGGGTCTGTGGCAGAGCCAAGGGGCCTAAGCAAACCTGGTTAGTCTCCTATGTGCAGGGGGTGTTCAGGCAGTCTTCGGTGGTGGGAATGTCTGTGCGTGGACATGCAAACAATCTCAGGCTGTTAACACCCAGCCTTCTCAAGCAGAGGTCCCCAACCTTTTGAGCACCAGGGACCGGTTCCTTGGAGAGAGGTTTTTCCACCGACCGGAGGGTGCGTGGTTTTGTGTGCTGCCTGCATCCTGTGGATGGGGCTTTGCTTGTTTGCGCGGACCGGTTTCTGACATGCCACGGCCCGGTGCCAGTCCACGGGCCAGGGGTTGGGTTGGAGACCCCTGTTCTAAAGGACATGGCTGCCTCCAGATTTGCTATGCTCAGCTCCGCTCTGCACTACCCCCAGCTTTGTCTCTCTGCACTGGAACAGTCCCCTCTGACTTGCGATCTCTGTGCCTGTTGCAGTCTAGACTGAGTCTTTCTCTGTCCAGGGAGTGAATTATTCCTCAGTGATTTTCCTTTACTAAGCTCCAATTTCAGCTCTTTGCTTAATTTGCTTTAATTTAATGTACTACGCAATTGCAAGGATTGATGGGGATAGGGCAGGGGTAGGCAACCTTGGCTCTTTTATGACTCGTGGACTTCAACTCCCAGAATTCCTGAGCCAGCCGTGCTGAGGGGAAAGGGAGAGGTTTCCAAGCTGAGCCATGCTGGCTCAGGAATTCTGGGAGTTGAAGTCCACCAGTCATAAAAGAGCCAAGGTGGCCTACCCCTGAGATAGGGGAAGGAGAATTGGTGTTGCTAGGTCTGCTATTCCTGACAAAGTTACACGGACGTGTGGAAGACCCTTTCGTGATTCTGCCTGTCCTCCCTTTCCCCCTTTGCAGCATTACAGGACTGTGCAAGCCGGTGTGCGAGCAAGGCTGTGTGAACGGGACCTGCGTGGAGCCCAACGCGTGCCAGTGCCATTTTGGCTACGTGGGGCAGAACTGCTCGGTGGAGTGCCAGTGCAACAAGCACAGCAACTGCCGGGGCGTGGGGGCCCAAGACCAGTGCCTCCAGTGTTTCAACAACACCATGGTGAGAAGGGCGGAGAACAGCGGGGGTGGGGGCAGAGTGGAAGACCGAAAGGGACTTAATTTGAGCTGGATTTTCAGCTTGCCGGTTTTGTGTTCTCAGCCCTTTTCTTCCCTCTAAGGCTGGGATGGAAGGTAGTAAAAGAGGTGGATTGCCGGGGGTGGGGGCGGGGGGGGGCATTCCGAAGGAGCAAGAGGCAACTCAGTCTGGATATTATGTGTGAGAGAAAGAGAGTGAAGACAGCCCCTCCCTAATAGAGTACAGGCAGACCACCATTGAGATGAAAATGTATGGACCAAATGTGTGGTCCAAAAAACTGTCTTCAAAAGAGACGGTCTGAGTTGACCGATCCAGGAAGGGATCCAGCTGGTGCATCAAATGGAGCTGGGCAAAAGGGCTTTCTTGGTATCAGGCCCCAAGCCAGGAATTGCACGTGGTAATTCTTCCAGCCTGACTTCTTTATTGTTTCTTACCGATAGACGGAATCTTGCCAGATTCAAGTATCTATACACTCTGGGAACTGTTAGGGAGGGGCTGTCCTCACCCTCTTTCTCTCACAATATCTGGGCTGAGTTGCCTCTTCTTCCTCTGCAGTGCCCCCCCCCTCCCTTCTGGGAGTCCATCTGCTTACTACTCTGTTCCATCACAGAGACCCATAAATTCACCCTTATGCTGCCCACGGTGCAAAACTCTGCCCCCTTCTGCTCCTCCCCTTAGGGGCCACACTGTGAAAAATGTCAGCCGCTCTTTGTCGGGTCGGCCCTGAATGGCGGCTCCTGCCGGCCTTGCCACGTTTTCTGCCGAGGGAACAGCAACATGTGCATCACGCGGGAAGAATACCAGCGAGGCCAGCAGGATCCAGTCCGCTTCCCCCTGGAGCCTGCCTTGGTGAGTGGAACGAAGGCCCCCGATGAGGGATTGTAGACCGCAGCCCTCATTTAGCGACCGTAATCGAGGCCGGCAACTCGGTTGTTATAGAGCAGTCGCTAAGTGTAAACCACTCTGCTCTCTTGCTTTCCTTTGCGTTAAGAGGGGCGGACTTCAGCCGTGCCAAAGGGTGGAATGGCAGAGGCAGAGAGAGCGGGAAGACCCTCTGTAGCTCCAGCGTGGCTGAGATGAGACCACCAGATTTGATCACGGATCTGTGGCTCATACCTCCTCAGGAGTACGGAGAAGAGGGAGAGAATGTGTGTGGGCTGTCTTTCTCTTTTCATAGATTCCCACGTGGGTGGCGGAAGGTCCTGCCGAGGACGCGGCTATGTGTGTGAACTGTCAGAACAACAGCTTTGGGGACAAGTGTGAGAGCTGCCTTCACGGCTACTTCCTGCTGGAGGGCAAATGTACCAAGTAAGACCTCTGGGATATATATATGTGTGTACGTGTATGTGTATGTATGTATGTATGTGTGTGTGTGTGTGTGTGTATGTGTATATGTGTAAATGCACCCTCTTCCTATTCTCCCTCTAACATGGATGTGTGTGTGTACCAAGTAAGACCTCTGGGATATATATGTGTGTGTGTAAATGCACCCTCTTCCTATTCTCCCTCTAACATGGATGTGTGTGTGTGTGTGTGTACATACATATCCAACACATTCTCCTCCTATTTTTCCCACAACAACCCTGTGAGGTGAGCGGGGCTGAGAGAGAGGGAGTGGCCCAAAGTCACCCAGCCAGTTTTCATGGCTAAGGCGGAACTAGAACTCCCCGTCTCCTGGTGATTGGCCCAAAGTCACCGACTGGGCTGGCATGGCTAAGGCGGGACTAGAACTCACCGTCTCCTGCTTTCTAGCCTGCTGTCTTAACCACTAGACCAGGGGTCTGCAACCTTGACAACTTTCAAGACTTGTGGACTTCAGCGCCCAGAATTCCTCAGCCAGCTATGCTGGTCCACAAGTCTTAAAAGTTGTCAAAGTGGCAGACCCCTGCACTAGACCAAGCTGGTTCTTTGGGGATGGTGTTTGTCCAGATGAGGCCAAGTAGACAGTTCTTGAACTGACACCCATCTGCAGATTTCTCCCCGTTCAGCACTAGTCCCCATCGAGGCACAGGGAGTCCCCTCACCTTACAATTGTTCTCTTAACGATGGTTCCAAGTTACGACAATCTCAGAAAAAGGGACTTACGATCTGTCTGGAGAGTTAATGACCGTCGCACCATGATTGTAATTTGGGCACTAGGCTTACATTTAGGATGGCGGCTGAATCTTGTAGTCCCGTGATCCCCATTTGCAACCTTGCCAGCCAGCCTCCGACAAGCCAAGTCAACCTGGGAAGCCAGATGTGCTTAATGACCACAGGAGTCACTTAATGGCCACGGTGTGACTAGTTGTAAAATCAGGCCTAATCAGGTGAAGACTTGTGTAGTGACCAAAATTCCCATTCCAATCCTGGTTATAAGTTGAGGACTACTTGTCGTTCTGATGGAATGATAATAAGAGCTCCTGGACCGCTAAGAGGGTGATGGGTGGTGCAGCTGGAGCAATCATTCACCTCCCCCCCCCCTCTCCCAGGTGCCAATGTAACGGCCACGCTGACTATTGCCACGAACTGGACGGGACGGGTTGCCCATGCCAAAACAACACGGAGACCGGAGGCTGTCAGAACAATGCCCAAGCTGACAAGAAGGACTGCTACAAACAACAGGTGAGGGGGAGGGTGGGGGGCTCTGGGTTCAGGCTGATAGGGAAGGACCCCAAAGGAAAGCAGTTGTGCTAAAATCAGGAGAAAGAGAACCTCGTGCAGTGGGTGGATAATCGGCCATACGAAATCAAAGACGGTTTCTCTGGACGCCCTCCTGCACCCCCCCCCCCTTTCTGGGATAAATGGAAGCTGAACAACACCACATTCATTTCCCAACAAACATTTATCGACTTAGCATGTGTATTTTATTGGTGAAGCTAGTCATGGGCAATCCTGAAGGCCCACAATCACAATAACCTGGAACACGTTACATTTCTTCAAAGATTATGGAATGGTAGCGGGAAGGGAAAGACACACTGACATTTTTATGGTGTCTAGACCCATTTTTGTGGCTGGAGTAACAGAGCCACTGTATTCTGCAGTTGTTGCAAGCACAGAAAACACACATTACGGGACTGCATCAGCTTGCTAGACGCCTTTGCACTGATCAGAGAAACAAAATAAATATAAGGTCCACTAATGAGTATTACTGGGGTGTGGGAAATGACGCATGCCGTTTCACCAGGATCTCTTAAAACATGTAAAACATGGCTGGCTGGGGAATTGTGGGAGCTGAAGTCCACAGGTCTTAAAAGTTGCCAAGGTTAGGGACCCCTGTCTGAAAATATGGCTCCCAACTTGGAGTGGGAAGAAGCAGTTTAAGATAAGTTGGAATCGCTTCGTATAAATCTTCCTGCTGGTCTTTTTTCTCTCCTCTCCACAGTGTGCCAAATGCCGCGAGTTATTCCACGGGAATCCGGTGGGTGGCCACCAATGCTATCGGCTGATCATTGTCGATCAGGAGAGCTGCTTTGACCCGATGTCCCAACTCAACTGCTTTCACGAGCCGAACATCAAGAACTTGCCATTTGGACGCTCCGTTTTTTTTGGAGTCCAGCCCAAATTTACCAACGTGGACATCCGGATCACCATCGATGTCACCTTCGGCGGAGTGGACCTCTACATCTCTACCTCCTACGAAACGTTTGTGGTGGACGTGGACCGGGCCACTGGCATCCACTTGGTGCGGATTGTCCCCTCGGGGGAAGACCCGGGGGCGCGCAGCGGCTTAAGCAACGGGAGCCAGTCCTCCCCCCTGGTCCGAGAGGCGCAGGCCCACGGCTTGATCACCTACATCACCGTGAGGGAGCAGCAGGCGGTGCTGATCGTGCGAGGGGTCCGAGATCGCGTGGTCATCACTTACCCGCACGAGATCCACGCCCTGAAATCCAGCCGCTTTTACGTCATCCTGCTGGGCATCGGAGGGAGCAGCCCCAACGTCACCGAGTCTCAGGGCCTCCTCTTCTTCCGCCAAGACCAGGCCCACATTGACCTCTTCGTCTTCTTCTCCGTCTTCTTCTCTTGCTTCTTCCTCTTCCTCTCTGTCTGCGTCTTGCTTTGGAAAGTCAAGCAGTTCCTGGACTTGAGACACGAGCAACGGCGCCACCTGCAGGAGATGACCAAGATGGCCAGCCGGCCTTTTGCCAAAGTGACCATCTACTTTGAGCCGGACAATTTGGGGGCACCTGCCGAGCTGGTTTTCCTCCCTGCTCGCCCCCACAAACTCCCATCCCTGGCAGCAGCCCAGCCCCTGACTAGTCGCTTGAAACCCTATCACGAGGTCCCCTATCCCGTGGCCCATTTCCGCCGCTCGGAGCCCTTCCTGTCTCATCTCATGGGCTACTCCTACTCCAGCTTCCGGGTGGGACCGATCACCTTGGAGCCAACGGACGATGGCATGGCTGGTGTGGCTACCGTCCTCTTCCAGCTACCGGGTGGGCTGCAGGCCCCCAACCGCGCTTGCCTTGGCTCTGCTCTCGTCACCCTGCGCCACAATCTCCAGGACTACTGCAGCAGCAGCCACGGCGTGAGCAGCTCCCGCAAGGGCCTGCTCAGCCACGAGAACATCACAAGCATGTCCCTATGAGTTAGCGGAGAACTCCGCCCTGCTGGGGCTGAGAGGGGCTTCAGCGATCTTCATCTGCCTTGGGGAGGGGCAGAGAAAGGCAGAGCCTTCAGTAGAACAGGTGTGCAAAGTCGCTCCAGCTTGTATATCTTCGGTACAGACATTCCTGTCAGCTGGAGCGGAAAAGCCACAGATGCTCTCTGGGGCTTTTCTGCCTGTTTCGTTGCCCTCCTGCTCGGGAGGGTCCTGGGGCCAACTCAGTATAGGCCAGAGGCCCCCAACCTTTTGGGCACCAGGGATCACCGGTTCCGTGAAGAGAGGTTTTTCCGTGGACCGGAGGGTGCGTGGTTTTGTGTGCTGCCTGCATCCCACGGATGGGGCTTTGCTTGTTTGTGCGGACCGGTTGCTGGCATGCCGCGGCCCAGTACTGGTCCACGGACCGGGGGTTGGGGACCCCTGGTATAGGCCACAGGGATCTCCAACCTCGGCAACTTTACGACTTGCGGACTTCGACTCCCAGAATTCCTCAGCCAGCCATGCTGGCTGAGGAATTCTGGGAGCCGAAGTCCGCAAGTCGTAAAGTTGTCGAGGTTGGGAGACTCCGCTATAGGGGAAGCATGCATGTGGCCCTCAGCCTAGCTCTTAATGTCTGCGTTCACCCGACACGCTTAACCAAGGCCTAGTGTCCGCGTTGGTGCAACATGCTAAGCTTGGTTAGTATTCACTGGCAAGCTCTTCTGTGTCTTCATACGTGTCAACCCCACCCATTCGTTGAGCTAACGTTTCCAGACATGATGGGAAACCCAGGGGACGAATCATTTCCGCCCTTTCCATCGAGCAGGCTGTGCGAAGGCCGCCTCTGATAGCGTCCCGGGCCAGGTTTGTGAAAAAGTGGCTGCAAAGATGGAGGAAGGAGGGCGTTTCGGCTTGATCGTCCACAGTCTACTAGATCTCAAGTCGCTTGCTTCCTACTCGGCGTTGCTGCAGATGGGCCAGAACTACTTAAGTCATCCGACTCGCTGGATACAACAAGCCCTGAAACACGTTTTAAGATAAGTTGGCTGCCGTCCTTGGATCAGGTGTCTCAGTTCGAGAAGGAGAAAACCTGGTGTAGAAAGAATCATGTTAATCTGGGGTGGAGGAGCAGGAACTCTCTCTTGAACAAGTCAGGGAAATGCACGCTGGGCAGTTCTTCTTCCCGGCCTGTGGTTTTGTTGCATTAATGAGCTTTTGTGTTGATAGTCATCTCCCTTGCAAATGGGAAGAAGAAACAGAAGACGTCCCTTTGATGATGCAGGGGAGATAAGCGGCGCTTGGGTTTTTGCGTAGCCTCTTGATTTTGAGCGGCTGGTTTGTTGCAACACCGGACGAGCTGTTGTGCGGTCATTAAAGCTGTTAATCCCGTGCTGGATGGGAGCAGATGAATGGAAAGCCCGGCAGAAAGAAGCGTGTTAATTCCAGGCAGCTAAACTGGTCAGAATTAGGCAGCTGTGCTGCTTTTCTTATCAAGTTGCCCTCCACACCTCTGCAGGGCTCCAGGTGTGCTGCCGAAAACTTGGTGATGTGGAGGAGGCAGGAAGATTGTGTGTGTGTGTGTGTCTCACTTCTGACCAAAGCATGGGGCTGATGCCTCCCGCCGTATTCCCCGTGTCTCTTGTTTTAAGCTCATTTTCAGCTTTCTGATGTTGTCATTCCTTCCCGACATGTAAGTTTCTCTTTCCTGGGTTAATTGTGAAGAGGGCTTCAGGGATTCCACGACGGCTTAACAGGAAGTCTTTATCTCACGCGCCATCTGGCAGGTGGCACAAGGGCAGCAACAGCAGGCCGCCATCCAATCCATGCACACGTCCCCCTTGGAAAGAAGGAAAAGAAAATGAGCGTAAATCCGTGTTTCTCAACCTCGGGAGCTTTCAGACGTGCGGACTTCCAATTCCCAGACATGAAGTTGAAGCAGAGCTGGCTGGCTGGCTGGCTGGGGAATTCTGGGAGTCGAAGTCCACCCATCGGAAAGTTCCTGAGGTTGAATAAGACTGCTACAAATTACCCAGTGCAATGACTTCTTCTATTTAACGTACCCTCCATAGTGCCTGTGCTTTTCCAGTTCCAACCACCTCCGATTAAAAATAAATGAAAAACAACAACAACAACAACAGCAATCAATCTCGGCTTTCTGGCTTCATTTTGCATTTTAAGAAATCCACGGAGCCGGCTGCAGGACGGAACGAGAGATCTTAGCCATCCCTCCCTCCCTCCCTCCCTCCCCAGGACTTAAAGCTCAGCAGGGAAACTGCCACCGCTGCAAAGTTGAAATAATTAAATCTTCTCTCCCAACTCTTGCTAGAGCGATTCCTCCCATCTGCTTCTCGCCTAGTCCTCTTGGCTCAAAAAAAATCTCTCCGGATAAAATTGCAGCCCACGGAAGCCGACGGTATACCTTGATGCGCAGCTGTTCTCGCAAACCTGTCCGGAGGGCTACCATGGCTCCCGGGAGGCACGGCAGACAGCAGCATTCGCCAAGGCCCGACGCCACTTGGCAGGCCAGGACGCAGGGAGCAAAGGTCCCGCAGATGCCTGGGGGAGCAGAAGGGACGCCTGTGAATTGGAGAAGCCCCCCTCGTCCCCCCTGCCCTATTTTAGCGTCCGCCTTCAGGCGAGCGACGTAAAGTGGCAAGATGCCCCTGTGAGGACACGGATCTCCTCTCCCGGAGAATTAAATTGAGTCGCGAAACAAGGGCACGGGTGGGGAAAGTGATAAGTAGTTCTCCACTTAACAACCATTTGTTTCGCGACCGTTCAAAGTTTACAAAGGCGCTGAAAAAAGTGACTTATTGTTTTCACACAACCGTTGCAGCATCCTCACAGTCACGTGATCGAAATTTGGGCACTTGGTAACTGGCGTGTATTTACGACGGTTGCACAGTCCTGGGATCACGTGATCAACTTTTGTAATTTTCCCGGCCGGCTTCCAACAAGCAAAGTCAATGGGGAAGCCAAATTCAAACTTAACGGCCAAATGATTCGCTGAATGACCAAAGGATTCACTTAACAATTGCAAGGATTCGCTTGGCAAAAAGGGGGTAAAATAAGGCATGACTCGCTTAACAACGGCCTCGCTTAGCAACAAGCCAGATTTGCTTAACGACCAAATGATTCGCTTAATGACCAAATGATTCACTTAACTGCAGCAATTCGCTTAACGGTGGCAAGAAAGGTGGTGAAATGAGGCCTGACTCGCTGAACGACGGCCTCGTAAAGCCACAGAAACTTTGGGCTCCATTGTGGCCGTAGGTTGAGGACTTGCTGTAGTAGCATGTCCGCAGTGAGGATGGCTGGCCTAGGGGGCTATTTGGCGAATCTCCAATGATAAGATTGATCTTACTCTCCCAGTGGGGTCAGGCCCAAAAGTGGGCTCCAGACCAAATGAAAGGGGGGGCGGCTTTGGTCTAATGCAGGGGTGTCAAACTCGCCACGTCACGTGACGTGTCGCAACGTAGCGTGACTTTCCCCCCATTGCCGGAGCTGGGGTGGGCGTGGTTTCGGCATGATGCATCTGGAACTTGGGCTGGCAGTTTGACACCCCTGGTCTAACAGAAGAAAGTTTGGGGGGGGTCTGGGGACCTCTCCCTCCCTGCTCCAATCCTCAGGAGTTACTCACAAATCTGTTTGTCTGCACAGCAGTCCATCAGGTCGCTTTTCCAGTCCCGGTATGGGGCTGGACAGCATCTGTTGATGGCCGAAGGCTCGGAGGAGGACGGCTGGGTGGAGGAGGGCTGGGAGGAGACCACGGGAAAAGAGCGGAACGCCATTGCACAGATGCTCTACTGATGCTCAAGAGAATTGCAGGGTGGTGTCTAAACGTCCGGCTCCTAAACCGCTTGTAGCTGCTAGTTGTCGTTGGGTGTCTTCCCAGTCAGGTCTTCCAGACGGCGGTGCTTATCCCAACAACCTGGAGATGCCTGTGAGCAATCAAATCGAGGTGGAGGGCTGCGAGCGCCTAGCGTTTAGGTGGACGGAGCTGCAAGGAACCTCTGGCTGTTCCTGCTCCGTCTTGCAGCTGGGATTAAAAAGCGGCTGGAAAAAGTAGGCACGGAGTGGGCGTGTAAACCACCAACTTGGGAACACCCTCTGCTCAATTTAGTCCTGGCTGATTTTTTGGGGAAAGGGGCGGGGTGCGTCTCCGAAGCCCTGCCTTCCCTCCTCCAAAGCGTGCGGAGGTGGGCTGCAATTACTTGATGACTGCGATGAAGTGCAGTGCTGGTATTCCTTGATTGGTGACCGCAAAACTGGCCACCAGAATTTCCTCCGCTTAAGCACGAAGCGGTTAAATAAATCGCAGCCAATTTTATGATCTCTTCGACCACGGTTGTTGAGCAAATCGCTGCCATTGTTAAGCAAGTCACAAGGTCGTTAACCAAATCCGGCTTGCCCTGTGGCTTGTAGGAAGCTGGCTGGCAAAATCACAAGTGGCGACGGCATGATCCCGGGATTCTGAAACAGTTGTGAATGCACACGCTGGTTGCCAAGCAGCTGAATTTTGATCACACGCTCACAGGGAGGCTGCGACAGTCGTAAGTGCGAGGACTGCTCATCGGTCCCTTTGTCAGTGATGTTGTAACTTCCATCACTTAAGAAACGGTTATAAGTTGAGGGCTGCCTGTGCTCAGGTCACGGTGGTCCCTGTGTCTTCCCAGGGTGGGAAAACTGGCAAGACAATGCAAATGTGGGGTTGGAGGCTGGCGGTGTCATACGTTTTATTTATTTGAGTTTTATTTATTAATATTGAATTTTGAGTTTACTGATTATGGTTTTATTTATCTCAGTTTTTTTTATTAACTTAAAACATTTATATAGTCCCCTATCTTATAACCAACTCTGGCTAGTTCCCGATCCGAAGTAAAAACAACAATAAAAGTATAAAACTAAGCACATTGAAAATATTGAAACAACAAAAACCTGGTGCCAAGTCATAAGTCCCCGGGTGTTCCAGAGCCACAGTGGATTTGTCTGAAATAGAGCTTCCTGCTTGAGCGGGGGGGTTGGACTAGAAGACCTCCAAGGTCCCTTCCAAGTCTGTTATTCTGATTTCCAATATGTTGTATTGTAGAAATCAGCTTGGCAAAAGATCCAACGGAAGAAAACATTTGCAGCGTAGGTTGAACCGTGGGGTTCTTGGTGCTCTCAAAGCTTGGTGGTTTCCTTGCAGACGTTTCATTACCCAGCTAGGTAACATCATCAGTGCTAGCACTGATTCTTAGCACTGATGATCTTACCTACTTGGGTAATGAAACATCTGCGAGAAAATAACCAGGCTCGGAGAGCACCAAGTTCAACCTTGAGCTACAAAGATTCTCTTCTATTGATGATCATCCTTTAAAGCAGGGGTCCTCAACCTTGGCAACTTTTAAGACTTGTGGGCTTCAACTCCCAGAATTCCTCCTTGCTTTGCTGGCTGAGGAATTCTGGGAGTTGAAGTCCACAAGTCTTAAAAGTTGCCAAGGTTGAGGACCCCTGATTTAAAGGAATCTACAAACAGTTGGATGGCCCATTAATCCTTCCCTATTTTCGCAAACATCTAGTCCTCCCAGAATCATCATGGGACACATGTTTTACAGTTGTATTGAACGTCACGATAACTTCGGAAGCTGGAAAACGATGGCAAGGATTGTATGAAAAGGGATCAGCGTTGTGATGCCTCTGAACTCTCTGGAAAGCATGATTGGAAGGAGACCCCTTGCAAATGATCTAATAAAGTTGAATCGGTACAAGAAGGGAAGTCTACCTGCATGCAAGGCTTGAAGTTCACCACAGAGATCTTTCTGATTGATAAGACAGCGGAACATGTTTCCTTAGTCAACATCTATTAGTCACGACTGTTGTTTACCCCTGGGAGATCTAATTAATCTTTCCATATTTACAATAATACTTTACCAGCATAATTGAGTAAAGGTGGCTGGTAGAGTACTAGAGGGAGAATTAGGAAGAGCTGCTACTCTTTGTGGCGGACTGAATGGTTATCTGTTTTTAATGCCTTACACTAGTGTTTCTCAGTCTTGGCAGCTTTATTTGGGTGGACTTCAACTTCCAGAATTCCACAGCCAGCCCAGGGAATTCTGGGAGTTGAAGTCCCCCCAACTTAAAGCTGCTAAGACTGAGAAACGAGGCACAACGAGAAAGCGACTGGTGGATTTCTGGACAAACGTTTTGCAGTCCTCGACTTAACGACCACAATTGAGCCCAAAATTTCTGTGGCTAAGTGAGACCGTCGTTAAGTGAATTTTGCCCCGTTTTGCAACCTTCCCTTGCCACAGTTGTTAAGTGAACCACTGCAATTGTTCAAGTTAGTAACCCGGTTAAGTGGATCTGACTTCCCCGTCGACTTTGCTTGTCAGAAGGTCGCAAAAGGGGATCAGATGGTCCCAGGGTCACTGCAGCCGTCATAAATATGAGTCAGTTGCTAACTGAATTTTAATCACGTGACCGTGGGGATTGTGGAACGAACGGTCATGTGAAAAACGGTCATAAGTAAACATTGCTCAGTGCCGTTGCAACTTTGAACCGTCACTAAATGAACGGTTGTAAATCGAGAAGTACTTGTAAAGCCTGTTGCACGTCGTAAAAACAAAATACCCCGAAGTGGGTTTTTAATTCTCTCTACTGGATTGGGGGTGGGGGTGGTGGGTGAGTTGGAGTAACCTTAAAGTCTTCTCCATCCTGCTTAGGCAGAATGCAGCCCAAGGACGCCAGTCTCTTTTGCATGATGTACCTATTAGAATCAGGATGCTGACAACAGCAACATACCACCAGGTTAAAATGGAACAGCCCACACCTAAATTAATGCTCATTTCATTAGTTATTTTCAGCACATGAGAACGTGTGCTGCAATTAAGCTGGTCCAGAGGAGGGTAGCTCAGAGGAAGCCGGCTTGCTGGCTGTACCTGGAGGTCAATTTAGATGATGCTGTCCTCAGTTTGCCAGGTCAGTGCTGGGTCAGCGGAAGGAACTCCGTTCCCATCCTTTTCTCAGTGGCCACATAGTGACCTGGCTGCAGGCAGTGACTTCTCAGCCAGATTAGAACACGGAACAGGATAACACGGTTGGAAGAGACCTTGGGCATCTTCTAGTCCAGGGGTAGGCAACCTTGCCTCTTTTATGACTCGTGGACTTCAACTCCCAGAATTCCTGAGCCAGCATGGCTGGCTTGGAAACTTCTCCCTTTCCCCTCAGCATGGCTGGCTCAGGAATTCTGGGAGTTGAAGTCCACCAGTCATAAAAGAGCCAAGGTTGCCGACCCCTGTTCTAGTCCAATCCCTGCTTGAGCAGAAGACCTTTATACCATTCGGGACAAATAGTGATCCAATCTCTTCTCGAAAACCTCCAGGGATGGAGCATCCACAGCTTATGGAGGCAAGCTGTTCCATTGATTAATTTCTCCTTCATTCTAGTCGAATCTCTCTAATGATCTTCCTCCCTTTACTTTTTTGTTGTGCCCTAAGGTGCTTTGGAGAATAATAGGTCAAGCCCCTCTTCTCTGTAAAAGCCCCTCAAGAACTGGAAGATGGCTGTCCTGTTGCTCCAGTCCTTTTCTTAGAATAAGACATAATCGTGTTTCCTCAACTATTCATCATGCAGTTTAAGTCTCCCGACCCCTTTATCGTCTTTGTTGCTCTTCTCTGCACGCTTTCAAAGTCTCATCACCTTTTTTGTATAACTGTGACCAGAATTGGATGCAGTATTCCAAGTATGGTCTTCTTGTTGTTAGTTGCAAAGTCGTATCCGACCCATCGCGACCCCATGGACAACGTTCCTCCAGGCCTTCCTGTCCTCTGCCATCTTCTGGAGTCCATTGAAGCTCACGCCTACTGCTTCAGTGACTCCATCCAGCCACCTCATTCTCTGTCGTCCCCTTCTTCTACTGCCCTCCATCTTTCCCAGCATCAGGCTCTTCTCCAGTGAGTCCTTCCTTCTCATTAGGTGGCCAAAGTCTTTACAGCATCGGACTTTCCTTTCACCACCAGATGCATCCACAACTGAGCGTCCTTTCAGCTTTGGCCCAGTCGCTTCACTCTTTCTGGCGCTACTAGTACTAGCCCTCTGCTCTTCCCCAGTAGCATATTGGACACCTTCCGACCTGAGGGGCTCATCTTCCAGCGTCATATCTTTTTGCCTTTTGGTACTGTCCATGGGGTTTTCATGACAAAGATACTGGAGTGGGTTGCAATTTCCTCCAGTGGATCACATTTTGTCAGAACTCTCTGCTGTGACCTGTCCGTCTTGGGTGGCCCTGCACGGCATAGCTCATAGCTTCATTGAGTTACGCAAGCCCCTTCGCCACAAGGCAGTCATCCATGAAGGAGAGTATGGTCTTACCAAGGCTAATTCTTCATGTGATCTTTATACTGTCCTGTTGATTCAGCCTAGGACTGCATTGGCTTTTTTTGGCAGCTGCAGCACACTGCTGGCTCATACTTAAATGGCGGTCCACTAGTAGGACACTTAAGATCCCTTTCACCAGTACTGCTGAGCAGGTTCAGTAAGCTACAAACCATGGTTTAGTGCCATATGCGAACCAGGCGAAAAGCCCCATTGGGGAGACAGGGTTATAACTCCCACAGCTGTAAGATCAAGATTTAGCTCTTGAATTAGGGTCTTTAATGTGTCTCTGGAGAGTCTCGGATCATCCAGGTCATGGTCGTCCCAAAGCTGCTTTTTTTTCAAGAGGCAACTGGACTCTGTCCTTCCTTGAAGATGTTTTGCTTCTCATCCAAGAAGCTTCTTCAGTTCTGAGTGAGTGGAATCTCTGAAGCCCCTTAGAAGTGAAAAAGCTTCTTGGATGAGAAGCGAAACATCTTCAAGGAAGAACCAAGAAGATCCATTTCCCCCGTGGAAAAAAAGCACCTTTGGGTCTTAAATGTGCTTTATTATTTGGCAGCTGAACTGCGGAGATTCAAGCCATTAGACACCCAAGGGATGTGTGCAGGTAGATCGTATGAAATAATTGCATGCGCTTGGGTGGCAGGAAACAGCCAGCTGTAGCTTTGCCATCAGGCTGTGGCCTACGCAACGTGCTTAACAGGTCAGTGAAATGACAGCAATTGTATTAACACAACATGTCTAGTTTCCTCAATATTACCTCGGGTTCTTTTGTGGCTTGGCAAATTTCAGAAACCCAATTTGTTTGATTACTTGTAAGCATGCAGCTGAGGAAGACTGTGGTCTGCACACCCAAGATTTATGAGATAGGTCTCCTAGCTGTGTGTAAAACTTATACAACCACACCCCTTTATTAAAAAGCTGGCCAGTTTACTTAGCTTAGAAAAATGCAGTAATATTGTCGATAACAGAAATATGCTAGTGCATATATACAACAGGGAGGTTAAAGTAATTGTTTTTAAGTGGGGTCTATAAACTTTATTAAATGTATTAGTCATAAATTGATCCTGGTTCTGTATTGATCTTCAGAATGGGGAATTGTTTACTGCTCAAATGGGCTCCAGTTCAGCCAGAAGAGTAGTTTACCTTAGTTGGGCTGAAAGATAATTTCTGCGGCAGACCCATTGCACGGAGCATAATCCTAAAAGGTTCACCCTGAGTTGGGGAACACATAAATTAGGACCACTTTTAACATGACCGTTGCAGCATTCCCATGATCAAAATTCAGATCTTTTGGCAACTTGACTCATATTTACGACGGTTGCAGTGTCCCTGGGTCATGGGATCCCCTTTCGCGACCTTCTGACAAGCAAAGTCAATGGAGAAACCAGATTCCTTTAACAACCATGTTACTAACTTAACAACTGAAGTGATTCAGTTGTGGTTAGGAAAAGTCGTAAAACGGGGCAAAGCCCACTTAACCATTGTCTTGCTTAGCAACAGAAATTTCGGGCTGAATTGTGGTCGTAAGTCGAGGACCACCTGGAAACGGAGAAAAATTGTTTTTAACAAAAGTAAAACAAAAACCGATCCAATATCCTGCCTGGGTCCTTTTGGGTTGTTTCCAATCAAGTATTTTAATTAGTCCGAAGCCAGCCTTTTATGCAGGATACAAGTTCAAAGATGGGCTGTCAAAACGATTAGACAAAACAAAAAAACCCCAAGCAGTGGGATGCTCCACCACTGGAGGTTTTTAAGAAGAGACTGGACAGCCACCTGTCTGAAATGATACAGGGTCTCCTGTTTGAGCAGTTACGGACTTAAGATAGATTTCCTTCCTCACTGCTTTAATAATAGAACTTGCATATTTTTCCACAAAGTCACCTCTACCCAATTCTAGCCGAGAGTTGTCACTTGTTTGAATCATCCCTTGCCAATAATATTCCTTATACACACTTAGGCACAGCGGGGGGAGGGGGGGAGAGGGTGTTTCCACCCTATACAGCAAGCGGTGCCTTAAATCCAGCCCATTGTACACCAAGTTACCTAAATATTAGAAATCCAGAACTTAGAAGAGAGACATCTGTGAGCATAAAAGACCAGAAGCTCACGAGTCTGTAACTCAACAGGGGAATTTGATCAGACCCAGAGTATGTGATGTACATTTTGCAGATAGAGGCAACGACCGTAATGAAACCTAGAATTTCTGTTGTAAGTCAAGACAGATGTAACTTGAGGTACCCACACGACCCACCTGAATTTATGGCCCTTTTGCAGCAATCGTTAAGCAGATGCTTTTGTCATTAAGTGAGCGCCATCGTTGTTCAATGCCACGGTTGTTAAGCTGCTTGTTCTGACCTCAGGTGCCAGGGAAAATAAACTTCCTAAGCATCTCCCTCTCTGTGCCAACCTTGGGACTGCTGGAAAGGGCCAAGCAGCCTCTGGGGAAGGAGAGCCCAAAACACATGGCCATCACAGTCAACTTTGCCAGCCCTACAATTCTACGAGTTCAGCATAATTGAGGATGATGCTCATTTTAAAAGGCCACGGATGGAAATCAAAACCACCTCTTCCGAGGTTTAAAAAAAAAAAAAAATGACATGCAGAAATAAATGGAGGCCAAGCTACCCCAAAGTTAAGTGTCTCCCGTTTGCCTGGTATGCTTTGCGTGATTAAACTCCACTTGTGGTGCCATCTACACAAATTAGCAAGCCTGTTTGGACTAACAGCGCACGGCAATCCGGAAGTTACTCACAATGCAGAACCACCAATTGCAGACTTCTCCGTCCTGGAATACCAAACAGATTTGAACTCGTGGCTAGAAAAGATCTGTCAGCATCACAACCTTCCAAAATACAGACGGCCCAGTTTGGTCTAGAGGTTAAGGCACCAAGCTAGAAAGCAGGAGACGGTGAGTTCAAGTCCCTTAGCCATGAAAGCCAGCTGGGTGGGTGATGTTGGATCAGCCCCACCAACCTCACAGGGTTGTTGATGCGATGGTGAAAAGATGTTCACTGCCTTTTGAGTTATTTGTAAAAAATAATAAAGGCCAGATACAAATAAATAAAGAAGAATATACCCTGAATGTGGACATCAGTTGAGGCTATTTGAAAGAGGAATTCAAAAGGAAGATGTAGCATTGGGCAATGCTTTTTTCTTGCTTAGCTGTAGGCACCGCTAAACACACATCACACAATGACATGGTTTTAAGACTGCCTCTCCTGACCCCAGTGGAGATCCTTTCAAATCTGAGGAAGGGGAAAATTTTATCCTTGGGAGATGAAGTATCTTTTCCAGGCCTGAGAAAAATAGCAGTCCTCTGAAACGATACAATAGCAACAGCACTTAGACTTATATACCGCTTCATAGTGCTTTACAGCGCACTCTAGGGCAGGGGTAGGCAACCTTGGCTTTTATGATTCGTGGACTTCAACTCCCAGAATTCCTGAGCCAGCATGAGGGAAACTTTGGCTCCTTTATGACCTGTGGGCTTCAACTCCCAGAATTCCTGAGCCAGCATGGGGGAACTATGGCCCCCTCATGACTCGTGGACTTCAACTCCCAGAATTCCTGAGCCAGCATGGCTCAGCATGGAAACCTCTCCCTTTCCCCTCAGCATGGCTGGCTCAGGAATTCTGGGAGTTGAAGTCCACGAGTCATAAAAGAGCCAAGGTTGCCTACCCCTGCTCTAGGGGGTTTAGATCAGCACATTGCCCCCAACAATCTGGGCCCTCATTTTACTGACCTCGGAAGGATGGAAGGCTGAGAAAAACCTTGAGCCGGTCAGGATCGAACTGCTGGCAGTGGGCAGAGTCAGCCTGCAATACTGCATTCTAACCCCTCTGCTCCTACAAGGCAGGTCTTATTCCATGGCACCATTCAACTAGCAAAAAACCCCACAACCCTAAAATTAGTTCTCAGCTTTTGAAAGTTGGCTGATGGACTTTCTGGTACAATATACTATTTTCTTGGCACCCCTAATACTGCTGTCCCAAGCAGCTTGGTGAGCTGATCTTGTGTTCAGACTACAAATTATTATCCCACAAAAGTTCTGGTAAGATTTTAATTTTTACCTCTTTGATGTCACTGCGGCACACCAACTGCCAAGTAGCAACCCAATCTCGAAACAGGTTTTAAAAAGAAGAAAACCAACGAAGCGTTTCTACGAATGGAGGGGGGGGGGAAGTAAATAAAAAATAAAATGATAAAAAAAAAGAGTAAATCTTTTTTGTTGTCGTAACCAATAGTTTCATGAAAACCTGGCGGTCTGTGGATGTCAGCACATTTCCTAGCTCAGCCGAACAAGCTTCCCCCCCCCTTGCAGGAAAGCAGCTTGAATACGCAAGAGCCACAGTGGGAAATAATGCTGAGTTTGCAGTCATAGGAAAATGGGGTGACCTAGCACTAAGCCGCTTTCTCGGTAGGTGAGAAAATACTGATTTTTACTAATTTTCAGGTGCTGTACTTGCAAGCCGAGCGAACAGGGCGAGGTTGCCTCAGTGCTCATTTTATTCTGTAAAAGCAAATTCTTGACTTTTTAAAAAATAGCAAATCGGGAGATTTAAAAGTAGCTGAGGTTGCATTCAGTTTGTTCCCTGAATTATTCACATTCTTGCCTCATTTTTGAGAATTGTACTACTGAATCTTAACAAGGTCCCACCAATTCAAAAACAGGGAAGGATTTACAAGTAATATTGCCCTGGGAAATACATGCCCTCAAAACAGAGATGTTGCACATCTGTAAGGTTAATAATCTTACTTCTAGAACAGACACGTCAAACTCGCGACGTCACATGAGGTCGCGCGACATATCGGGACTGTTTTGCCATTGCCGGCAATGGGGTGGGTGCGGCTTCCGCGTGACGTGTTCGGCCCGCGGGCCGGCAGTTTGACACCCCTGTTCTAGAAGCTTCTATGGAGATCTGTACTACTGAATCTTAATAAGGTCCCACCACCAATTCAAAAACAGGGAAGGATTTACAAGTAATATTGCCTCGGGAAGCACATTCCCTCAAAACAGAGATACTGCACATCTCTGTAAGGTTAATCTACTTCTAGAAGTTTCTATGGAGATTCTCAGTTATCCAGACCATGGTTGTCCCAAAGGTGCTTTTTCATAAGGCACCTGGACTTTTGTTTTTCCTTGAAGACGTTTCGCTTCTCATCCCAGAAGCTTCTTCAGCTCTCACTGATAGAACTATGGATCCTTCATATTCATAAAATATAAATCCTGTAAATATAGATTTGTAAGTATAAATCCTTCCATTCCCTACCATTCAATCGGAACTGAAGAAGCTTCCTGGATGAGGAGCAAAATATCTTAAACAGGACTTAAAATGCACCCTGGCACTGGCTTCAGAAACTCCCACATTCCCTGAACTCATGATTATAGGATGTGAGGCTTATTCCCCCAGATGCTGGGTTGTTTCCCAATTCAGCTGTTGACAAGAGTGAGACTGGCTGACGAGGGCAAGAACAACGGGGCACAAGTCATTTGGAAAGCAACGAAGGATGAGAGTCCTGGGAAGGGAGGGCCAGTTCTAGAGTAAAGATTCTCCTCAGAGCCTTAGACAGAAGGCCGGAAAGATGCAAAGAGCGAGCAGTTTATCTCAAGCTCCCTCTTCACTTTCCCTTTTTTTCAGGGAAATGGGTATTTCAATGGGCTGGGATTAAACACACACACACACACCCCTCTCTTTCACTGGGTTGGGATTAAGCATGCAGTTGCCTATCCTCCATCCTTCTCTCCCCCCATAAACCCCTTTTCAAATAAACCAGTTAAGGAATCAGCATCACACTGGCTATTTCGAGCTTTTGTAACCGTGGTGACAAGTTGCATCTTTTTATTAAGAGCGATGAGCAATTTCACAACCCCCAAACCCTCGTTTGTGCTGTTACGCCACGTGGACCCACGGACGACAATTCACAAACAGCTCTGCTCTTTCTGCAATGTCCTTTCTCTCTCGTGTCTGCGTCGTTCAGCTCTTCCGAAGTTAAGACTGACGTGAGACCTTGAAGTGCTTGAGGTAGGAAAATCACAAGAGGATGCTCTGTAGCCAGTAACCCACCACAAAAGTTCTCCCTTCACAAAGCCAGCCGTTCTGAACAGGAGGTACAGGACAGGAGCACCGTGGTTCTGCAGGGATGCCCTTCAAGACGGGGCCCCGAAGGCACCCCAAAGTCCCTGGCAAGTTGCTTCATCTCACCTGAAATGGTGGACCAGCTCTGGCAAACCAAATACGCCCTACAGCAGCCAACGCACCTAGTAGCCAGGCAACTTCTACAGAGAACACAATGCCATCCATTTTTCTGAGGTCCTACTATTCCAGGTCTTTGCCTCACTACTCGACAAAGAAACAACTCGGTCGGCCGGCGGCCTTTCCCCGACCGTTACTACTCTCTACTGCAAATCTCCTAGGAAGGTCCCCAGGCTGTTTCTCATCATCGAGAGGATGTTGGGGCCGGAAGACCCCCCTTGGGCTCGCAGAAGAACCGGCTGTTCAGGGTGTAGCCGCCCTCCTGCCCCCCCCGCACGTCGAAACCGATGGTGACCTCCTCGATCTCCTCGTGGCTATTCTGGACGGTGCTTTTCCCGTGCAGCTCCTTCAGGTGGCGCCGCAGGCCCGGCTTGTGCGTGAAGTGCATCTCGCAGTAGTTGCACTTGTGGGGCTTGATGCCGCTGTGGAGGTTGAGGTGGTCCTGCAGGGTGGCGTTCTGGGTAAAGCACTTGCGGCAAATGGGGCACTGGAAGGGCTTGAAGCCCGTGTGCACCCGGATGTGCCGGGTGAGGTTGCTCTTCTGGGAGAAGACCTTGCCGCAGCGAAGGCACAGGAAGAGCTTGTGCTCCTGCACGTGGCTGACCAAGTGGCCCTGCTGCTGGAAGACCCGGCTGCAGCGGGGGCAGCGGTAGGGACGCTCCAGGCCCGGAACCTTCCACGTGGCCACCCCGCTGCCCGTCCTCCATTCCCGGTAGTTGATAGCCGGGCCGTGGCGATGGCGGTGCAAGGGGTAGTTCCTCCACGGAGAAGCGGGGGAGGAGGTTGTGGAGGGGAAGGGGAGCCCTTTGCCGCTCATCTCGTCGTCGTAGCAGCCCTGCAGGTAGCTGCGGGTGATCTCCACGGCGGAGTTGATGAGGGAGAGGGAAATAGCGGGAGAGGCGGGTCCGTGGGAGCCGCGAGGGGTGAACTCCACAGCCATTTTGTTCTCTTCGCAGTCTGCTTTGCCTGGATTGGAAGATGGCTGCTTTCCCCCCTCTTCGTCCTCCTCCTCCTCCTCTTCCTCACCGTCTTGCTGTTCACTGCTCTCCTCCTCCGGCTTCTCCTCCAGCAGGGCGTCCGCCTTGGGGACCAAGTAGTGGGAGACGGCCTGAGCGCAGCGCTCCACCACGTGGCCCATCTGCAAGAAGGACGCCGCTGTCAAATAGTTGACCAGTTCCTTGATAGGCACTTCCAGGCACCCGGTGTAGCAGGAGAGCAGAAGCTGGCGCCCGATCTCTGGGCTCTGGAAGAGGGAAACCGTCACCTCTTGCGAATCGTTGAGCAGGAACTGGTCACGCAGGAAAGGGGAGCAGGCCGCAAAGACCACGCGGTGGCCGGGAACCCGCAGCTCGTTCACCTGCACCGTCACGTCGCAGAAGCGGCGTTGCTCCCGCAGCTGGTCCATGCGATGCAGCACGCTGTCGCCGTAACCGGGAAAGCGGAACTGTAGCCGCTCGCAGGCTGGGGCCATTATGATACGCCTGGAAGAGACAAGATGGAGGAGAAGGAAGAACTGTGAATGACAGGCAGAAGTTCCAGAGGAGGCGGGCCCGTTTGGAGGAGTGTTTCAGTAAGTACTGATAAAATGGAAGGGGAAAAAAAAGAGTAGGCTAAATAAAAAATAATAATCTGATGGAGAGGCCCTGATCAACTGAGAGCCAGTTTGACCTAGTGGTTAAGGCATCAGACGAGAAACTGGGTGGCGGTGAATTCTAGTCCAGCCATCTGGGTGACTTTGGACCAATCACCAGGAGACGGTGAATTCTAGTCCTGCTTTAGGAGTGAAAAAAATTGGATGACCTTGGGTAAATCATTCCCTCTCAGCCCAGCCTACCTACCTCACAGGGTTGTTGTGCTGGGGTAAAATAGGAGGAAAAAGAGGAGCACAGGTAGTCCTTGACTTACAACCACAAAGCCTAAAATTTCCACGGCTAAGCGTGACATTGTTAAGTGAGTTTTGCCCCATTTTACCACCTTTCTTGCCACGGTTGTTAAGTGAATCACTGCCGTTGTTAATAACACAATTGTTAAGTGAATCTGGTTTCCCCATTGACTTTGCTTGTCAGAAGGTCCCAAAAGGGGAATCGTATGAGCCCGGGACACTGCAACCGTCATAAATACGAGTCAGTTGCTAACTGAATTTTAATCACATGACCACGGGGATTGTGCAACGTCACCAGTGTGAAAAACGGTCCTAAGTCCCTTTTCCCAGCGCCATTATGAACTTCAAACGGTCACTAAACAAACTGTTGTTAAGTCGAGGACAACCTGTAGTGGATATGTTTGCTACCTTGGGTTGTTTATAAAAAAAATAATAAAGGTGGGATGTAAAATAAATAAATAATGAAATAAAGGTGGTTGATTTAAACTTTTGTGTATGGACAACTTCCCCATCAACAATTCCATGAAGGCAAGGGTTTAAAGTAATTTGTTTTCCAAGTTCAGATATACTGAGAAACTGTTTTACAGAACGTGTCTTAATCGTTTTAGCCAAACCTGGCTGATATGGGCACAAAACAGCCGAATTTGGTCCTTGTTTACGTTGAATCAGGCCTGGTTCATTTCACAACTAAACTGAGATGTCCTCCCGCTGGGGACAAATCAAACAGGAAAAATTAAGGAATGTCAAAAGGTGAAGAGTTTGCCTAACTGGATAGGGAGGCTTGGATTACTTTACACCGGGCCTTTTCTTTTTTCTTTTTCAAAACTCCGCTTTTGTTGATTAAAACCTCGCTGTAGCAGCAAAAATTATTTTGATTTCGTCCCCCACGTGTCCTCTTACTACTATTCCCGAAAGAGACCTACACAGTCGGAGCAACGAGCGCGCGTCCCCTTGCGCTACGATCCCCGCTCCCGTACGCAACCTGCGGGGCTAGCCGTCGCCCGTTGCGCTATTGGCGCGGGGTCCTTTTGCATTCCAAAGCTATTCGTAGAGCGACCCCTAGAGGAGCCTTGGAGCGTCCCGGTACGTTATTTGCGTCCCTTCTCGTTGCTGAAACGCCTATTCAGAGACGCCACTTACGCTCGCCGCCTAAGGGGTGCTGGCTCTTTATCCCAGGACGTACGACGCGCTTCTGGAGCCACTCACCTCACTGCCGCCTCGGGCACCTAATTGCCTCCTTCCCGGGACCACCTTCGCGTTTGGAGCCCCCCAAGACGGCCGCTCCGCATCGGCTCCTTTAGGCCTGCTCGCAGCACCTCGGCTGCGCCGCCATCTTGGAACCCGCCTCTCAAAGGGTCCGGGACTTTTTCCTCCCAGGCGGGCAAGGGCAGGGATTGCTCCGCGCCGCCACCCGCCTCCGGGGCGCAGCACAAGGGGGACCTCCGAGAGCGGGTGGGGGAGTGAAGGGTCATGCGAAGCGCTGGTATCACTCCGCGGGAAAGAGTCCCAAGGCTCAGTCCCTCTGACGCCCCATTGGAAGCATAGCTTTCCCCCCTCCAGTCGTTTCTGTCTCTCTATTGCCACCTCCCCCAAGTTGGTGCCTCCAGGGGGCTGGACTACAACTCCCATCTCCCCAGCTAGCAGCAGGGTGAGAGGGGAGTTGCAGTCTAATGCATCTACTCAGTCCTTCTGAAGCCCCATAGGAAGCTGAGCTCTTCCCTCCAGTTGTTCCTGTCTCTATTGCAACCTCCCCCAAGTTGGTGCCCCCAGAGGGCTGGACTACAACTCCCATCTCCCCAATTAGGGAGATCCAGTCCAATGCATCTACTCAGTCCTTCTGACGCCCCTTAGGAAGCTGAGCTCTCCCCTCCAATTGTTCCTGTAGTGCACCATCCCCCAAGTTGGTGCCTCCAGAGGGTTGGGTTACAACTCCCATCTCCCCAGCTAGCAGGATGGGAGTTGCAGTCCAATGCAACTGCATGGCACCAGCTTGGGGATAAACAGAAGGCCACAAATGCATCCCCAAATCTGTTATGATCTCCCTGGATTGCACTTAAACTTTTTTTTTCCTGGATGGCCCAGTCCGCTGAACTGTGAGCTATCTGAATTAACCTGGTTGAAAAGAACTCATATGGAAATGTAGCCACCGTTTCTTCAACTGAGCTGGTTAAGTGGAGGGTGAAAACGGGACCGATATGAGCTTTTTTGTCCCTAATTCAGACCCAAAGTTACCTGCCACCTCCATCAGGCTGTACATGGCCAAACAGATGCTGTACAATTTTTCTGCTCTTTAGCTGAAAAGATTCCTGAACTAGAAAGACTTACAAAATTAAATAATGGAGCAATCTGTGGAGTCAGGAATGCAAATGAGAAAGAAAACATAACCCTGAATCCTTAAGTTCTTCAGGATAGTAATGTATGGTTGGCTTGAGAACAGAATAACAGAATTGGAAGGGACGTTAGAGGTCTTCTAGTCCAACCCCCTGCTTAGGCAGCAGACTGTAGACCATTTCAGAAAGTGCTTGTTCAATCTCTTCATAAAAACCTCCAGTGATGGAGCACCCACAACTTCTGGAGGCAACCCGTTCCACTGATTAATTGTTCTGTCAGGAAATTTTTCCTTAGTTTTAGGTTGCTTCTCTCCTTGATTAGTTTCCATCCGTTGCTTCTTCTGATGTTCTGACCAGTGGGGGGATTCAGCCAGTTCGCACCAGTTCAGCAGAACCGGTAGCTAATTTTTTGTTGCCCAGGCCCAGAATGGACTTCCGGAAGCGGCATCCACACAGAGAACCGGTTGTTCACATATTTGAATCCCACTCCTTCCTTCCTTCCTTCTTTCCTTCCTTCCTTCCTGTGGTGGGATTCAGGCAGTTTGCACCACTTCGGCAGAACCGGTAGCTAATTTTGTGTTGCCCAGGCCCAGAATGGACTTCCGGAAGCGGCATCCACACAGAGAACCGGTTGTTCACTATATTTGAATCCCACCACTGGTTCTGACCCACCACCAGAACAAGACACTGGATCTGTTCCCCTAAGTTTTTCCCCCATCACAGTCCGGTGAGGCATGTTGAATTGAGAAATAACAACCGGCTTGAAATTGCAAGATAGCTGAATGCTTCCTTCTTTACATATCCTTCCCCATTTTGCACAAAATCACAATTCTCGTGCGGTTTCCTGCCTTGTAGGAGCAGGAAAAGTTATTGGGCTGGCCCTGTCCTCAGACAAGGCTACCAAAAGCTGGTAGATCAGATGTTCAGAAAAACAACAACCAGGGCTTGTGTATCTTGCAGATGTTCACGGAGGTTATAAAATTCAAGATAGCGGCCGCAGTTTTGGGAAACCCCACCCCACAGAAGATAGTGTTCATATTTCGATCCTTCCTTCCTCGCTCCCCAGCCCAGATATCCCGAACTGAAATTGTTTGGGGGGGGGGAGAAAAATCCTTATAAATGTTTATAAATCCAAAACCAGCCACCAATAAGATTCATGACTCTATTTCTGTGGTTCCGCAAAGCCTTTGAATGCAGTCCTTGGCTGCAGAGAGCTTCAAAAGGCAGAAAGAAACGGCTGTGTGATTGGAAATGGAAATAAAGGCCCCTTTCTCTTTTTTTTTAACCAAGCCCAGCATTCATATTCTGATTCACTGAGGTTTATCTTAATTCTGGGTTTGGATTAACGGTCAGTCTGGGAACTATATTCAGGGTTTACATCCCAACTGGCAAGACGCAATGCCTTGGGGATTCTCCGAAGTGCAAATCTTTTTCTGAAATAGTCCCAAAAGGGCTTTCTTTCCAAAGGCAACTAGACTTTGTTTTTCCTTGAAGACACTTCGCTTCTCATCCAAGAAGCTTCTTCAGTTCTGACTGAATGGTGGAGGACAGAAGGATTTAGGCCACTTGGAGGTTGATCTGTGCCCTCTGGGTCACCTGAATAGTGCAAATTGGTGCAAATAGGTGTGGAACCTTTTTTGGAACTGCCAAAAGAATTGTGTCGTAGACAGGAAATAGATCATGTCCTAAACTTCCCCCTCTGCTGAGAGAGGGCCGTTCAGTCTTAAAAAGTCTTTCACCCCTCTTTCAAACCAGTGGTCCTCTCCCTCCAGAATGTGGACTTGGCTGTCTTCCAAAGAGTGACCTTGGTCTTTCAAATGCAGATGGACTGCTGAATCTTGTCCCGATGGGTTTGTTCCCCTATCTTGTGCCATGTAATGACTCAATGACTCTCAGAAAGAGTGCTAACGACCAGATGATTGCAAGGAATACAAATCCATTCTCCACCATTCAGTCAGAACTGAAGAAGCTTCTTGGATGAGAAGCGAAATGTCTTCAAGGAAAAAAAAACCCCAAGAAAGTCCAGTTGCCTTTTGAAGAAGCGCCTTTGGGACAACCATGACCTGGATGACTTGAGAAACTTCATTTTTTAAATATGTCATGTTTACGGTGTAACCTACTTATCTATCTATCTATCTATCTATCTATCTATCTATCTATCTATCTATCTATCTATCTATCTATCTATCTATCTATCTATCTATCTATCTATCTATCTATCTATCTAATCTATATATCTATATCTATATATATCTATGCGTATATATCTATATCTATATCTATATATATCTATATATATATCTCATACTGTTAACCGCTCATCTCGCCCCGCCAATCCCTGTTTTGACCAGCCTTGATCCAGGAAAATGGGAAATGACATATATTAACAAGAAATAAACACTGGAAATAAAAACCACCATAAGTTCCTGTCACGTGACTGCAGAGTGCTGCAAACAGCCATCATCATCATAATAATAATAAAGTTGGGAGGGACCTTGGAGGTCATCTAGCCCAACCCCCTGCTCAGGCAGGAAACCCTATCCCATTTCAGACAAATGGCTGTCCAGTCTCTTCTTAAAAACTTCCAGGCCAGTTGCTAAGTGCCCAAAATGTGATCAACATGAACCTGGAGAGGTGGATCAGAACTTCTGATGAGTTCATAAGTACCATTGTTTTGGGTCCATCGGAATTTTGGTCGTAAATCGAGAACGCCCTGTATAGCCCGCAGCTTCTCTTCTTCAATCTTACCTGGAATTTACTTCCACACAACAACAACAACCCCCCCCCCCCGGTCTCAGCTTCCAAGTACAGAGGATACGTCATTCAAAATCAAACCAGCTTTTTATTCACAAAAAGAGTTTGTCCTGCTTAGCCCCAGAAAGAAACTGAAAACTGCAGCTTTTCTGAGACCTCCCCTCCATCTCCGTTTATAACAACAGCGCTCCCCAAAGGCAAACCAGGTGAGGTGGATAGAAAAGAGAGTTGTGAGAACGAAAAAAAAAAAAAATTCTCAGTGCAATGCAACGTGTTCCTCTAACAAAAACATGGCCGACACCAGAGAGTGGCGATGAGGCAAGGCAACGACTGTGAGTACTTTTTGTGCAAATGAGCGGAAGACTCCGTGTTTGGAGAATTGGCCTGGGTGGCCCAAACACCATCCTCCTCTCCTTCTGTGCCAAGAGGGAGGCCAACCTTGTGCTTCTGGTGGCTAGGAATGGATTCTTAGAATTGGATAAGAAAGTCACCCCCCACCCCACCCCCCCCAATACATCTCCCTAAAAACGTTTACCTAATACTGAGATCAAAAAGGTGAGAAAAAGGTCGGGGAGTGCAAAGGTGAGCTGCAAACAGGGAGGCCGAGAACACCTGGACGCTGCTCGGGCCCAACACAAAACAAAAGAGAGGTCGGCTGCAGAACTTGATGCAGCTTTTTGTTTTTTTTTTTCTCCTTTTAAAAAAAATCCAAACAGGTATAATAAAAGCATCATTCCAGGAGATGAAAAGAACGGAGACTTTGGGACAAACGGTCGCCCCCCACCCCCACGTTCGGTTAGCAACGGAGTCGGCAGCAAGAGCCATCCCTCTCGAGGTTAGGAGGAATTCATCCAAAGTGTGAAGAAAAAAAAGCACCACTGCAAATGACACACCATCTCAAGCCACAAGGTCGGGGGGGGGGCTCAGGCCCCCACCCCTCTGCCCGAGGTGCTATTTGAAGGACCGGAATCCTGGCCAGGAATGATAGCAGCATTTAAGACGGGGTCGGCTGTCGAAGGGGTGCTGATGTTCTTGGCTTTGCTCGGCTGGTCCAAGGAATGTCCCCCATTTTGGGGGTCTGGAGTTTGGCTGGTGGTCTGGACCTCCTCCTTGGGTCCAGTGGTCCTGCTCTCTGCCGCTGGATTATGCGAGGCTTTCTGTTGAGGGGGGACTCCGTTCTCCTGGATGGGAGGGTGGTCGGCATTGCCAGCCACGACTGGAGAGGTTCGCTCCAGTTTGCGATGCTTGTGGAGGGTGGCCGGGGGCTGTGGGGGGGCGGCATCGGAAGGAACCAGAATGCTCCGGATGAGCTCTGTGCAGACGGCCGAGGCCTGGCGGGTCTCGCGGCACAACTGGGACAGGCTGAGAAAGCCGTGGGGCAAATCCTGCACCACTCGCAGGGTGACTGGCTGACCGAGGGCCCTCAACCTCTGGGCAAACATCACGGAGTCGTCCAACATGGGATCCAGAGCACACGCCTAAGGAGAAGAGATGGTTGGATCCTGTAAATCCTAGGATTCGGGAAATCCGTGCGCTCCTAACCCTCACGTACCCCATTACAAGCTACTTTGGCCTAGTGCAAGGGTAGGCAACCTTGGCTCTTTTATGACTCGTGGACTTCAACTCCCAGAATTCCTGAGCCAGCCACGCTGAGGGGAAAGGGAGAGGTTTCCATGCTGAGCCATGCTGGCTCAGGAATTCTGGGAGTTGAAGTCCACGAGTCATGAAGGGGCCATAGTTCCCCCATGCTGGCTCAGGAATTCTGGGAGTTGGTCCACGAGTCATAAAAGAGCCAAGGTTGCCTATCCCTGGTCTAGTAGTTAAGGCACCCGGTTAGAAACCAGGAGACGGTGAATTCTAGCCCCACCTTTGGTGTGAAAGCTGGCTGGATGACTTTGCGCCTATCACCAGGAGACTGAGAATTCTAGTCTCGCCTTAAGCATGAAAGCCAGCTGGGTGACTTTTGGGCCTGTCCGTCTCTCCCAGCCCAACCCACCTCGAGTTATTGTAAAACATAATAAAGGCGGGATATAAACAAGGGTCTCTCAAGTTTGTTCCCAACTGAACTGGGAAATCCTCTCTTATCACCCATTTGCCCAATGCAGAAAGACCCTTTGTTGCCTGACTCAGATCCACTGAGGTCTACCCCTTGTTTTCAGAAGCGGCTAATCAAACCACTCTTAAAAGCAGCTCTCTCCAGTTTTTTATCTCCACCCCAGAAGTTAGTTGCCACCACATTGTGACCAAGTCACGGACAGTTCCCTGTTCCTCCTTCCCCAATTTCTCTTCCCTCCTCCTAGAGCAGGGGTAGGCAACCTTGGCTCTTTTATGACTCGTGGACTTCAACTCCCAGAATTCCTGAGCATAGCTGGCTCAGGAATTCTGGGAGCCTAGAGCCACCTCTGTCCTTCACCTACACCCAGCTCAAATTGTGCCGAGTGTAGACAGCAGCAATTTTTTTTTTTTGAACTGCACGCAAGCACCCAGTAATGCTGTAACGGCATGTCGGAATGACTTGGGAGTTGGTAGGAAGAGACTGCCTAGGGAACAATCAGATAAGGGGTGTGAGTGTGTGTGTGTGTGTGTGGGGGAGAACCCTCAGTTGCATAATGGGCAGAGAAAAAAAAACCTTAGGAAGCTCTAATTCAGTGGGCTGTCAAAAGTAAAGCTGGGAGATTTGTACTTTTAGACTTGCAAGATTGATGTCGACCAATGAACTAAGGCTACTTTATTGTAAGGCTGCATTAACAGAAAGAGGGCGCGGTGGCCTAAGTGGTTAAGACGCTGGGCTTGTCGACCGAAAGGTCAGCAGTTTGAGACCCAAGTACCACACGACGGGGTGAGTTCCTGCTCCTTGCTCCAGCTCCTGCCAGCCGAGCAGTTTGAAAGCATGCAAATCCAAATAGATAAATAGTGTTAGGGACCACTTTGGTGGCAAGGTAACAGCATCCACGCACCTGGGCATCTAACTCATGCCAGCCACATGACTACGGAAGTGTCTTCAGACAATGCTGGCTCCCTTGGCTAGGAAATGGAGGTGAGCAGCGCCCCCTAGAGTCGGGCGCGACCGGACAGGGGAAAGCTTTATATTAACAGAATCTCGCAAGTCTGTAAGTACAAATCGTCTGCCGTCTCTTTTGACAACCTAAGTTAAGAAGATTCCTTTCTGAGTTACTTTCTCTGCCCATTATGCAGCTGTGGGCTCCCCTCCACCTTGTCTAATTGTTCCCTAGACCAGGGGCCCCCAACCTTTTGGGCACCAGGGACCGGTTCCGTGGAGAGAGGTTTTTCCGTGGACTGCAGGGAGCGTGGTTTTGTGTGCTGCCTGCATCCCGCGGATGGGGCTTTGCTTGTTTGTGTGGACCGGTTGCTGGCATGCTGTGGACCGGTGCCGGTCCAAGGCCCAGGAGTTGGGGACCCCTGCCCTAGGCAGTATCTCTTCCCTCTATCTCCCAAGGTCATTCCCACATGCCATTACACCCACCCACTGGAGAGCTACCCGGGTGAGGGTATGTGCGAGCCCACTCCCCAACTTCCACATCTACTCAACCCTACTCCCACCCACCCCCCTTCCAGCCCACCCCACCTCCCTGCAGCCACACAGGCCAGGTGTGTGTGCTCACCACGATATGGATCGGAGGGAGTCCCTTCAACATTTCATCCGGGGCCAAAAGGGGCGACATGAACGGGTTCTTGACGATGGGCGACAGCGCTAGAGGCAGGCTGGCGGCAGGCTGGCTGGTGCGTAGCGGCTGGAAGCCGTCGGGAAACATCAAGCCCTGGGGACTGCTGGAGGAGAAGGCCTCTTGATCCTGGTTGGAGAGGAAGAAGGTGGGCTGATCTTCAGAGTCCGGAGTGGTGGAGCTTGCGTCTCGCTGGACATCGGAGGACCCTAAGAAATTTTGACACGTCTGGCTCTTCTTCCGGGCATCTTTGTGGCTGGCAAATGGCTTCGATTTCAGGCTTGTCTCTGATGCGCTTTTCCTCAAGGCTTCTGCACAGAATAACAGAGTAACAGAGTTGGAAGGGACCTTGAGGTCTTCTAGCCCACCCCCCCCTTGCTAAAGCAGGAAACCCTGTACCATTTCAGACAAATGGACATCCAATCTCTTCTCAAAAACCTCCAGTGTTGGAGCACCCACAACTTCTGGTGGCAAGCTGTCCCACTGGTTAATTGTCCTCACGGTTGGGAAATTTCTCCTTATTTCTAGGTTGCTTCTCTCCTTGATTAGTTTCCATCTGTTGCTTTTTGTCCTGCCTTCAGGTGCTTTGGAGAATAGTTGACCCCTTTGTGACAGCCGTTCAAATATTGGAAGACTGCTACTGTCTCACCCCTGGGCAGAGGCAGGGACCCTCAGCCCTGCTTTGAAGCCCCCCCCAGGGCTCATGGCCTCTTTGGCCACCCAATTTTGCAAGATTTCATTTATACAACCACCACCCAGCAAAAAAATTTCCATTGTTAAGGAAGGCAGCCAAGTGAGTTTTGCCCCATTTTACGACCTTTCTTGCCTCAGTTGTTAAGTGAATCTGGCTCCCCCCACTGACTTTGCTTGTCCGAAGGTTGCAAAAGGGGATCACGTGACACCCCCCCACCCCGGGACACTGTGACCGTCGTAAATATGAACCAGTTGCCAAGAGCCTGAGTTTTGATCGCGTGACCAGAGGGATGTGGCAACGGTCATGCGTGTGAAAAATGGCCGTAAGTCACTTTTTCAGTTCCATTGTTAACTTCGAACGGTCACTAAACTGTCGTAAGTTGAGGACTACCTGTATTTACGTTTTAAGCAGCAGCACATGATTTTGGCAAGAGAAAAACCGACAGTTCCTACCAAGTGCTGGAATTAGTAAGGAGTTTGGAAGCATCGCCACCAGCCGTCCACGGGACACCTTACGGAGCCCCGGGTGGTTCTCCAATCTGGTAATAATAATAATAATAAAGTTGGAAGGGACCTTGGAGGTCATCTAGTCCAACCTCCTGCTCAGGCAGGAAACCCTATACCATTTCAGACAAATGGATGTCCAGTCTCTTCTTAAAAACTTCCAGTGTTGGAGCATTCACCGCTTCTGGAGGCAGGTTGTTCCACTGGTTAATTGTTCTAACTGTCAGGAAGTTTCTCCTTAGTTCTAGGTTGCTTCTCTCCTTGATTAGTTTCCATCCGTTGCTTCTTGTCCTGCCTTCAGGTGCCTTGGAGAATAGCTTGACTCCCTCTTCTTTGGGGCAGCCCCTGAGATATTTGAAGGCTGCTATCATGTCACCCTTAGTCCTTCTTTTCATTAAACTAGACATACCCAATTCTTGCAACTGTTCTATATATATTTTAGCCTCCAGTCCAGGAAGTTTCTCCTTCATTCCAGGTTGCTTCTCTCCTTGATGAGTTTCCATCCGTTGCTTCTTGTCCTGCCTTCCGGCGCTTTGGGGAATAGCTTGACTCCCTCTTCTTTGGGGCAGCCCCTGAGATATTGGAACGCTGCTGTCATGTCCCCCCTCGTCCTTCTCTTCATTAAACTAGACATACCCAATTCCAGCAACCGTTCTTTGTATGTTTTAGCCTCCAGTAGCTGCCATGTCTGTGGCGAGAACACGAGGAAGAGGAAGGCAGGAGCAGAGGAGCACGGAAGCTGGCAGCACGGAGCCCGGGGGAGGCCCTTCTTACCATTTACGGCACCCGCCCTGTTGTGCTTGCCTGTCTTGTCCATCAAAGAGCCAACCAAGGCGGACGCACCCAGGCGCAAGTCTCGGAAGAGAAGGGCCGTGTTCCGGCGCATCATGTCCATGGGGTCCAGCTTCTCCAAGGCCGAGTCATCTGGCTGCTCTGACTCCATTCCTTCGGGTTGGGAGACAAAAATGGGGGGAGGGGAGGGAAGTATTTCGATCAGGAGCGTCCAACCCTGGCCACTTTCAAGACCGGTGGACTTCAACTCCCAGAATTCCCCAGCCAGCCAGCAGCATGTAAATCACGTGACCGTGGGGAATGCTGCAACGGTCATAAAGGTGAAAAAATGGTCTTAAGTCACTTTTTTCAGTGCCGTTGTAACTTCGAACAGTCACTAAATGAACAGTTGTAAGTCGAGGACTACCTGTACAGTACAGTTCAGGTGCCCCCGTGGCTCCCAAAAATTCTGCGTGGCTTATAAATGACAAGGAAGGAAAAAAAAAACAAAAAAACTTGGAAGTGGCTTAAAAGGAGGGGAGGGGAATTCTGGGAGTTGAAGTCCACAGATCTTAAAGTGGCCAAGGTTGGACGCCCCTAATCTAAAGGTAAGCATGTAAACAAAACAAAACAAAACAAAAAAAATCTTCCTCCCCCCTCCCCAAAGCAACAGGAACTCAACTATCCCCATGCCTCAAAGCTTGGGAAAATAGCTAGGCCTTTATTATATCTTCTTGAATGTCATCAAGACAGGAGCCGTCGGGGTCTCTGGTGGGAAGCTATGCCCGAGGGCAGAAAAGGCACACTTCCTGGTTCCCCAAAGATGGCATTACTTGATGGCGCACTTCCTGGTTCCCTAAAGATGGCATTACTTGATGGCGCACTTCCTGGTTCCCCAAAGATGGCATTACTTGATCTATAGCAAGGGTCCCCAACCCCCGGTCTGTGGACCGGTACTGGGCCATGTCATGCCAGGAACCAGTCCGCACAAACAAGCAAAGCCCCATCCGGGCTTTTTTGTGTGCAGGCAGCACACAAAACCAGGCATTCTCCGGTCCGTGGAAAACCTTTCTCCACAGAAACGGTCCCTGGTGCCCAAAAGGTTGGGGACCTCTGATCTATAGGATCCAAAGTGCCCTCACGCTGCCCAATCTCACAAGCTGGGGAAGAACTTTTGAAGACTGAATGACCATAACCAGGCCCTATGCCAAGGGGGGGGGGCTTTACAGGTGACAACCAGCTGCACCTGGAAGCCAACTTTGAAATATAGCTCATCCTCCACCCTGGGGCCAATCTTTCCTGACACAGATAGATACCTGGCGGTCAGTTGCCAGCCCCAGCTTCCTCCCTTCTTGGCCCACCTCCCTAACCTTAGGGCCCCCTCCTCCCCTTTTTTCCAGCGAGCTTCCTCACCTGCGTAGGCACTGAGGCATTTGCACAAGACGCTGAGAGGCAGGAGCGGGTCCAGCAGGGTGAGAAGCCGTGAGGGCGAGGCAGCAACCTCCAAGAGGGTGACGGGGTAGGCTGCCATGATCCCGTCCGGCATCTTGATCCCAAAAGCGGCGGCACGCATGGAGACGGTAATGCAGAGGTTGCCGCCAGCGCTGTCCCCTGCAAGGCAGACCGTTTGCGCTGTGGAGCCTGCCAAGGGACGGAAAGGAAGAGGGGATCAGAACTGGGATGGCGGTGATGAAGAGAGAGGAGCAGAAGGATCAAACCGTCTGCATTCTGCAGGCTGTGATCAAGAAAATCAAAATGGCGGCCTGGATGTTATGATCCAAGCGTTGTTCACCAACTGCTGAAAATCAGCTCTAAGGTTCCCAGCTTTTTCGAGGATAAGAAACGCATCTGAAAGTGTCTGATGAATCTTAAGATTGGAGTACGCACACACACACACACACATGTACAAAATTAGAAAAAAAATTCCAAGGTTCTCCCTTGGAAAAAAAGGGCAACATTCAAAATCCCCCTATCCTGTTTGTCGTGGTCTCCCAGACTCACCCACTTTTTATGACTGACTTTTCCGCTTGTAGGTGGCCAAGCTATGAACTGATTCCCAATGGATGTAGAATTTGTATGGACAAATATAATGAAGTACGAGACTCGTTTATACGAAATAAGAGTAGGTGAAAGAAACATGGAACTATCAAGTGCATTAGAAATATATGCAGGCTTGAATCATATTTGCATTAGACAAGTAGATAGAGCAGGGGCCCTCAAACTTGGCCACTTTAAGGCTTGTGGACTTCAACTCCCAGAATTCCCCAGCCAGCCATGCATGGCTGGCTGGGGAATTCTGGGAGTTGAAGTCCACAAGTCTTAAAAGTGGCCAAGTTTGAGGACCCTTGAGATAGAGCATTGAAACGATCTATTGTTGCAATGATACCACGTTTTGTTGCATTTTTTCCACTTCTTTTTAAACCCCTTTGCTTTTCGACAATGTACCTCTATCCTAATCATTACTAAGGTTTATCGCACAGTCAGCCAGATGTTCAGACTTGATTTGGCATTTTTGTCCACCTATTGTCCACCTATTCCCAAGGACCTGGGTTAGGCAGATGTGGATGTTGGATGGAGTTTAGAGGTATCGTTGTGGGACAGACGCTGCTTCGAGTAAATCGGCCTTTTGCCATTGGCCAATGGTGGATTATGTCCTTTTTCTTTTTCTGTTATTATTTCAAAAGCAGTAGAAAACAAAATTAAACACGACAGGTAGTTCTCGACTTACAACCGCTCCTTCACTAAGCATTCAAAGTTATAATGCCACTGAAAAAGTGACTTATCACGAGTGTTTTTTTTTCACATTAAAGCACTGTCACTGCATCCCCGTGATAAAATTTCGGAAGCTTGGCAACTGACATGTACTTATGACGATTGCAGCGTCCCGGGGTCACGTGATCCCCCTTTTGTGACCAGATTCACTTAGAAAAGTTGTAAAGTGGGGCCAAATTTACTTCACTGTCTGGCTTAGCAAGAGAAATCTGGGGGGTCAACTGTGGCCATAAATCAAGGACTACCTGTACTGCTTTGTCCTTTGGGCCTCCCCCCCCAGAGGGAGGGGCTGCCCCCAATTCCTTACCCAAGAGGTGGCAGTTCTTAAGGGCCCAGCAGTAGGCAAAGAAGCACTCCTCCAACGCTCGTGGGAAGGGAGCCTCGGGGGACAGTGAGTAGTCGATAGAAAGAATAGGGGCCCCCAGCTCCTGAGCCCACGATTTCAGGTAGGGCTCGTGAGACTTGGAAGTCTGCGCTACGAAACCCCCTCCGTGAAAGTGCACCATGAGGTAAGGGGAACGAGGCAAGGTCTTGGTCTTCCAGGGCAGCTCCAGGGCCAGAGTTCCTTCTGGTCGCATCAATTTGAGCAATTCCTCGCTGTCCTAGAGAAGAAACAGATTGCAAGGTTAGATCAAGAGATCCCAAAGGCCCAGGATCGGCCTCCTGTCGCTCCCTCCCTATGGTGCCAGCCCCAGATGGTGAACACTCCAGGGACCTTGTGACAAATATGAGCCTCTGTTTCTGGGAAGCATCTTGACAAGCTGCAAAGGAGGAAAACAGGGAAGGTTGATTTAATCAGGATTGAGCTGGGAGAGACCTTGGAGGTCTTCTAATCCAACCTGCTGATCAAGCAGGGAACCCTACACCATTTCTGACAAATGTTTGTCCAATCTCTTCTTAAAAACCTCCAATGTTGGAGCACCCACAACTTCTGGAAGCAAGCAGTTTCACTGGTTAATTGTGCTCACTGTTAGGAAATTTCTCCTTAATTCCGGGTTGCTTCTCTCCTTGATTAATTTCCATCCGTTGTTTCTTGTCTTGCCTTCTGGTACTTTGGAAAATATATTGACCCCCTCTTCTTTGTGTCAGCCCCTCAATTACTGGAATACTGCTATCATGTCACCCCTTTGCAAAGAAAGATGGACACTAGAAGACCTCCAAGGTCCCTTCCAGTTTCTATTCTATTCTATTCTATTCTATTCTATTCTATTCTATTCTATTCTATTCTATTCTATTCTACTCTACTCTACTCTACTCTACTCTACTCTACTCTACTCTACTCTACTCTACTCTACTCTACTCTACTCTACTCTACTCTACTCTATTCCTTTCTTTTATTATTGTTGTTCTGTTGTGTTCTATTCTATTCTCCATTCCATTCTCCATTCCATTCCATTCCATTCCATTCCATTCTATATTCTATTCTATTCTATTCTATTCTATTCTATTCTATTCTATTCTATTCTATTCTATTCTATTCTATTCTATTCTATTCTATTCCATTCTATTCCATTCCATTCCATTCCATTCCATTCCATTCCATTCCATTCCATTCCATTCCATTCCATTCCATTCCATTCCATTCCATTATTCTATTCTATTCTATTCTATTCTATTCTCCATTCTCTCTTCTCTTCTTTCAAAATGAGGTTTCCTTATTGGCCAAATATAGTTTCGGTCTTGTCAACAGGCGGGAACAGTCCCCAGACTGCTACGCTTTGAACGTGCTATTCCTCAGCCTGCTGGGCCAGCTTGAGGGTGAACTTCACACCTGTCCATACCTGTCCTTCACGCAGCTCGTGGGAAATGAGCCTCATCTGGACGGCTCCTGGCCCAGTGTGGGCCACCGGAGGTGTGATGGTAACGGTCAGTTGGGGGTTAGAAACCAGAGGCAGGTCAAAGGAATGGGGTGGGACCACCAAGGCTCGGGACAGCCGGACCTGAGAGGAGGCCATGCTGGCTAGCGACTGCAGAGAGAGGAAAAGATAAAGCAGAGATTAAACAAACACTGGCCTGTCCTCAAATATCCAGTATCTTTCCATAAGGATTCGATGCACGTCACTCGTTGAGGAACGAGGGCTTTAGATACCCGCCACTTTTCCTTCTCTGTCCATGAGGACCCTTGTTTGACCTGACACTTGCAGGCTGTCCTCGACTTACAACAGTCCATTTAGTGACCGTTCAGAGTTACAACGGCACTGAAAAAAAGTGACTTATGGCCATTTTTCCCACCTAGGACCGCTGCGGCATCCCCAGGGTCACGTGATCCAAAGCCAAATGCTTGGCAACTGACTCGTATTTATGACGGTTGCTGCATCCTGCGGGGGGGGGAGGGGTCACGTGACCCCCTTTTGCGACCTTCTGACAAGCAAAGTCAATGGGGAAGCCAGGTTCACTTAACGACCGTGTTACTATCTTGACAACTGCAGGGATTCACTTAACAGCTGTGGCAAGGAAGGTTGTGAAACGGGGCAAAGTTCGCTTCACAACTGTCTCGCTTAGCGACAGAAATTTTGGACTCAGTTGTGTTGGTAAGTCGAGGACTACCTGCACAGTAAAAGTTATAGTAAAAGTTATTAACAATTTTTGTTTATCCTTATGAATCTTTTTCAGGTCTGCTCTTTCTTCTGATTTATCTTTTTTTTTTTCTCCCCCCCCCATGAAAATATTGTTGGTGGGGATCCGGTGAGGGACACCCTTTCCTAACGGCAGGACTCACCGCCAGCAGTTCTGTCTCGGTGAGGTTCCAAAATCTCTTCCAGAAATGGACATCCAAGTTCTGAGTAATGCGCTCAAACGCCGATCCTCGCAGTTCAGGGTCAATGGCAAACTTCCCACTCATGAAGAGAGAGCCAGCGGCCACGCCTACAGGAAGGAAGGGAGGGAGGGAGGGAGGGAGAGAGGGAGGATGGAGAAAGGAGGGAGGGAAGGGAGAGAGGAAGGAAGGAAGGAGGGAGGGAGGAGGTAGGGAGAAGGAGAGGGGAGGGAGGGAGGAAGGAAGGGAGAGAGGGAGAGAGGAAAGGAGGGAGAGGGATGGAGGAAGGGAGGGTGGAGAAACGGAAGGAAACGGTAGGGAAAAGAAGGAAGGGAGGGAGGGAGGTAGGTAGGGGAGTCAGGGAAGGAAGGAAGGAAGGGAGGAGGGGGGGAGGAGGGAGGAGGGAATGGAGGGTAAAGGGGACGGGAGGAAGGGAGGGGGAAGGAAGGAAGAAGGAGGGAGGGAAGGGAGGGAGGAGAGGGAGGAAGGAAGGGAGGGAGGGAGGGAGGGAAGGAGGAAGGGAAGAGGGAGAAAGGAGTTAAGAAAGAGAGAAAGAGATCAAAAAAGCTTCCTGCCTGATTATATCCAGAGAAATTCCCACATCAGGGGAAGGAAAGGATCAGCAAGGGCAGCACAACCATCACGTAACTCTTACTATAGGGTGTACCTGAGTCCTGATACTCACCAATGCCGGAGATGTTCCGTTTGTAATTCTCCCCAAAGGAGACCAGGCTGATGGCGATGGTCTGCAGAAAAGGCCGGATCGAAGGAGCAAACTGCAGGATGAAGAATTAACGTGAGAAACGGTGAGCAATCCTGTTTTTTTTCCCCTGATACTTGAACCCAGCCTGCCAACAGCTCCAGGCCAGAGAGAGCTGAATGTACTTCTTTTATTTATTTATTCGTATCAGAAGCATATCAATTAAAATAAGACAAAGTACGGTGTATGCCGTAAAATTGAAACTGTAAAATACAAGATTAAAATGTGTACAAATCAAACAGATCTTGCCCAGGAACTAGCAACATCGTGTTCTGTCGTGCTGCCCTGAGGTCCTCAAGTGCACACCGATTGGGACACAAAGGGTAGGGACACATGTGTGTTGTTGTCTCTGTGTCACCGCAGCTGCAAAGAGCAGAAGCAACGGGATAGCTCCCTTTGTTCAGAGTCTCCCTGGATCTTGTTCCCGGGCAATAAATAAATAACGCATTGATTTATTACCGAAATAATAAGTAATTCTTGACTTACAACTTTTTTCTTTCATGACCATTCCAAGTTACAACGGCACTGGAAAAAGTGGTTTATGGCCGTTTTTCACACTGACGACCATTGCAGCCTCGCCAATTTGGATGCTTGGCGACTGACTCGTATTTATGACGGTTACAGAGTCCCTGGGGTCACGTGACCCCCTTTTGCAACCTTCCGACCAGCCAAGTCAATGGGGAAGCCGGATTCACTTAACAACCAGTTAGTGATTCACTTAACCGCTGTGGCAAGAAAGGTCATAAAGCGGGGCAAAACTCATGGAACAAAGGTCTCACTTGCCCATGGAAATTTTGGGCTCAATTCTGGTCGTAACGTCGAGGACTACCTGCATTCATAATCTTATTCTCCTTTGTTTGCAGGCTTAAAACGCGTCGTTGTAGGAGCCAGTACAGGTAGCCCTTGATTTACAACCACAATCGCGCCCAGGATTTCCGTCGCAAAGTGAAACCTTTGTTAAGGGAGTTTTGCCCCATTTTACGACCTTTCTTGCCACAGCTGTGAAGCGAACGACTCTAGTTCTTAAGTGAGTAACACGGTCATTAAGCGAAACAGGCTTCCCTGTTGACTTGGCTTGCCAGAAGCTTACAAAAGATGATCACGTGACCCCGGGACGGGGTGACCGTCATAAATAGGAGTCAGCAGCCAAGCATCTGGAATTTTGATCCCATGAACCTGGGGATAGCTGCAAGGATCATCGGTGTAAAAGAAAAGGGTCATAAGTCACTTTTTCCAGTGCTGTTGTAATTTCCAATGGTCATTAAATGAACTGTTGTAAGTTGAGGACTATTTGTAGACAGGAACTGATCGATCTTTGAAGGCTTTTCTTCCCTCCCAGCTGGACTAAAACAACCAACAACAGACAGATTCTTTTCAGAGGGATACGGTCAGTGGTGGCATTCATCCGGTTTGCCCCACTTCGGCAGAACCGGTAGCTAATTTTTTGTTGCCCAGGCCCAGAATGGACTTCTGGAAGCGGCATCCATGCAGAGAACCGGTTGTTGACATATTTGAATCCCACCACTCCTTCCTTCCTTCCTTCCTTCCTTCCTTTCCTTTCCTTTCCTTTCCTTTCCTTTCCTTCCTGTGGTGGGATTCAGCCACTTCGCACCACTTTGGCAGAACCGGTAGCTAATTTTTTGTTGCCCAGGCCCAGAACGGACTTCCGGAAGCGGCATCCACACAGAGAACCGGTTGTCCACATATTTGAATCCCACCACTCCTTCCTTCCTTCCTTCCTTCCTTCCTTCCTTCCTCCCTCCCTCCCTCCCTCCTTCCTTTCCTTTCCTTTCCTTTCCTTTCCTTTCCTTTCCTTTCCTTCCTGTGGTGGGATTCAGCCACTTCGCACCACTTTGGCAGAACCGGTAGCTACTTTTTTGTTGCCCAGGCCCAGAATGGACTTCCGGAAGCGGCATCCACACAGAGAACCAGTTCTTCACCTATTTGAATCCCACCACTGGATACGATGCCATTTAGCCGGACAAAGAAACCCAAAGCCCCTTTTGACATTTTCTGCCAGCCAGGACGCTGGATCAAATCCGAGACAGGGCTGGCTCCAAATTCAGCTGGGAACGCGCACAAACGCATAGGCAACATGCTGCAGCAAGGCTGAAGAGTGACAGGCAAGAGTTGGGGACAGGAGGGGTGTGTGTGTGTGTGTTTGTATGTGTGTAAAACACAGGAATGTGGGCCGGCTGATCAAGGCTGCAACTTGTCCAGGAAAAGTGGAAAAAAATTAAACAGGAAGGTCAGAGCTGCCTCTGGTTGACAGGGAGGCTACATCTAAGGCTATGACAATGCAAGCGGCAACTCAGGCTCTTTGTGTGTGTGTGTGTGTGTGTGTGTGTGTGTGTGTGTGTGTGTGTGTGTTGGGGGGTGGAGATTCATCGCTGATAGGAAATAACATGAGCCCTGATGTCTGTAGAGCAGTGATTTCTCCACCTTGGGCACTTTAAGAGGACTGGACTTCAACTCCCAGAATTCCCCAGCCAGCATGCTGTTGAATTAAACGTTCAGTGATAAGCGTTTCTTCTCTCCAGGAAACGATAACTTAATCTTGTACGCCGCCCGTAATTACTACGTATGACTTGGGCAGCTGTATAAATTTGTTTAACAAATAATAATAATAATAATAATAAAATAAACTGACTTCCCCAGGATGTTTCTTGCCCTCCCCTCCGCGAAACTATTTCAGCAAATTGCTTTATTTCCTCAATCAGTCTCATGTTTGCGTGCGTTCCAAAAAAGGAACAAACAGAAGCTCCTTCCTGGAGGAAAATACCACCAAAAAGCAGGGGTCTCCGATCTTGGCAACTTTACGACCTGTGGACTTCAACTCCCAGAATTCCTCAGACAGCCGTGGAATTCTGGGAGTTGAAGTTCACGAGTCGTAAAGTTGCCAAGGTTGGAGACCCCCCTGACCTAAAGTGAATCAACAGAAAGGAAGCAAAGTCCAGTTTCTCCAAGAAATCCATCTGGGGATGAGATCAAAGAGATTAAATCCCAAACTTTGTTAAAAGTGATCAGCTCGGAGGCTGGGAGGGAAGGAAGAACTGTGCAGGGTGTGTGTGTGTGTCTAAAAATATGACTCATCCCTGGGGATGCGTTTCGAGACAGAAAAATATATATATAAAATTTTGATTTTAGGTTTTGCTGATTAAGCTAGTCTGTCGTGATAAACATGGCTTGTCCTTGTTAAGGTGGTCAAGTAAAAAGCTGAGGTTGCAATTCTATTTTGTATTTTACTGCGCTGAAAAAAATTGGAGGTCAACGGTTTTTTTTCCTTTCCTTCTTTGCCCTACACTTTTCCTTTCCCCCTTTTTTTCCTTTTCCCATTTCCCCACTATTTTTATTTTCACTTGTATTTTAGTGGTTAAGGCACTAGGCTAGAAAGCAGGAGACACTGAGTTCAAGTTCTGTCTTAGCTATGAAAGCCGGTTGGGTGACTTTAGGCCAATCACCGGGAGATTGGAAGTTCTAGTCCCACCTGACCTATGAAAGCTCATTGGGTGACTTTGGGCCAATCACCAGGAGACTGGGAGTTCTAGTCCCACCTGACCCATGAAAGCTCATTGGGTGACTTTGGGCCAATCACCAGGAAATGGTGAGTTCTAGCTTTGTCTTAGGCAAGTAAAACCAGCTGGGGGACTTTGGGCCAGTCCCTCTCAGCGCAGCCCACCTGACAGGGTTGTTGGTGTGGGGAACACACACAATGTTGGATCTGCTCGGCGCCTTGAGTTATTTGTAAAAAGAATAAAGGCAGGATTGTTGGGTATGTTCGCCACCTTATTTGTAAAAATAGCAAAAGCAGGATACAAACATACCTACCTACCTACCTACGATAATCCTAATAAAAACGCTTCTTCTAAAAGAAAGAGAGGCAAAAACCTTGCATCTTCCCCCCCCCCAAACCTCCCTCCCAAGGAGTTCACCTCCCCAATTCTGCAAGATGGCTGCCTCGGTGGTCCTCACCTGAAAGCCCATGCAGCGCCCGTAAAAACACCCCTTCTGCATCGTGATGTATTCCTGGAGAAACTGTTCCGACAGGCCCCGATCCTCATGGTTGAAGAGGTACCCGGGGCGGTTCTGGGTCAACAAATGCTGGGCTAGGTAGACCAAGGCCCGGAGCTGGGTCAAGGCCACACAATACGCTTCCAGTTCGGCGCAATTGTGGTTGGTCCGGAAGAAGATGCTGCGGCGGTTGGTGGCCACGTAGCGGCTTTTGTGGATGATGTGAGCCACGCAGCAGCGCACCGTCTGGGCCAGGCTGCGGTAGCCATTGGCCGGCGTGTGCTCGTCCAGGTCGAAGATGTGGTAGACGGCGGAGAAATGGTCCAGCATCGGCTCAAGGCACCGGGCATGTTCTCGGATGGTGGTGAAGGTGGCCAGGAAGCGTTGACCTGTCTCGGTGGGGACGTTCTGGAAGAAAGCCACGTTATCCTCGGCCAGCGTGAGCAAGGTTTGGAACAGCGGCCGGGCGTCCATGGTGCTGGAATTGGGGGAGCCTGAGGTGGGAGGAAGAGAAAGAATGAAACCGTTGGTTCCAAGAAGAAAGGAGAGAAGAGATTGAGGAGGCCACTTTGGAGGCCGAAGGACAGTGTGGTCCCAACTCCTAACTTTTTACTTACATTCTCCTGTCTCTGTCTCAGCTAAGTACTCCATAAAGCCCACGTAGCTCCTGGAAGACTGCTGGCCCTATAAGGGGAGGGGGCATCGCTTAATACAGCAGCAATCCTCAGCCCCCAACTCTTCTCCCCAATTGTCCACCCCTTTGAGTGGACAGGAGGAGACCATACTAAACAGGACGAAGCAGGAGAGGACCAAGGACATTTGGTCACAGAAATGAGGGAAAGCTTAGGCCAAGGGTGTGTGTGTGTGCAACCTTGACAATTTTTTTAAGAGTGGTGGACTTCAACTCCCGCAGCTGGCTGGGGAATTCGGGGAGCTGAAGTCCACAAGTCTTAAAAATTGTCAAGCTTGGACGCCTCCCGTAACTTATAAATCACATTTCTCAACCTATTTTTACTTTCCTTCCTCAACTCTCCACAAAAAAAGTACAATTGCCAATATTTCCCCTCCTGTGGGAGGGAAGACGCGAACCACAACACTCACAATTTTTTTGCCAGATTGCCTTTTGCTCTTTCCCACCATCCCAGTGTGAGAACCCCCGTTCTCTCCCCACGTCCTCCCCCCAGCCCCATTTCAGCTACTAAGGAACAGCAGTCCTTGTTACTGTGGTCTAGTTTCAGACTCTGGAAGACCCTCCCCACACATTGTCCCCCTCCTCACAAACCCCAAAGAAATTTACGACATCTCTGCCAGGGAGACCACCCCTCATCCCGCAAAGGAGACGGAGATAAATGGTATTTCGGACTCCCCTTTTGGAGTTCGGGAAGAGAGCAAGAGAGATCGGCGGGCATCTCTGCCCACAGCTGAGACCCTTCCCCATTTTGCTAACAAATCTCCCCGTGCAAGGTCATCTCACCTCGAGGGGTGGGGGATCCTGTGCAAGGACAGGACACTCACCCGGTGTCAACTAACCGGCATCCAGCCTTCTGGTGAAGGGATCAAGTTGCCTTACAACCACCGGCTGACTTAAAACACCGCTGGGGAAACTGACTCCGCCTTTGGAGGACGAAGAGGAGGGGTCAGTCCAGAAGAGGGGGGAGGAGGAAAGCAGGAGGAGCCCCCCCCACCCGCCCCCAGGTTTGCTGGGTGAAGGGGTGCAGGCTGAACAGAGATGCCTGAATTTAACCCAGCGCGACGGAGATCTGGAGACCGAGAAAAACAGGATGAAAGGATGGGCATCTCTCTCTCTCTCCCCTCTACATGAACTTACTATTTTTCCAGAGAAGTTCATCTCCTCCGGAGACAGGAATTTTGGGGTAGCAGATCAACTTTCCTCTGAAATGCCATTTCTGGAATACATGAGGAGCCACCAGCAGGTCTTTAAGGAGAAATCTGGGTGCCCGTTGTGGGGAGGGGGGGTACCAAGGGGAAGCGAAAAGTTTTGGACACAGAAGGAGCAGGAATGATCAAATGGGGAGACGGTTTGGGAAAGAAAACCGCCAGGCTCTATACAGGTGGTCCTCGGCTTACGACCACGACTGATCCCAACGTTTCTGTGGCTAAGTGAGAAATTTGTTCAGTGAGTTTTGCCCCGTTCTTGCCATTATTTGTCAAGCGAATCACTGCAGCTGTTAAGTTAGTATAACAATGGTTGTTAAGTGATTCTGGCTCCCCCCCACAGTGACTTTGCTCATCAGAACATAACAACAACAACAACAACAGCAACAGCAACAATAATAATAAAGTTGGAAGGGATCTTGGAGGTCATCTAGTCTAACCCCCTGCTCAGGCAGGAAACCCTATACCATTTCAGACAAATGGCTGTCCAGTCTTTTCTTGAAAACCTCCAGTGTTGGAGCAGCCACAGCTTCTGGAGGCAGGTAGTTCCACTGGTTAATTGTTCTAACTGTCAGGAAGTTTCTCCTTACTTCTAGGTTGCTTCTCTCCTTGATTAGTCTTCATCCGTTGCTTCTTGTCCTGCCTTCAGGCGCTTTGGAGAATAGCTTGATCACAAAAGGTGATCCCACGACCCCGGGACACCGCAGCTGTCATAAATATGAGTCAGTTGCCAAGCGTCTCCATTTTGATCACGTGACCACGGCCGTAAGTGCGAAAATAGGTCCTAAGTCGCTTTTCCCCCCCCAGTGCCGTTATAATTTAGAACGGTCCCTAAACGGACCGTTGTTAAGTCAAGGCCTACCTGTACTGCAGAGAAGAGAGAGCTCAAGTTCTGTGGCTTGGAAGAATACTCTCCTACAGGTAATCCTCGACTTACAGCCATTAGTAAATCGAGGACTACCTGCACACATCTCTCCTACAAGGCTTAATCATTTTTCCCATCAGGTGGGCACAAGTATCTGAGGGGCTGCCCCAAGGCAGAGGGGGCCAGGTTGTTCACCAGAGCACCAGAGGGAAGGACGAGAAACAATGAATGGAAACTGATCAAGGAGAGAAGCAACCTGGAATTAAGGAGAAACTTCCTAACAGTGAGGACAATCAACCAGTGGAACAACTTGCCTCCAGAAATCGTGGGCGCTCCATCACTGGAGGCTTCTAAGAAGAGATTGGACAGCCATTTGTCCATGATTGTATATAGGGTCTCCTGCTTGAGCAGGGGGTTGGACTAGAAGACCTCCAAGGTCCCTTCCAGCTCTATTCTATTCTAATTTGCAAAGTGAAAGGCTGATAAGACACTTGCCCCACATCCCCTGCAGGGAATTTCATTCCAACCCCATGAAGTTTAGTTCTAAGAAAAGAGGATTTGTGTTGTTTTCATCCCTACACAAAACAGGGCCCTTTCTCAATACCTGGCACGCTGCCTTGGCTCCTGACCCTCTTCCGTTCACGAGTCCAGATCAAATGAAGAGGAATCAGCTTTTTTTAAGTGGGGCACATTCTGCCCCATGGATGGGTAGCTGCAGCTGAGTGGCTGCTGGAGCCTGGTGGGGAAGCAATTGGAGCCTTTATACAGGGAGCGGATAGGAGGTGCCCCCCGAATTACGTCCGCAACTGAGCCCATAATTTCGGCTGCTAACACTGGTTAAAGTGAATTTTGTCCCGTGTTACGACCTTTCTCGCCCCAGTTGTTAAGTGAAACACTGCAGCTGTTCCGTGAGCAACACAGTTGCTAAGGGAATCTGGCTTCCCCATTGTCAGAAGGTCGCAAAAGGGAATCACGTGATCCCGGGGATGCTGCGACCGTCGTAAATATGAAGCAGCTGTCAAGCATCCGAATTTTAGTCCCCTGATCGTGGGGATGCTGCAACTGTTGTGAAAAACGTTCACAAGTCCCTTTTTTCCCGTGCTGTGGTAACTTTGAATGGACTACCTGTAACATCACACTGCTTTTTGACCAGAACAAATAACTATTCCAGAATTGGGCAGGTTTGGAAAAGGATCCTTTCTTTTAATTCATTGGGCTTTCCATCAGGAAGCTCCAGGTTGATCTTCCCAACATAAAGAATACAGAAGAACAGAGTCGGAAGGAACCTTAGAGGTCTTCTAGTCCAACTCCTTCCCAAGCAGGAAATCTTACATCGTTCCAGAAAAATGGCTTTTGAACCTCTTTTTAAAAAACCTGATGGAGCACCCACAACTTCTGGTGGCAAGCCGTCCCACAGATTAATTGTTCTCACGGTCAGGAAATCTCTCCTTAATTCTAGACTGGATCTCTCTTTAAGGATCTTCCAACCCATTACTTCTTGTCCTGCCCTCAGGGGCTTTGGAGAACAGGCTGACCCTCCCTCTTCTCTGTGACAGCCCCTCAAATACTGGAAGGCTGCTGTCTGGAGAAGGAGGAAGAAAAGGACGGATTTACATTTCAAGCCTGGTTCAATATCCGTTACGTATTTTAATATCCATTTCTATCAATTTAAAGGACTTCTGGTTTGTACAGGAAGCCCTCCGCCTATGACAATTGGGTGTTATAAGCATGCTGGCTGGGGAATTCTGGGAGTTGAAGTGACCCATCTCCAATCGCCAAGGTTGAGAAACACGGGTCTAAACCCACTACAGTCCCAAACCCAAACTCAGTGTGTGTTTTTGCCTGAAATAGGCAGAACAGGCCATTCCTTGGGATCTTCTGGAAAGAAAGAAAAAAGAGATTATGCTTTCTTATCCCACCTTCCCAATTTGTCACGCAGGTCTATATATCAGCAGCTGGAAAACTGAGCCGGTGTTCATCTCCTTCCTTCTGCGTTGCATGTGTGGAAGCCCTGCCATTAAAAAAAACCCCAAACACAGCCAGACTCCCAGGAATGGGTGCAATTGTGATGTCAGCGGTGTCGGCCAATCACCGCTGTGGACAGCCAGCTTCTGCCACATCCAACCAGGTGAGATTCTCATAATTCATGAATGAACCATCGGATCCTCCTCCGCTGAGCCAACGGGCAGGTTACAACGCCGTCTCATAACAGACGGAAAGCTACAGATCGCCGATTCTTCCAAGCAAGGTACAAGCCTGCCTTGTGTAATGCAACAGGTGTGCCTCAACCGAAGCACAACCTGTGATATTCAGCTAAGGCTGGATGCCCTTTAAGAGGCACACCAGGTACTGTTACGAGTATCAAGGCTTCATCGCTGTTTATGATTACTATTAATTAGCAGATGCGCCAGAAGGATTGTTTGCCACAACTGTGCTGTGTGGGTGGACAAATAGAGACCGTATCTATCGAGAAGGTTGCACACATCACAGCCAGCTTCCTCAGCTATGAAAAGCCATGGGTACTGAATTCCAAACCCCAGGAAGGAATGCATATAACTGGAGCCACTTTGGTGTAGTGGTTACGGCACCAAACTAGAAACTGGGAGACGGTGAGTTCAAGTCTTGCCTTAGGCATGAAAGCCGTCTGGGTGTCTTTGGGCTAATCACCAGGAGACGGTGAGTTCTAGTCCCACCTTAGGCATGAAAGCCGTCTGGGCCAATCACCAGGAGACGGTGAGTTCTAGTCCCGCCTTAGGCATGAAACCCATCTGGGTCAATCACCAGGAGACTGTTGGTTCTAGTCTTATGTTAGGCATGAAAGCCAGCTGGGTGACCTTGGGCCAATCACCAGGAGACGGTGAGTTCTAGTCCTGCCTTAGGCATGAAAGCCAACTGGAGGAACTTTAAGCCAGTCCCCCCTCTCTCGGTCCAATTTACCTCACGGGATTGTTGCTGTGGAGAAAAATGGAGGAGGAAGGTGTGTTGCTGTCTCGAGTCATTTGTACAAATAATAAAGGCAGGATATAAACAAGCAAACTAATGATGGTGTCCTCTTCCCTACAGAACTGGACAATAATCCTGATTCCCGCCTTATTCACTCCCACGGCATCAGCTCTGTCAGAATCAGGAGAGCAAGATGAAATCCCAAGTGGAGACCCCAGCCCGCCTTGAGAAATAACACAATGTCAGAGTTGGAAGGGACCTTGGAGGTCTTCTAGTCCAACCCACTGCTCAAGCAGGAGACCCTCTACCATTTCAGACAAAGGGCTGCCCAGTCTCTTCTTAAAAACCTCCAACGCTGGAGCACCCATAACGTCTGGAGGCAAGTCGTCCCACTGGTTCATTGTTCTAAGGACCCCACTTCTGTTCTCAGAAAATGACCAGTTGGCCCGAACTGACACATCCACGGGGACGAATTCCACCGGTGCCTGGCAGTTCCTCTCCCAGAAGTGGAATTTAGTATGGGCTGAGTCACTCCTTTGGCAGCTGGAAGAAAACAACATCTCGGGGAACTGGGGAAAACTCTGTTTCTACAGCTGGTGGGGGTGGATTAGGGCAGGGGCCATAAACAGCAAAGGGGGCTGTCAGCACATTTCCCGCGAAACCGAAAGGAAGGCAGGCAGTGGGGGAGAGGGCACGGAGCAGGCTGATAGGGAGGATGGCCCAATGGGTTGGGAAACCTACAGGACACAGAGGTTAAAGCCAATTCTTCTCCATCCTCAAAGCCCCTGGGACCCTTTGCCCTTTGACCTCTGCTGCCAAGAAGGGAAGGAAGGAAAGGAAAGCAAACAAAACAGGGACAAGACCGTGCAAACAACAGCAAAGAGGTAGCCCATAACTTTCAAAGTTACAAGAACGTCACTAATTTTTTTCAGACGTTAACGACCAATAAAGGGGAGAATATTCGTAGCTCAGGGTTGAACTGTGGGGTCCTTGGTGCTCTCTGAGCTTGGTGGTTTTCTCGCAGACATTTCATCGCCCAACTAGGTAACATCATCAGCGCCGCTATTAGCTTGTGCCAGCACCGATGATGTTACCTAGTTTGGGTCGTGAAACGCCTGCGAGAAAACCACCAAGCTCAGAGAACACCAAGGACCCCACAGTCTTCTCCTTCTCCTTCTCCCAAACCCCACTCCCTTCTAGCACTGAAGACGTTATCTAGTTGGGTCATGAGATGTCTCAAGAAAACCACCTAGCTCAGAGAGCACCAAGGACCCCACACTTACGACTGCGGCAGCATCCCAGTGCTCACGGGATCAAAATTCAGAGTCTTGGCGACTGACTCCTATTTATGACGGTTGCGATGTCCTTGGGTGTGTGTGTGTGTGTCACGTGATCACCTGTTGTGGTCTTCCGACGAGCAAAATCAGTAGGAGAAGCCGGAGAGGCGTTGAACAGCCGGATTACTAATTTAACAGTTGCAATTGCTTCCCTTAACAGGAAAGGTGGCAAAATGGGGGCAAAACTCACTTAGCAACTGTCTTGCTTAGCAACGGAAATGCCAGGGCTCAATTATGGTGGTAAATCGAGGACTATCTGTATTCTGGGTCAGGGGTCAAGCCGCCGTGTCAGCTCCACCCAGCCTTGGAGTGGATATTATGCGCCTTTCCTTCAAAGCATCCCAATTCTCTGCCCCCCCTTCCCTCTCCCAACCCCGCGGTTATACAAGGCAAAAGAACATCGGACTCTCCTACGGCTCAGCCTGTTTTTCTTTAATCGCTGGAATTAATTAGGAGGCCCCAGATGGCAAGGAGATGCCCCCGAGGCCAGCTGTGCCAGGCACACAGCCTACAAACCATTCTTTGTGCTTGCCAGCTGGGGTATCAACCTCCACTTCCCCGTGGGACTCACACAGAAACAAGGAGTACGCCGGAGCCAAGTTCTCCCTAGAAGGAAACATACAGCATGCCTGCTTCACTCTTTGAAAATGGAGCACCTGGGCCAAAAAAATAAATAAAAATAGAGCAGGTAACTTAGCGGCACCTGCGAGTGAGCGCAGCTTACCCAACAAGCACTTAAAACAGTCCACAGCCGTATAGCGGGGAAACACAGCTGCGATGCAGTGGCAGGAAGCTTGCAAAAACCCAAAGGACGGACAGACGGACGGACGGACGCGTCTCTCCGAAAAAAAGGAATTAAGGCTTGCAACAACACGGTTTGCAAGTTACCAAACCGAACTGCAGATTGAAAACAGAAACACGAAGTCTCCTGCCCTCACCGCGATGACAACAGGAATGACAAATGAAAAACAAATGCTAAAGGAAGCTGGCACCGATGCGAGTTTTCTCCACCCCATTTTTTTTTTAGCACTGGTGCCAATTTTCATTCTGGGACAGAGTGCTTGAGCATGACTTACCGTGCTCATATTCAAAAACGCTGGTTAAATATAGAGCAAAGGTCTCCAAACGTGGCAACTTAAGACTTGGGGACTTCAACTCCCAGAATTCCCCAGCCAGCCTTGCTGGGAGTTGAAGTCCTCAAGTCTTAAATGTTGCCAAGTTTGGGGACCCCTGATAGATAGGGGAAGTCTCCAGGAAATCAAGACAGCATTGAAATTGAAGGCTGAGAGAGAGAGGGGGGGGGCAGCCTTCTGAATTTGGACAGAGAGAGAAAATATATTAGATTATCCCTTATTATGTCGGGGCCGCAAGGACGTGGAAAAGTGATTCATTAAATAGCATGGATGGAGTAATAGAGTTTGTGGCAATCTTGATATATTTGCAGGTTTGTTATCCTAAGACAGCAGCAATTTCTCAAGGAACAGCAATGCTTCAGGCTTACACATCAAAAGAGGATATACCGTACAACAGAAAGATTGACTTCCTCTAGCTAATCTCATCCAAAAGCACATAAATTAAGAAGAAGTATTGCTGTGTGGTAGGACAAGTTTAAATGAAACGTTGTGGTTACTTGGCTGAGAAATACTTTTATTATGCAATTGAATTATTTGCGTGGCAATTATTTCTTGCGTAAGAAGATTGTTTCTTGCTCAAAGTCAGTTAACAATAGATAACTTGACTAATAAATTTTGTTTAGAAGCGAACTAAGCAAGCAACACACAAGGAATTCAGCAGAAGTTGAGACTCTGAGGCAGTCTCATCCAACGTTCATTTTTGTTCAACATATTAAGAGCAAGTACGAAGGCATTCAAGAGCATAGACACCGCAACAATGCAATATTTATGGTGCAATCCTATGTAGGGAAGAGTTCTATTAACTCTGGGCTTGATTCTAATTATGCATGTTTACAAAAAAAAGATCAAAAGTACTCTGAGCGGAAAGCTGAAACGCAAGTTGTCACCCAAGTAGCACATAACTAACTACTTTGGGAGTTAAACCCCATTTCAGAATTTTAAAGTTTAAACCTTGCAAAGGTGTTTTTCAAAAGGTGACTGGACTTTCTTGATTTTTTTTTTCCCTGGAAAATGTTCTGAAGAACTGAAGAAGCTTCTTGGATGAGAAGCAAAATGTTTTCAAGAAGGAAAAACTGAGAAATTCCAGCTGCCTTTTGGAGAAAAAAAAACAAAAAACACTTGTTTGGGAAAATCATGACCTGAATGATTGAGAGAGAATCCTAAACCTCAACTTTACATTGTAAAACACATACACTTCTCTCTGGACTTTCAAATGGATGCAGCTTATATCTCTTTTTCCAGGAAGACACAAGGCCAAATCCCTTCCTGTGGAATTTCCTTTTATGTTTCTTGATTTGTTCTTTTAACACTTGATGATTTTATTGTCTTGTTTTCCGTATCCCAGATAGAATCTGTGTTTGTTGAGTCAACTACAGCTATTGTAAAATAACACAGAAATCATAGGAAGCTGTGCTAAATACCATCCAACAATTCTTAGCACATTAAAAAAAAAGCTGTCCTCTTTCCTAATATTTTATAGTCAGAGGCCACTTTCAAAAACCTTCAAACTACCAACGTCACTTGATGCAGCCTAAAAGAATAAATCATTGATTTATACATCATCTAGTAAGCTCTATTTGCAGTGGCCTTCAGGGATCTTTCCAGTTAAGTAATTTTGACAGCAATGATCCCACTGTCTTAGTTGGTGTAGCACCATGATTATAAATGTTGGTCCAATTGCACAGCTTCAGTAATAGAATAGAGTGGAACAACAGAGTTAGAAGGGACTTTGGAAGTCATCTAGTCCAACCCCTTGCTCAGGGCAGGAAACCCTACCATTTCAGACAAATGGTTCTCCAATCTCTTCTTACAAACTTCCAGTGTTGGAGCATTCACAACTTCTGGAGGCAAGTTGTTCCACTGATTAATTGTTCTAATTGGCAAGGACAATGGGATCTGTGATCCAAAACATCAAAAAAGCCAGCTGATGTATTACAGGACAAATCTCTCGTTCATTTACATCGGTATTTTCTCCACTTGGCCATTTTAAGATGTGCAGATTTCAGCTCCCAGAATTCCCCAGTCAAGCTTTTGAGAAAAACTGTTTTACATTAACTGCCCCCGGATTTGCTAAGTCAAACTCCTAGAAAGTTATGAACTGAGTCTAGTCCACCTGGAATGCACCAGGTTGGAGAAAGTGGACTTCCTCAATCAGCAGCCCCAGGTCCCTTCTATCCCAGGGCTGGGCAACTTTATGACCTGTAGACTTCAATATCCAGAATTCCTGAGCCAGCATTGCTAGCTTAGGGATTCTGGGAATTGAAGTCCATAAGTTCTACCCTAGCACTCCTGTCCTAGCCTCTGCCCCTTTCTAGCAGATCTCCCCAGATGTCCCCAGGACACTTTGGGTTACATCTCTCAGAATCCCTGCAGATTTTGCAAGCTGAGGCTTATGGGTGCAGTAGTCCAAAAACATCGGGAGAACACCCAAGGTCAGTGCCCATCTTCATACCCCCTATGCCCACTGTGGGGGTCTACCATGAATCTCTTCCCTCCAATTCCCCCTCCCCAAACTTGTTCTCCTAAAGAGGCTCATCTCCTTCCAGCTGCCATCTGCATCTCACAACTCAGGACCACAACTCCCAGAATCCCCCAGAAAAGTTCCTCGAAGGGCAAAGAATCGTGCCAGGCTCATTTAAGCTAAGTCTGCGCCGATTTCTTTCTCCTACCTTTTGGGCGACACCCCCCCCCCCGCTCCCGCCCTCCTTAAAGGCACTTGTTTCCGCGCTTCCTTGGCGGTGGAAGGCAGCTGTCAAGTTCCCCCCTCCCTCGTCAATGGAATCGTCTGATCCGCGGATCCAGGGCTCACAAGGCGGGTCGTCCCATTCCTCTTTGGGGGGGGGTTTACATCTGCCTAACCGTCCCGCTCCCTCGCCTTCTACTCACCCAATGGGGCTGCCGTCCACCTCTGCCCACAGGTGGCCCCTTTACGGACCGGTTTCCGCCTTAGCGCGAACGTTCGGAGGCGCCACATGACAGCCGCGCACCAATGGGCAGAGGGCGGAGCCGGCGAAGGGCCCCCTTGGAACGTCACCCCGCCAGTTCCCTCGAAGACAGCGCCTGAGCCCGCCTCCTCCTCTTTTTTTGGCCGCCCTTCTTAAAGGGGCCGCGCGCCCTCCGGCTTCTGCGGAGAAGAGAAAAGCGTCCTGGTGAGTATTAAGAGTACGGGTAGAACGGTGCTTTAAACCTGGCAAATTTAAAATGGATGGACTGGGGAATTCTGGGAGTTGAAGTCCACCCCATCTTAAAAGAACCTGGCTAGGAGATTCTGGGAGTTGAAGTCCACTCAATTTAAAGCAAGCTGGCTGGGAAATTTTGGGAGTTGAAGTCCATCCATCTTAAAGCAAGGTGGCTGGGGGATTTTGGGAGTTGAAGTTCATGCATGTTAAAGCAAGCTGTCTGGGGACTTCTGGGAGTTGAAGTCCATCTTAAAGCAAGCTGGCTGGGGGATTCTGGGAGTTGAAGTTCATGCATGTTAAAGCAAGCTGGCTGGGGACTTCTGGGAGTTGGAAGTCCATCTTAAAGCAAGCTGGCTGGGGGATTCTGGGAGTTGAAGTGAGTTGAAGTCCATCCATCTTAAAGCAAGATGGCTGGGGGATTCTGGGAGTTGAAGTCCACCCAACTTAAAACAACCTGGCTGGGAAGTTCTGGGAGTAGAAGTTCATGCATGTTAAAGCAAGCTGGCTGGGGACTTCTGGGAGTTGGAAGTCCATCTTAAAGGAAGCTGGCTGGGGGATTCTGGGAGTTGAAGTCCACCCATCTTAAAAGTTGCCAAGTTTGGAAAACTCTGGAGTAAAAGATTTTGTAACATTGCAACCTCCCTCAGAAGTAAGCATTTGGGGCTGTAAATAATCAGAACTAGCACATTTTCTGCCTAATCAAGTTTATTAAGAAACAGAAGCTTTTGTGAGCTCCAGGTCACGGAACCTTTTACTTTTTAATAAAGTCTAATAAAATAATTGAAATTAAATAAGTACTTTAATATGCGTTAGTCAGAAAAGGTGCAACTACTAGACCGCCGATTTCTATTTTTATTTTATTTATTTATTTATTTTTGCTACTGAAGACTAACACAGTCTTCCTCTTTGCTTGGTTTCTCACAACATGCTACACTTGTTATTGAGCATAAAATGCTATACATAAAAAAACCTAATACTTTTTCTGGTTTATCGTGACCATCTAGCTCCCGTACGGCTTGCTTGGGAGCTGATATTTTGTAATTAAAAAATGAGTTCCTACCCTTAGCTTCAGCAGGAATGCAGGGAGGAGGATAGAAACTAGCCTGTGTGTGGCTGTGGTGTCCACCTACACACAGGAAAAAAAATGGACAAGGAACACCAAACCGGTTTTAATGCATCTGTTTTCAAAAGGACCCGTGTGCCACATCTAGGCAAAAAAAAAAAAAAAAGCCTCTTGAAATGCCAGCCATTTCCAAGTGTCTTCCTTGGTCAATTTTCATGACGTAGCCAGCTGGAATCTTTTTTTTCCCTTTGCTGGTCATATTTGTTCAATGAGCCTGCCTTTTCTGTCCCAGCTTTATAGTTCACTTCAGCCTTTGCTGTAAATCAGGATAAACGGTGAGCTTGACTGAAACAGGCTTTTTGCCTATTGACAGACATGACAGATGAGGTTAAAGGAGGTGAAGGAGAACTCAAGGGACTGTCTTGCAGTTGGATGGAGACACCAGTATTCTTATCGGACACCTTTTCCTAAAGAGAGAACTAACTAACTAACTAACTAACTAACTAACTAACTAACTAACTAACTAACTAACTAACTAACTAACTAACTAACTAACTAACTAACTAACTAACTAACTAACTAACTAACTAACTAGAAAACCAACCAAAAACTAAGGAGAATTTTTCTGACAGAACAGTTAACCAGTGGAACGGCTTGCCACCAGAAGTTGTGGGTGCTCCACCGCTGGAGGTTTTTAAGAAGAGACTGGACAGCCATTTGTCTGAAATGGTACAGGTAGTCCCCGACTTACAACAGTTCATTTAGTGACCGTTCGAAATTACAACGGCACTGAAAAAAGTGACTTGTGACCATTTTTCACAGTTATGACCGTAGCAGCATCCCCACTGCCATGCGATTTACGTTCGGAGGGTTCGTATTTATGACGTTCACAGCGTCCCGGGGTCACGTGATCCCCTTTTGCGACTTACTGACAAGCAAAGTCAAGGGGGAAGCCAGATTCACTTAACAGCTACTAATTTAACAACTGCAGTGTTACTAATTTAACAACTGCAGTGATTCACTTAATAAATGGGGCAAGAAAAGTCGTGGCGCAGTGGTTAGAATGCAGTAAATTGTGGGCTGATTCTGCCCACTGCCAACAGTTCGATTCTCACCTGCTCAGGGTTGACTCAGCCTTCCATCCTTCCAAGGTCAGCAAAATGAGGACCCAGATTGTTGGGGGGGGGCAAGAGGCTGACTCTGTAAACCGCTTAGAGAGGGCTGTGAAGCGGTATATAAATCTAAGTGCTCTTGCTCTTCCTTCCTTCCTTCCTTCCTTCCTTCCTTCCTTCCTTCCTTCCTTCCTTCCTTCCTTCCTTCCTTCCTTCCTTCCTTCCTTCCTTCCTTCCTTCCTTCCCTCCCTTTTCCCCTTTCTCATTCTCCTTCCTGGTGGCACAGTACTTAGAATGCAACATTGCAGGCTGACTCTGCCCACTGACAGCAGTTCGATCCTGACCGGCTCAAGTTCGACTCAGCCTTCCATCCTTCCGGGGTCGGTCAAATGAGGACCCAGATTGCGGGGGGCAAATATGCTGACTCTGTAAACCGCTTAGAGAGGGCTGTCAAGCACTGTGAAGCAGTATATAAGTCTAAGGGCTACTGCTATTGTTAACCAAACAGGCTTGATTCATGTGACAATTTTCCTCACCTCCTCCTTAGCTGTGTGAATTCCTGGGTTTGTAATCGGTCTGATTAAGCCAATTGTGTTGGGCCTATTTAGTATATATCAGGAACTCATATATACTGTAACCTGTTTCTAACTTCTTGTTCTAACTTGCAAGGCTATTCTAGTGGCAACCGTTCGATCGGGATGAACTGAGCTGCAGAGCGCGTGAGGAGGGCTATTTCAAATGTTCTCCACCAGATATTTTGACGAAGAAATATGTGGCTGAGGTATGGATGTGGCTGAGGTAGCTTATAACTTCCTTTTGTGAATAGGAACCACAAATTCTGGCCGTTAATCCATGTTCTTGTACTAGTCCAGGGGTAGGCAACCTTGGCTCTTTGATGACTCGTGGACTTCAACTCCCAGAATTCCTGAGCCAGCATGGCTCAGCTTGGAAACCTCTCCCTTTCCCCTCAGCATGGCTGGCTCAGGAATTCTGGGAGTTGAAGTCCACCAGTCATAAAAGAGCCAAGGTTACCTACCTCTGGCATAGGCCTAGGCCGCTTTATGACTCGTGGACTTCAACTCCCAGAATTCCTGAGCCAGCATGGCTCAGCTTGGAAACCTCTCCCTTTCCCCTCAGCATGGCTGGCTCAGGAATTCTGGGAGTTGAAGTCCACGACTCATAAAAGAGCCAAGGTTGCCTACCCCTGTCTAGAATCAGATGTACCTTCAGCACACATGTCTGAAATAATAATAAAAATAATAAAAATAATAAAAATAATAAAAATAATAAAAATAATAAAAATAATAAAAATAATAAAAATAATAAAAATAATAAAAATAATAAAAATAATAAAAATAATAAAAATAATAACAATGATGATGATGATGATGATGATGTTGATGTTGGAAGGTACCCTGGAGGTCATCTAGTCCAACCCCCTGCTCGAGCAGGAGACCCTATGCCATTCTGGACAAATGGCTGTCCAATCTCTTCTTAAAAACCTCCAGTGATGGAGCACCCACAACTTCTGGAGGCAGGTTGTTCCACTGGTTAATTGTTCTCACTGTTAGGAAATTTCTCCTTAGTTGCTCTAGGTTGCTTCTCTCCTTGATTAGTTTCCACCCGTTGCTTCTTATCTTGCCTTCAGGTGCTTTGGAGAACAGCTTGACTCCCTCTTCTTTGTGGCAATCCCTGAGATAGGTAGGCTAAAGGCTTCAATCCCATTTGTAAATGATTTCCCCATTGAAACTCCCTTATTTTCTGCACCTCTCCGGGATTTACAAGGGATTGCAAAACATGCGGCGCGAGCAGCATGCCCCACATATAGCAACATATTCTTATTTAACTTGTCTACACAATTGTTTTACAGGCCGTTCACTTCCACAAAGGCCTCAAGCCTGGAGCTTTATTTCCAACCGAGCAAGCAGTTTCCTGGAGCAAACAATGATATTTAAAAGAAGAGAAAGGTACATAAGCGAAGAATTAATATTGCGTCATGGATAATCCCCTTGGGATAAGCTATAAGGGAATATGGATCCCCTTAAAAGCGCAGTGTCTCAAAAATCTCCTGCATTTTTTCTTATGGAGCACAAGCTGCTTGTTCTTGCGAGGAGGATGATGATGACCGGGGTGTTCTAAAAAGGAACAGAAAAAAAATAATAATGAATCTTTTAATCGGTCAATTGAAGACCGAAAGGTATACAGGTAGTCCTCGACATACAACCACAATTGAGCCTAACATTTCCGTTGCTTAGTGAGACAGTTGTTCAGTGAGCTTTGCCCCATTTTACGACCTTTCTTGCCACAGTTGTTAAGTGAATCATTGCTGTTGTTAAGCTAGTAACATGGCTGTTAAGTGAATCAGGTTCCCCCATTGGTCAGATGGTTGTAAACAGTGATCCCATGACCCCAGGACATTGCAACTGTCATAAGTATATGCCAGTTGCCGAGCCTCCAAATTTTGATCACGTGACCAAGGGGATGCCCTAAGGCAGGGGTAGGCAATCTTGGCTCTTTTATGACTCGTGGACTTCAACTCCCAGCATTCCTGAGCCAGCATGGGGGAACTATGGCCCCTTCATGACTCGTGGACTTCAACTCCCAGAATTCCTGAGCCAGTATGGCTCAGCATGGAAACCTCTCCCTTTCCCCTCAGCACGGCTGGCTCAGGAATTCTGGGAGTTGAAGTCCACGAGTCATAAAAGAGCCAAGGTTGCCTACCCCTGCCCTAAGAGTTGTGAGTGTGAAAAACGGTAATAAGACATTTTTTTTTCAATTTTTGACTCATATTTATGACGGTTGCAGCATCCCGGGACCGCGCGGTCTCCTTTTGCGACCTTCTGTCAATGGGGAAGCCAATTTCACTTAACAGCCATGTTACCAACTTCATTTAACTGTGTCGTAAAATGGGGCAAGGACTCACTTAACCAATGTTTCACTTAGCAACAGCAATTTTGGGATCAATTGTGGTCGTAAGTCGAGGATTACCTGTAGTATCCTGCAAAGTAAGAAGTGGTTTTAATGGGTGGACAAAATGAAAATAAATGGGGATTGTAGAAAAATCCCAATGGGTGATTTCTGATTTTTCCTTCTCATCCACGCCTAATAAGATGCTTAGGCTACACAACAGCCAGCCACACCCACGCACCCTTCTTCGTTTACCTTCCACAGGAGTTACACCCGGGAGTGTTTTCTTACCTGACAAACTACTTAAGGTGAATCCATCACAGGGACAAGGATGTTTGTGTTTTTTTGAGTATCGGAGTTCACGTAAATCTAAAAATGATTAGGAACCAGCATTAGAAGGACGCCAGGAAGAGAAAACATGGGGCATCAGAGAAAGATAGAGGTTCTGCCTCCCGACGCACAAGCCACCCTTGAAGAAATGCGACCCTCAAAAAAGTAACAAAGATAACAACAAAGCTTGTCTGCTTTTAAGTCAGACACCTGGAACAGAGAGAAAAGACCCAAAGAGACAACTCATAATCAATCAATCAGAATAGAGCTGGAAGGGACCTTGGTGGTCTTCTAGACCAACCCCCTGCTCAAGCAGGAGACCCTATACCATTCCAGACAAATGACTGTCCAGTCTCTTCTTAAAAACCTCCAGTGATGGAGCACCCACAACTTCTGGAGGCAGGTTGTTCCACTGATTAATAGTTCTCCCTGTCAGGAAATTTCTCCTTAGTTCCAGGTTGCTTCTCTCTTTGATTAGTTTCCATCCGTTGCTTTTTGTCCTGCCTTCAGGTGCTTTCGAAAATAAGTTGACCCCCCTCTTCTTTGTGGCAGCCCCTCAAATATCGGAACACTGCTATCATGGGACCCCAATCCTTTAGAACAGAACAGAACAGAGCTGGAAGGGAGGTCTTCTAGTCCAGCCCCTTGCTCAAGCAGGAGAACCTATTCCATTTCAGACAAGTGACTGTCCAGCCTCTTAAAAATCTCCAGTGATGGAGCACCCATGATTTCTGGAGGCAAGCTGTTCCACTGGTTAATTGTCCTCACTGTTAGGAAGTTTCTCCTTAATTCCAGGTTGCTTCTCTCCTTGATTACTTTCCAACCATTGCTTCTCGTCCTGCCTTCAGGTGCTTTGGAAAATAAGTTGACCCCCCCTCCGCCTTGTGGCAGCCTCTCAAATACTGGAAGACTGCTATCATGCCCCCACCCCACCCCAGTCCTTCTTTTCTCTAGACTGGCCATACCCGATTCCTGCAACCGTTCTTCCTATGTTTTAGTCTCCAGGCCTTTAATCCTCTTCGTTGCTCTTCTTTGCACTTTGCACCACATGATCCTGGATGCCAGAAGAACCCAAAGTAAACTTGCAGGCAAATTTTCTTCCAGCTCCCCGACGGAGATCAAGGGACGGGACTCACCTGGACAAGGGCAGGACCGATGTCCCAGCCTGCTTCGTTTCGACCTGCTCAGCAAACTCGCTTGGTCGTACCTTCCACCTAAGCCCAAAAGGAGAAAGGTGAGAGCAGGTTGGAAGGGGCTACGAGGGATGAAGGAATCCACCAATGCGGTTCAAGCTCTCGTGGACTTGGTGATCCTGGAGGAAGGATTACCAGTTGTCTCCACTGCCTTCAACCGAGGTAGGGGAGGTGGGTTTCTTTCTTTCACATCATCCCATGGGGAGCAGGTGAGAAACCACGGAGCAGTGCAGCCTAAATCTTTTACCTCCAGCTACCAAATTAAAAACAGTTTCCATTCTAGGTGAGGTACATAGATCCATTCACTGTTCCAATCTAGCACTGATGATGTTAACTAGTTTGGGTAATGAAATGTCTGCAAGAAAGCAAGCTCAGGGAACACCAAGGACCCCACTGTTCCAATCTCTCCCTCCCTCCCTTCCTTTCCTTCCTTCTTCCTTCCTTCCTTCCTTCCTTCCTTCCTTCATTCCTTCCTTCCTTCCTCCCTCCCCCCTCCTTCCTCCTCCTTTCCCTTTCCCTCCCCCTCCTCCTCCCTTCCTCCCTTCCTCTTCCCTTCCCTCCCCCCTCCCCCCCTCCTCCCCCCTCCCTCCCTTCCCTTCTCTTTCCCTCCCTCCCTTCCCTCCCTTCCCTCCCTCCTCCCTCCCTCCCTTCCTTCCTTCCTTCCTTCCTTCCTTCCTTCCTTCCTTCCTTCCTTCCTTCCTTCCTTCTGCTTCACTACAGACCTCTGGACAGTCTACAGATCCTTCGTCAAAGATCAGTGAGAAGACCTGGGTGGTGTTCAAGCACAGGTTGAACCAGCTCCACTCCCGCCACAATGGCTTTGTAAGGGTTAATTTAATGGGTTAAAGGGTTAATTTAATGACCAGGTTAATGGTGTTGAGGGAACATGGCTTGTCTGGTGCCAATCCAGGGGTCTTCCTCACTTTCCTCTCCTTTCTTCCCATGCAACAACTCCCAATAACTCTCTCCAACTCCTCTTACCTTTTTCTGAGCTGCAGACCAGGCCAACGAGGAGCACTGACATCAAAAATAAGAAGAATCTGTCCATTTCGCCAGCAGCGTCCTTGGCTCTCTCCGTCAATGGCCACTGCTTCCGCTAATAACTTTTTGTACTTAAATCAACCGATGTATTTATTTATTTTTTTAAAAAAATTTTTTTTTCCTCCCGGCTAATACTTCTGGGAAATGCTTGGGGAAAAATAAGAAATCATATCAGGGCAATCCCCAATCCATTGTGCAAACTTTTTTCTTCCTGTAATTCTACCTTAATATTTACTGATTTACAGAGCTGCCAAATATTACTTTCTGGAAGGCGGAGAGAGAGACAGAGAGAGAGAAAACAAAAGAATAATCGAGTTGGTTTTTGGAGAGTTGTTGTTGGCAAGGTCCCAAACGCACAGGTAGAGAAGAGGCAGTACCTGGCTGAATAGTAACACAGGTAGCCCTCGACTTATAACAGTCCATTTAGTGACCGTTTGAAGTTACAACCGCACAGCTAGACTAGAAGATCTCCAAGGTCCCTTGTCAGAGGCTAGTCTGACCCAACAGAAGACACCGTGCTACTTCCAAGACAGTTGGACCTTCAACCTGATTTTGGAAGGGACTTCAATGCATGAATTAAACGTGAAATGTTTTATGGAGCTGTAAGCAGCAATAGAAACAATCCAGTCTCTTTCAACACCCGGTGACTTTTTGGGCATGTCCATTTAGTTTTCATGGCAGCCATTTATTATCCTAAATCCCCAGGATTTACTGGTAAAGTCTCACCCAGTACAAACCAAACCCTGCCCTGTTGAACTTCTAAACCCAGCCAGATGCTACCTCCAGTTTAGACAAGTTGAGAGAAGCCAGATCGAAAATCTTTAAACCTTAAAGCCTGTGTGCAATTATCTCTCTCTCTCTCTCTCTCTCTCTCTCTCTCTCTCTCTCTCTCTCTCTCTCTCTCTCTATCTATCTATCTATCTATCTATCTATCTATCTATCTATCTATCTATCTATCTATCTATCTATCTATATCTATCATCTATCCTCTATCATCTATCTATCCATCTATCTATCTATCTCTAGTATCTGTCTGTCTGTCTGTCTGTCTGTCTGTCTGTCTGTCTGTCTGTCTGTCTGTCTGTCTGTCTGTCTGTCTGTCTGTCTGTCTGTCTGTCTGTCTATCTGTCTATCTATCTATCTATCATCTATCTATCATATACCAGGCAGCAAGGCAAATTCAAAAACGGAGTATGGTTTTTCTAAAATTTATGTTAAAAAATATTGCAAATCTGTTGGGGCACGAAGCTCAGAAATTAAATACTTATATTCTTTTCATTGTTTTTTCTTTTCCTTCTCGTTATTATTTGCAAATAACATAACGGAGATTTTGACCCTAACCTCAGAGATAGATGCATCTTTTTGATATAAAAACAACTCAATGTATTTTGTTGGGTATGGTTTATCTTTAATGAATGTTGCACTGAACATTAATTGTATAACTTCAGTAATTCCTCTGATCTAATTACTGATTTTTTTTTAAACTTACGATCCACCAAAACAGTTTGATTTTTTTTGACTGCCCAGTATAGTTCTTCCTTCCTTCCTTCCTTCCTTCCTTCCTTCCTTCCTTCCTTCCTTCCTTCCTTCCTTCCTTCCTTCCTTCCTTCCTTCCTTCCTTCCTTCCTTCCTTCCTTTCTTTCTTTCTTTCTTTCTTTCTTTCTTTCTTTCTTTCTTTCTTTCTTTCTTTCTTTCTTTCTTTCTTTCTTTCTTTCTCCCATCTCGGGGCTTGAGGCGACTCTGAATGGCTTTATAATTCATCTGTTTGCTTTTTCCCTACCTAATTTTTCACAAACCAACCGTACAAGACTTTTGCCCAGTATTGACATGAAGCTGACCAGTCTATAAGTATTCAGCTTTCCTTTTTCTCCCTTTGTTGAAGATGGGAACAGCAGTTGTCCTTCTCTCACCCTTTGGTGCAATGTCCAGCCTCCGTGATTTTGCGAAAACAACAGAACGGAGGACCTCTTAAGACTCTGGACCAGCAGAAGTTCTCGGATAAAGACGGAGGAGAAAGACGGTTGTTATGAAAATCCTTTCTTGCACCCCTCCTTTAGTTCCTTTGGGGATAATCTCTTTGTGAGATCAGGTGCCCTGAAGGCGAATAGGCGAGGCTGGCCTGTGTATTTTGCGGAGAGTGTTGGCTTTAAGAGTAGGAATCAGTATTTTCACAAAAGGAGAATTTACAAGTATTTCCTTGATTCTTCTCCCAAGCAGTGACCAGGAGAACCTTTAAGATAACCAAACCCAGTTTCGCAATTAATAAGACTCAGGGTTTCTTCTCTAGCTTTGTAACTGCTACACTCTAAGAAAAGTGCATCGTATTTTTAAATTTATTTTACATGCGGCATTTATTATAAACAACACAAGGCAGCGAATATATGTAATGCTCTTCCTCCTTTCCTCACAACAACATCCCTGAGAAGTGGGTTGGGCTGGGAGAGAGGGACTGGCCCAAAGTCACCCAGCTGGCTTTCATGCCTAAGGCGGGACTGGAACTCCCAGTCTCCTGGTGATCGGCCCAAAGTCACCCAGCTGGCTTTCATGCCTAAGGCCGGACTAGAATTCACTGTCTCCTGGTGATCGGTCCCAAGTCACCCAGCTGGCTTTCATGCCTAAGGCGGGACTGGAACTCCCAGTCTCCTGGTGATCGGCCCCAAGTCACCCAGCTTGCTTTTAGCAGTGGCAGGATACTCTTCATTGGGGAATCTTCCCAACTGAATGGGGCCAAAGCAGATGTGGCCACTTGAATAAAAAAGAACACACTTTCCTCAAATGAAAACACCCTTGCACACACTCAAACACAAGTGGAAGTGGAGCAGTAGAGAGGCACAGCTTACAGTGCATTCGGGGCAGGGGTGTTGAAAGGGTTGATATGAGATGACCCTCTTGTGCAGGAAGCTCTTAAAACTGGTTACATTTCTCTCTTTTCGCCCCTAAGTCAGCTCTCTTGGCGAAGAGGGCCTGCAAACTTAAAATCCTGGCATTGCTTTTCTACCGTTTCCACTGGCCTAATCAGCGGGTTGCAGCTATGGCAACACAACACTGCAGCTACTTTTGCTTTTCCAAATATCATCACCCAAGGCAGCATATGCTTTTGTGGATGGTGCTCCTCGGCTTCAAAACCCAGAATATCCTTAGGAAAAAAAACAACCACCGAGCACTAAAAACAAAACGAGCAGAAAATCAGATGAACATATCAGGAGAGATCCTTTTTTAAAACAAAAACAAAACAAAACACTAGAAGTGGGCTCAGATACGCCACATACTTTTCACATTACAAAGCTATTGATAGCTGCTGCTAAGATTAGGGTGACTCAATACCGTCTCCATTTCTGTGTGTTTTTGTGTGTCTGTGTGTCTGTGTGTATGTGTGGAAGACTTTAAAACAGAGCAAATAAACCCACTCCCTCATTCTGCTAAGTTTGTCTATGCCAAAAGCCCCAAATATTTGTCTCGATGTGACACAGCAATGCCAACCCACCTCATAGAGTTGTTGTGAGGAAAATGGGAGGAAGAAGTATTAAGTGGGATGCCTTGCTTTCAGAAGCTGTGGCTGCCCCATGGCTGGAGGCTTTTAAAAAGAGACTGGACAGCCACTGGTCTGAAATGGTATAGGGCAGGGGTAGGCAACCTTGGCTCTTTTATGACTCGTGGACTTCAACTCCCAGAATTCCTGAGCCAGCATGGCTCAGCATGGAAACCTCTCCCTTTCCCCTCAGCATGGCTGGCTCAGGAATTCTGGGAGTTGAAGTCCACGAGTCATAAAAGAGCCAAGGTTGCCTACCCCTGGTTATAGGGTCTCCTGCTTGAGCAGGGGGTTGGACTAGAACAGGGGTCCCCAACCCCTGGCCCGTGGGCCGCTATCGGGCCGTGGCTTATTTGCAACCGGGCCACACAAGCAGCCGGCCGGCATGCATGCATGTATGTGCAGTTCAACTTGCGCGAATGGCAGGCCGGCGCACATGGACACACGTATATAACTCAACTTGCGCAAGTTGAGCTGCATGCGTAGTCCGCCTGTGCATTGGCCTGCCACTCACGTGGCCCAGTTCCCCTTTCCCCCCCTCCGCCGGACTGCCAAGCTGCAAAGGTTGAAGACCACTGGGCTAGGCAGGCTTAAAATTTAAGTATTATTATCCAGATGTTTTACAACTGTGCTTCTAAAATGCCCAGAAACCTTGGGGGGAGGGGTGGTTTCCAGGCATCTGATTCCAATATATCTGGCATCTAGTAAATCCTGAGCTTCATAATTTGTCTCTCTGTGTGTATATATATATGTATATATCCCATGTGCAGAATGAATATCTGCATAATATATTTTGTACCTCTTAATGTGGAATGACAGCTCGTTGCCTCGCTGTTATGAGTCTTAGAGGGCAAAGCAGATCACAAACTGCTTTGAGTCTCTTGTGAATTTTTTTTATCTCACACTGTCTGATTAGATTATGGATTCTGTATGGGTGTTCATTACATTGTGGGGTTTAATGCACAATATAAACCAAACGGAAGGCTTTTCCTATCAGAGACAAATCCCAGTAGTTTTGAAAGACTCTAATCCGAATGAAGGGATTACAGGGTTGTAAAAAGGGAGTTTCAGAACGACTTACTTTGAACTGAAAAGGAAAAATCAAACCCTAAGAAAGGAAGTTTTTTTTAGGCTGCAGGCCCAGGTATGGCCACTAGGAGGCAGACCAACATCAAATACAAAAAATATGCCGATTATTTCTATATTTCTACAGTAGTCCCATTGATTTTAAAGGGACACTAATCCCCAAATATTTCTTTTCTGGCCATGAATAATGGAGCTGAAAACTCCATCAAGATCTACACACAAATCCTAGGGGGCGTTCGTCCCCCAGCCTTGGCCAGGACAGTTTTGTTCAAATACAGATATTTCTACCAAATCTACCAATGGCTATGACAACTGCAGATAGCTCCCATTAACAACAGTTCATTTAGTGACCTTCAAAGTTAAAACGGCCCTGAAAAAAAATGACATGATCATTTTTCACACTTACGACCGTTGCAGCATCCCCGCGGTCACGTGATCAAAATTCAGACGCTTGGCAACTGGTTCGCATTTATGATGGTCGCAGCATCCCCGGGGGGGGGTCACGTGATCCCCTTTTGCGACCTTCTGAGACGCAAAGTCAGTGTGGGTAAACCAGGTTTACTTAACAACCGTGTGGCTAGCTTAACAACTGCCACGATTCCCTTAACAACGGTGGCAAGAAAGATCGTAAAATGGGGCAAAACTCACTTAACAAATGTCTCACTGAGCAACGTACGTTTTGGGCTCAACTGTCGTCGTAAGTCGAGGACTACCTGGATTGTAAAAGCTAGAGAGAGAGAGACCAATTCTACATATAATAACCACAGAGTTCTGTTTTGTCGGAAGAATGCAACCTGCACTCCAAATATTGTCCTCAGGCTTTTCCCCCTAGACCCATGAGGTCTAGAAACTTGCTGGTTTGGATTGTCATTTTTTTAAAAAAATAAATAAATCACCTTGCATTCCATACAGGTCAGACTCTACACAATCAGTGGACTGCCTGTTCTCCCATGGCATCGCTCCATAATTGCCCAGAGGAGTGGCACTTTCCTCGCTCTTGTTCAAAGGGTCATAAAACATTCCCAGTTGCTAAAACAATTCCATCAATGGAGAAAGCGCCCTATTGAGTTGGTTTCCAGCGACAGGATCAGCTTACCTCATCTGGGTCTCCAGCTCGTTTGATGACAGGGAAGTTCACTTTGCAATTATGTTCTGCATCAGATTAGTTGGAAACACTAACCCGGCTGAATTCACATACAAAATGGATTTAGAAAAAGGGTTTGTGTGGCTGTGTGGGAATTTTCCTGGGCCAGCTGTATAAAGTGGGGCTTGATCATAAATGCTGGAAGTTGGTGGGACTAGTCCTCGTGTTTTTTTTTTTATATATATTTTATTAGATTTTTATAAGGGTGGGAAGGTTACATCAAGGTGCTTAGGAAACAACGTGGAGATGGGTACATCAAACATCCAAAAGGAAAATCATAAATATATAGCTCAAATTAATTCATTATACGTTCCCTCTCTATTTCCCTCATATAATATTACATATTCAGATTAATACATTTCTAAATAGAGTTCAAGCAATCCAGTCAGACATCAATCACATTTCAGTTATAAAGATCCAAATCCTGTTTTTAAGCTTTACTAATTTACAGTTACCATATTCCAATTAGCCTTAAATAAACATATTATTAACACTTCGGGTATCCCTCATTTCCCTTTTCCCTAACATAATAATTATATCTGAAATGAATATATTATCCCCACAAGAACATTCTTATGTTTTATTTATTAATACCATTTCTTCTCTTATCACCAATCCCTCTTATTCTCCTTCCATTACAAAATAATTATCTTATTTGAAATAAAAATATCAGTCCAAAAGATACATTTCTATCTATTTTAAATATATATTCTATCAATCAATCTATATCTATAAAAAGTCTTTTTAACCCAGTAAGTAAAGTTTACCCCTCCAAATAATTATCATATCTGAAACAAAATATTGTTACAAAGGATATCCTCGTACAGAATTCACGTACTCCGTTAGTTATTGAATCAGTCAAAATCGCTAAAGACTAGTCCTCCTCGTTTTGAAACAGGAAACACTTTCCCGCAAATGACCTACCGGAAAGTTACAGAGGAGGAAGAGGAAGAGGAGGAGTCTGGCAGTAACTAACACATTTTATTTATTTGAATAAACGTATACATTGATAGATTATTTATTTGAATAAAATTTGTTAGTTGGAAAAGGCACCACAAAACCCCCGATTTCCCCCCTCCGTTTGGCATCCCCAGATCAGCCGGGCTTCCGCTCTTCTTGCCCCAGAATTCCACTTGTCAAAACACCACTTTTAAACTACTACAGGTAATCCTTAACTTACAACCGCAATTGCGGACAGAATTTCTGTGGTTAAAACAGGGGCGTGGTTAAACGCGTCCGTTTTATGACCTTTCGTGCCACCGTTTTTAAATGAAGCGCTGCGGTTGCTAAGCGAATCGTGTGGTTGTTAAATGAATCCAGCTTCCCCCATTGACTTAGCTGGTCTGCGAGGTCATAAATTGCATCACACACACACACACACACACACACACACACACACACCCTACCGGGATGCTGCAACCGTCGTAAATACATGCCTACCTTTTTGATCCCATGATTCTAGGGAGGCTGCGATGGTCATTAAGACCGAGGAGCAATTGTAAGTCACCTTTTTCCCCCAGTTTTGTAACCGAATGGTCACTGAACGTATTGATGTAAATCGATACCTTTGTACTCTAGTCTATAACACAGTCCTTAACACGAACCCTGGTTTTGTGTACTTAACGCCCTTTTGAAAAATGTGTCTCTCCTGCCAAAACCTTGAATCCTTTTCTTGCAATACTGCTCAATGAAGAGCAATGAAATCAAAATTGCCTGAATCATCGCCCGCATGAGAGTTGTAAAAATTAAATTAGGAATCGAGAAATTTCCCCGCTGCTTTTCATGACCTGGTATTCCGAGATGGGATCATCGTATTATTCTAGAGCTTCTTTCCAAAAAGTATATTTTCACTTTCGCTTCTCCAAAAAGAGAAACGAATGTTGAAAATCATCCCGAGTGCCAGGTTGAATGGGGCAGAAGGAATAACAGCGGTGGAAGGGACCTTAAGAGGTCTTCTAGTCCATCCCCCTGCTCAAGCTGGAAGCCCTATACATCCCTCTTCATTCAGTGACTGCTCAAAGTTATAACGGCACTGAAAAAAGTGACTTATGGCCGTTTTTCAAACTTATGACCATTGCAGCATCCCCATGATCATGTGATTAAAATTCGGACAAAATTTGACAACTGACTTATATTTATGACACCTGTAGTGCCCCAGAGTTGTGTGATCCCCTTTTGCAACCTTCTGACAAGCAACGTCAATAGGGAAGACAGATTAGTTAGTAACTGTGTTACTAACTTAAGAACTGCAGTGATCCACTTAACAACTGGAGCAAGAAAAGTCATAACACGGGGTAAAATTCAATTAACAAATGTAATAATACTAACAACAACAATAATAATAATAATAATAAAGTTGGAAGGGATCTTGGAGGTCATCTAGTCTGTCGTGGAAAAACCCAATGGAAAAGACAAGAGACAGCAACACAAAACAATAATTCTTACGTTAAGATTCAGAGGTTTATTTTGCTAATGATTTGGAACATAGCAAGCATAATAACACAACATCACTTACATTAATAACCCATTGCAATGAGGTCCACTGCCATAGCGAATCCAATGGATAGCTATAGGCCAATGGCAAATCAATCAGGTCCAGTCCCAACCCTTTATACCCTTTCTCGTTCTAAGACAGTAGTCAGATGGTCCGCTGACTTTTGCTGACTTTTTACTGACCTCCTGCTGAACACAACTTTCCACATATACCCGTGTACATTGGAACCAGCATCCATCAGCTACTTTCAGTTCCCTATTTCTTACTGTTCCAGTCCTTATGTTCTAAATATATGGGAAACAAGCAAGCTTAGCAAAATCATATTAAATAAAATACCATTGCAAACTACAAAATTAAGCATAGCACAAACTTTGGTTCAATACTTTGTCCATGAGGCCTGATTCATTTTACCTGGGCCTAAAACCTTGCATAAAAGAACAATAGCCAATATTTTTGTTTTCCACAAGTCCAACCCCTTGCTCAGGCAGGAAACTTAGCAATGTAAATTTTGGGCTCTATTGTGGCCGTACGTTGAGGACTACCTGTACCATTTCGGACAAAAGGCTGTCCAGTCTCTGTTGTTGGAGCACCCACAACTTCTGGAGGCAAGTCGTTCCACTGGTTAATTATCCTCACAGTCAGGAAATTTCTCCTCAGTTCTAGGTTGCTTCTCTCCTTGATTAGTTTCCATCCATAACCATGAAGGTCAGGAGGAAGCGCCAGAGTATTCTTCTGTAATATAACAATGCGATTAAAGTAATCTGAGTCAGGCCCAGAACTGTAATTTAAGAAGGTGTCTCAGATAAGACTTTCCCCTAATTCTCAGAAAGATAAGGGATGGGGGGGGGGGGAAGCCCATTCAGACTTGCAAGATTGAGTTACTCTAAGTAGTATCAGCTCTCTCCTGTCTTTGGTTTCCAACTTTGGTCTCCTCTGGAAGGCTGAGAGAGAGAGTTTTCCTCCCCATTCTGATCTCGGTGGATCTTGGAATGAAGGAAAATTAAAAAGTTCTAGAAAATGGCCTACTGAGGAATTTGCCAAGATGGACGGACAGAACATCCAGTCCTGGCTCCATTCTGGGAGAAGAAGAGAGAGGGAAGCAGGAAGTTGAGGGGAAAAAAAAAAGATTATCATAAAGGTAGAACACGCCCTGCCATCCTTCACCTGCAAAGAGACAACAGGGTGAATAGTCTTGATTGAAATTTACTGATTCATGTGTAACAAAGGAAACCATCAACGTCAATGCAGGATGATGGGTGGTAACATAAGTGGTGACATTCCTGAAAAAATAGGGACATTTCCTTTCGTCTCATAGCCACCAGTTTCTCCATTTCTTCCCCCTCCTAAATGGCCCTAAAATTTATGCACAGTAATTGGAAAGGACTGACTTTGTGGAAGGCCGGGCGCTCATCCCAAAGGGCATTGCTACCTAATTTAATTATCCATTATTTGTAGCCCACCTTTATTATTTTGACAAATTACTCAAGGTGATGAACAGACCCAACACACCTTTCTCCTATTTCCCCCCCAAAACAAGTAGCCTTTGAGGTGGGTTGGGCTGAAAGAAAGGTATTGGCCCAAAGTCACCCAGCTGGCTTTCATGGCTAAGGTGGGACTAGAACTCACAGTCTCCTGGTGATTGGCTCAAAATCACCCAACTGGCTTTCATGACTAAAGCGGAACTAGAACTCACCGTCTCCTGGTGATTGGTCCAAAATCACCCAGCTGGCTTTCATGGCTAAGGTGGGACCAGAACTCACAGTCTCCTGGTGATTGGTCCAAAATCACCCAGCTGGCTTTCATGGCTAAGGTGGAACTAGAACTCACCGTCTCCTGGTGATTGGCTCAAAATCACCCAGCTGGCTTTCATGGCTAAGGTGGAACTAGAACTCACCGTCTCCTGGTGATTGGCTCAAAATCACCCAGCTGGCTTTCATGGCTAAGGTGGAACTAGAACTCACCGTCTCCTGGTAATTGGCTCAAAATCACCCAGCTGGCTTTCATGGCTAAGGTGGAACTAGAACTCACAGTCTCCTGGTGATTGGTCCAAAATCATCCAGCTGGCTTTCATGGCTAAGATGGAACTAGAACTCACAGTCTCCTGGTGATTGGCTCAAAATCACCCAACTGGCTTTCATGGCTAAGGTGGGACTAGAACTCACCATCTCCTGGTTTCCAGGCCTGCACCTTCATCACTAGTTCAAACTGGGTCTCTTAATCTTAAACGTAAACCCTCTAATGTGTTTTTATTTGGCCAGATGAGGCCATCGGGGGGGGGAAACCCCACCTTCCTTGTATTGTGTGCAGGAAGGGCGAATCACAAAAAGGTGGCACCTTTGGGATGCTTTAGATCCCATGATTTAAATATTTGGAGGCGAGAAGTCATCTGGAGGAGCTGGAGTTCCTGACCCTGTGTACCGTTTCCTCATAGGCTTTTATGACCGGCAATAATTCTTTAAGTCTATTCTAAATATAATCATGTTGGTGAGGTCAGTTCCTTGCTATGCATCGCAGGCAGAAACGGAAAGTTGGTGAGAAGGTGGGGAAAGGAAGGGAAGGGAGGGGAGGGGAGAGGAAGAGAAGGGGAGAAGAAGAGAAGAAAAAGAGAAAAGATGAGGAAGAGAAAGAGGAGAGGAGAGGAGGAGAAGAGGAGAAGAGAAGAGAAGATGGGAGAGAGGGGAGGGGAGGGGAGAGGAGAGAGGAGAGGAGGAGAGGAGAGGGGAGCAGAGAGGAGGGGAGAAGAGAAGAGAAGAGAGAAGAGGGGAGAGGGGAGGGGAGGAGGGGAGAGAGGGGAGGGAGAGGAGGAGGAGAGGAGAAGAGAAGAGGGGGAGAGGGAGAGAGAGGGGAGCAGAGAGGAGGGGAGGAGAGGAGAAGAGAGGAGAGGAGAAGAGGGGAGAGTGGAGAGGAGAGGAGGGGAGGAGAGAGGAGAGAAGAGGAGATGAGAAGAGAAGAGAAGGGGAGAGGGGAGAGAAGAGATGAGAAGAGAAGAGAAGGGGAGAGGGGAGAGAAGAGATGAGAAGAGAAGAGGTGAAAAGAGAAGAGGATTTGCTGTTGAATTAGCCTTAGGAAGGAACAAGTGAAAGAGAAAAATGAATTCATGTGCTTGCTTTTTAAACGCAACAAGGGTGCTTCACAACAAGGTCAGGTTAATGCATAATCAGCTACCTTTGCAACCTGCCTCCCAGTCTGGAACGAGGCCACTGCTCTTGTGGCCAAAACAGTTCCCAGAAGGTTCAAAAGTTCTGAGGTTAACGTCCATCTGGAGGCTTATGATTTAAAAGATACACCACAAAAGGAAAAGGGGCAGGGAAGGAGGAGGAGAAAGCCAGCTCCCAGGGGGAGATTGCCCACCCAAGGGCCACGGTGTTGCTTAGAAAAAGGGAATTGGATTGCCACCCTTGTACACACACTGTCTCTTTTCTGAAGCTCCCTTCAAGTTACCCCCTCCTGAACAAACAGGGGCGGAGGTGTTTTGCTTTTACCACTGTTTTAACACACAGCCAAGAACGCTTTCCCCAAAGCAATGCCCAAATTCATAGGAATTTTAACGGGGTGGCCTGCCTTAGACAAACGTTGTAAATCTCTCCCTTGCCCTGAAACCATCTCTTAAAAAGCTGTGTCGCAGTTACTTCCCAGATTTAACTGGATAAAATGATGTGTCATCAAGTTGTTTTTGACTCCTAGCAACTGCATCAACAGATTTTCCGCCTGGAACATCTGCCCCTAACTTGGTTCTTGATGCCCCCCCCGTATGGCTGCTGTGACTTGAGTCTCCCCACCTTGCCTTCTGCTCTTCCCTTCCACCATTTCCAGAGAAACCATCACCCACATATTTCGAGAAAGTTCAAGGCGCCTGGGACGATCTCATTGCAGCCACAACAGAAGCAGGGGTGTCAAACTGCCGGATGCGTCACGCCAAAACCGCGCCCACCCCATTGCCGGCAATGGGAAAAAAGTTGCGATACGTCCCGACACGTCATGTGACGTCGCGAGTTTGACACTCGTTAGACGGTTCGCTTCCCTTGATATCAAATTACAGGTAGTCCTCGACTCATAAGAGTTCATTTAGTGACCGTTCGAAGTTAGAACATGACTGAAAAAAGTGATCTTCACAGTTACAACCTTTGCAGCATCCTCATGGCCATGTGTTCAAAATTTGGATGCTCGGCCACTGGTTCATGTTTATGACGGTCGCAGTGGAATGGAATGGAATGGAATAGAATAGAATAGAATAGAGAATAGAGTAGAACAGAACAGAACAGAACAGAATAGAACAGAATAGAAAGGGACCTTGGAGGTCTTCTAGTCCATCCCCCTGCTTAAGCAGGAGAACCTGCTTAAGTGACTGTCTAGCCTCTTCTTAAAAATCTCCAGTGATGGGAGCGCCCACTATTTCTGAAGGCAAAGCTGTTCCACTGGTTAATTGTCCTCACTGTCAGGAAGTTTCTCCTTAATTCCAGGTTGCTTCTCTCTTTGGTCAGTTTCCAACCATTGTTTCTTGTCCTGCCCTCTGGTGCTTTGGTGAATAATTTCTTCTTTGTGGCAACCCCTCAAATACTTCACAATTCACTTAACAACCATATTACTAACCCAACCCCTGCAGTGATTCACTTAACCACTGTGGCAAGAAAGGTTGTAAAATGGGGCAAACATCACTTAAACAACTCCCTCACTTAGCCCCCAGACATTTGGGGCTCAATTGTGGTTGTAAGTGGAGAACCCCCTGTCTAACATCTATCCCATGGGGACTCCATGGCACCCTACGATGGTGGTTTTATGATGGTTTTATCTTAAGTTAAATACACGATTACATTTTAAATTTATTTTACATTTATCAGCTGCCCAATTGCAGTGGGTTATGGAATTGTGTTTCTTTTAAATGAGGCGCCCCTGAAAAAAAGATTTAGGGAGCAACTTGTAGGCAAAGCCAAACAATGGAAAAACCCACCCACCCCCCATTTTCTTCATAATCTTATTCTCCTTTGTTTGCATGCTTGAAATGTGTCACAGGGGTTCGTAGACAGGAACTGACTTATCTTCAATAATCCTCCCTCATGTGTAGGCAAGTCCAGGATTAACCATTAAGTCACATAAACACTGCTTAAGATACCAAGGGAAGGGGGGGGCACCTCAGATTCCCCCCAGCCATCCCATTTTAAACTCTTTCACGCCCCCACTTCTAGTTCTCAGCACTTAACTGAGTTTTGATGTCTCCTCCCGTCTTTCTTAAACTTGATGACTTTTAAGATTAGGACTCCAATTCCCAGAATTCCCCAGCCAGCCGTGTCTGTATACACTGAGAGGGTTTAATGCCCGTTCAAAATTTCAACTGCATCACAAAAAGTGACTTAGAACTGGTCCTCACACTTTAAACGACCGTCATAGCATCCTCACGGCCACAGGATCAAAATTTGGAGGCTCGCGAACTGGTGTGCATTTACAACCGTTGCAACGTCCTGGAGAGGGGGGGGGGTCACGTGATCCCCACTTGCGTCCTTCCCGGCCGACGTCCGGCCAGCCAGGATTCCCTTAACAATCTCATGTTTCATTTAACAACTGCAGCGATTCGCATAATCACCACAGCCAAAAGGTCCTAAAATTGGGTGTGACTTACTTAGCAACTGCTTAGCCGTGGAAATTCTGGTCGTAAGTCCTAAGACCCCCTGTACTCTGGAGCAGACCGAGATGAAAATGAAAAAATCAGCTCTGTCTCCACGCTCAAAAACAGGCTCCAGAAATTTGTCCTGGCCGTCCTGTTCTTCTAAAATGTGCCTCTCTTTTTCGGGGCCTCGTTTTTTGGGGAATTGGGATGGGTGGTCTCTTAAAAAAACACACGTTACCCACAAACACGCCCACGGAAGCTGACCCCGATGCCCGTAGCCTGCCCACCCTCTCTTTAAATAGGTCCTTCCAACATGACAGATGAAGAGGCCGGAGGTCAAATAGCACTTTCTAAAATTACCTCCTTCCTCTTTACATTCAACGCAGAGGCAGCCTTCGCAGCTAAACTATTTTAGAAATTCAAACTGCGTGCTGCCCCCCTCCCCAAAACTGGGGGGTGGGTGGGAAATACGCATATGCTTCCCTGTCCCAATTTATCAAGGGCAGCCTCAAATTTTCTGATTCCCGTCTCTGCTGGGTTTGATTGCCTTGCCTTGCAAACGCTGAACGTTAATGGTTTCCTAATGCGAGTTCAGATCCCTTGGCACAGTGTGTGTGTGTATTTGTGTGTGTGCGTCTGGGGGGGGGGGAGTCCATCCAGAAATCAAATTTCCGAGTGGGAGGCATTGCCACCGTTATTTGCAAAAGCCGCTGTGCCACGATTAAACGCCGTCGCGCCGCGAGCATCCCGCTGCTTGGCACATCGTGGTGGCAGAGATGATTTTTTTGTTTGAACTGTGGGGGATTTTATGGCAGAAATTCTTTCTTTTCATAGACACTTTGGGAACAAAAATATCCCTGTTTCTATCACTTTTCTGCCCCGGGATTTGAGTCACGCAAAGGCCTGTCAGCTGCGTTGGGACTACAACTACCATCGGCCCCAGCCAGCAACATTTTCTCCGACTTAAGCCAGGCGTGGAAAAATGTCGGAAAAGTTGCTGAGGGAGAATTTTCGCATCTCCCTAATGGGAGGGAATCAAACATGACCCGATAGGCATGTGTTATGCGCTGTGTTATGCGGCGTGATTGGATGATAATTGCTTGTCTCATTGTCAACACATAATGGAAGCATTTTAAGTTGCTGTCAGCTGTCCAGATTTTTAATATTTTCTTTTTCTGCCTCCTCCTACGCCTCTAGTTGTCCCACCTGCACGTTCTACTCATGACACAAGCAGGGTCTAAAATCTGTCCATCCTTAGTACAGAGTCCTCAACGTATGACTTCAACGGAGTCTGAAATTTCTGTTGCTAAGCAAGACAGCTGTTTGGTGAGTTTTGCCCCGTTTTATGACCTTGCCGCTGCCCGTTACGCAAATCGCTGCATTGGTTAGGTTAGTAGCACGGTTGTTAAGTGAATCTGGCTTCCCCCATTGACTTTTGCTTATCCGAAGGTCGTGAAAGATAACCACGTGATCCCGGGATGCTGCAACCGTCATAAATAGGAGTCAAATGCCAAGCGTCTGAATTTTGATCACATGAGTAAGGGGATCCTGCAATGGCTGCGTGAAAAATGGTCATAAACCACTTTTTCCAGTGCTATTGTTAACTTTGAACAGTCATGCTGGCTTTTGTGTTGTGATCAATAGATAGACAGACAGACAGATGATAGACAGATAGATAATAGATACGATAGATATAGATGATAGATGATAGACAGATAATAGACAGATCGATAGACAGATAGATGATACAGATAGATAGGTAATAGATTGACGATAGATATAGACGATAGATAGACAGACAGACAGATAGATCAAGATAGATGATAGTCAGATAGATAGATAATATACGATATAAATAGATGATAGATAGATGATAGACAGACAAATAGACAGATAGATAATAGATATACGATATAGATGATAGATAGATGATAGACAGAGAGAGAGAGAGAGAGAGAGAGAGAGCTAGATAGACAGAGAGAGAGAGATACAGACAGACAGATGATGGACAGATAGATATACAGACAGACAGATAGATGATATAAATGATTGATAGACAGATAGAGATGGAGACAGACAGATGATATAGATAAGATAGATAGACAGACAGACAGACAGACAGACAGACAGACAGATAGATAGATAGATAGAAATATAAACAGACAGATTGACGGGCATGACAGATAGACATGAGTCAATTGCCAAGCGTCTGAATTTTGATCACATGACCATGGGGATACTGCAATGGTCGTGTGAGAAATTTTCATAAGGCACTTTTGGGATGAAAGCATTAGCTGGTGACATCATTGTTGCCCAAAGGACTACCCGGTTGGGGGGTCCCTTCGTGTCCGTGCTAAGCTGCCCACCAAAGTGATACCCATCTATGTAGTCATGGTCGCCCGCTTTCAAACTGCTGGTTCGGCAGGAGCTGGAGTGAATGACAGGAGCTCGCCCCACCCACAGCAGCAACCGGGTCTCAAACACGGGCTTGCTGATCGTCAACCCAGTGCCCAACCACGTGAGCCATCGCGTCCCCCAACAGTCATTAAACGAAGGGTGGTAAGGTGAGGTCTACCTGTATTAAGGTCAATTTTACAGCAAAAGATTAATGTCTTTTATATCAGTACTGAAGAGAGTCAGAAGTTACTCTTTTTCTATATTTACCTGCCTTTTCTTTTTCTGCATTCCCAGCTGGCCTGTGGTCTGATCCAAAAATATTCTCATAAAAATATGAACATGGTTGTAAAATGTAGCGAAGCAGCCCTGATTGAATGCAAGGATCTTCAATGTATTCAGGTTTATGTGAATAATGTGGTCTACTGGTTAAGGCACCAGGCTAGAGAGCAGGAGACTGTGAGTTCTAGTCCTACCTTAGGCATGGAAGCCAACTGGGTGACTTTGGGCCAATCACCAGGAGATGGTGAATTCTAGTCCCACCTTAGGCACGGAAGCCACTTGGGCGACTTTGGGCCAATTGCTAGGCGACAGTGAGTTCTAGTCCCACCTTAGGCATGGAAGCCAACTGGGTGACTTTGGGCCAATCACCAGGAGATGGTGAATTCTAGTCCCACCTTAGGCACGGAAGCCACTTGGGCGACTTTGGGCCAATTGCTAGGCGACAGTGAGTTCTAGTCCCACCTTAGGCATGGAAGCCAACTGGGTGACTTTGGGCCAATCACCAGGAGATGGTGAATTCTAGTCCCACCTTAGGCATGGAAGCCAACTGGGTGACTTTGGGCCAGTCCCTCCCTCTCAGCCCAACCTACCTCACTGGGTTGTTGTTGTGGGAAAAACAGGAGGAAAGGAGGTGTGTTGGATATGTTCACCGCCTTGAATTATTTGTAAAAATAATAAAGACGGGGAAAGAAACAAAGAAATAAATAAAATGTGCAAAGATCACAAACATTCTGTGTACCACACTGACTGCAGGGAAACTGCTTAATTATATACTGCAGGATAATTATGGGGTACTGTATTGAAGTGTTTAGGTATGTAAGGAGTTACTGTTATCTGAAAGAACAGTGGTCTTTATTTAAATAACCCTGTCAAAACTTGTGCCTGCTGAATGCTTAGGACTGTCTCCCATCACCCACCCACCCACCCTGAAATATTTGTGAGTTACCAAGTTGAACACAAGCCAATATATACACATCAACATTTCTGGTCACTTGGTAACCTGAGATAACAATTTCAGCCCCACAACCGTTTTTCTGCAGCCTCTCCATGCGTGCAATCCAAAGAGAGAAAGAGACCACAAAGACTATGAATTTTGGGAATGGGATCCCCCCCCCGCCCGCCAGCACTGATGAGGTTACCTAGCTGGGTAATGAAACGTCTGCAAGAAAACTACCAAGCGCAGAGAGCACCAAGGACCCCACAGTAGTCCTCCTCCTCCTCCTCCTCCCCCCTCCTCCTCTCTGCAAACCCCACTCCCCTCTAGCACTGATGATCTTACCTAATTGGCTGATGAAATGTCTGCAAGAAAACAACCAAGCTCAGAGAGCACCAAGGACCCCACATTTCAACCCCAAGGTACAAGTATTCTCCTTTATTGCCCCCAGCCCCCAAATCTGGAAGGCAACAAACTGGATGTGAACAGTTGTTGGTCCCCGCCACAGAGAGCAATTCTGATTTTTTTTTAAAGGGCTGATGATATACAGACTCGCCACTTTTCTCCTGTTTTATTTTTTTATTTAAATTAAAAATGATATCCAGACACATCCGTTGAAAAATCGGCTTAAAACCACTCCGAAACAACCCGCCAAGCCAAATACAACAATTAACATGAGGTCTCTTGATGGAGTTCCTTCGTGGATTCTGCTGTTTCCAGAAAAAAAAAACCAACCAGGATGACAGACGGTTTAATTTGGAGACCAGGAACGTAAGTGCAGCGTCCTTATTCCAAAACACTGCGCCATTGTCCTCTCGCCCCAAAGCTTAGTGTGATCACAGGCTGTGAAGCCACACCCAGCAATTAGTTGTGAGGCTCAGGTTGTACCAGATGCTATCGCACCATGTAGGGATAAATTGACATTTTTTTGGCCAAAGGAAAGGAACAGGGAAGGGGGAAGGGGGAGTGGAGGCCCTGAACTGGCTATCCTAACACCAAGCAGGGGATATTAAAAATAAAATTTTCTCCTCTCCTGCTGCAGACTGAAATGGAGACAAGACAGACTGGCTAATTCTAACACTGTTAAGTTGAAGCCGGCAAGCTGGGTAATTATTAAGACAGGTGCGGTTTTTTTGCAAAGTGAGGAGACACCCTTGGCCAAACACACACAGACACACACACACACCGTCCATGCTTGGATGCTTTCAAGGAGGCAAGGCTTCCTGTCTGCCCAGCTCGAGCGTTTTTCTGCGGCGGGGGAGCTAATCTAGCATTTGGGCCCTGCGGCGGGGGAGCTAATCTAGCATTTGGGCCCTGTATTTACAATTCTTCTACACTAGCAGCTCATTTAAAAGCTTATTTTCCTTGTAGCTCCGTGCAGTATCCCAACAGTCCTACAAGTGGGATGAAGTCCATCTGAAGAGCTGGGACCGGCCCAAAGAGATGGTCCTCAAAGCTTTTTCCAGAAAGCACATCCAAAGCTCTGGAATTGTCAATAAACCCAAAGACATTTTCATCTGGTGCTCAAGAATTACGGAAAACCTCACTGGGATCCCGCGAAATCTCTTGTTTCTTTTCCTTCCCTCCTGCCCAGGAAATGCCAGTTTGCTGGACAAAAAAAAACAAACAAACTGGGAAAAGTTATTTTTCAAACAGGAACCTCACTGTTTAGCCTTGCTCATGTCACTATCTGGCTCCTGATCATTCTTCCTTTGTTTCTGTCTTCTAGTCAGTGTGGCTGATCTGGAGAAAACAAGAGCAGGTTCCAGAAGGCAAATGACAATGCCCTTAGTGGCCACCATTTCCCGCTACAACCTTGAGGAACAGCGGCCCAAGTCTACCTATTGATTACGGTAAAAATGCAAAGGGATTTTTGAGGATCTAGAAGCTGCCGGAACCAGCTCCTCTGGCTTCTGAAAAACAGCGTGGACCAACAGCACGTCACATGCTTTTCTGAGAAACGAGACCTTTTATTATTATTATTATTATTATTATTTTTCACGTGGCACGAAAAGCCCAGGAGGGTTAGGAGCCACAGCTGGCTGGCAACACCAATCTCAAATTGCAAAACAAAAGAAGAACCGTTTGGCACACTCAGGAATCACAGCGAGGACGAGAATGGGAGGGGAAGGCAGAGAATGAAAATACAACCTCTTCTTTTTGCTTCCTGCCCCGTTTAGTGGATGGAACAGCCACCCCGTTTGCACGCGCAGAAGTCTTAACATGATAAAACGTACGCTGGGTCTCGCACGAGGCTGCCAACCCTGTTATTACATCCTGGAGAGAAGCTCCACTGTCGTTGCGGTTTTGCATCCAACTTGAGAGGCTGGGCGGCATCTGGACAGTAATTGATCACGTCGGAAGGGATTTCTTGCCCCTCTATTGGGGAGAAAATCAATTTATCTTCCTTCTTCCCCCATAAAGGCTCGCCACCAAAATCCAGCCGGAGAGAGGAAGGAAGCAGAAGGGGGCTCCTGGGTTAAATAACACCCCCCCTCCCAACAAACAAGGATCAATCCACAATCACTTTTTCTTGATTTCAGAATAAATGATACCGCTGTCCAAAGGCTGGGGGGATTTTGAGAGTGGTTGAGAAGTGTTTTTTGTGTTGAAAGCTAGTGTTGAATATTGTACGTCTTCTTCACCCTGTAAAAGAGGAAGGGGAAGAGACGGAGAGATTAGAACACAGAACATTGAATGATAGGGGGTCATGGACAATGCTCCCTCTCTCACTGCTCCGGGTGGAAAGCTGTGCGGAATTAGCTCCTTCCCTGCATCGTCAGCTCTTCACGAAGGAAGAAACGGGAAACGGGAATAGCAGCAACGGCACAAAAACATGCGTCTTTGGAGGCAGATACCAAACAAGGCATGCAAACATTAGTCCAGCGTTTCACAGCAAACCTGTGAATTATTCGGAAAGCACCAGGAGTCCATTGTAAAATATGCAAAAGAAATCATTTAATTTGCCAAGCTATTATTTAAATACTCACGCTTTTCTATTTTAATTCTTTCTGCATCTTGCCCGTTTCCTCTAGAGCAGGGGTCCCCAACCTTGGCAACTTTAAGACCTGTGGACTTCAGCTCCCAGAATTCCCCAGCCAGCATGGCTGGCTGGGGAATTCTGGGAGTTGAAGTCCACAGGTCTTAAAAGTTGCCAAGGCTGGGGACTCCTGCTCTTAGAGGGATTATGGCCGCGCTGCTTGGACTCTGCTAGTTTAACGTTTAGGCATGCATGATCACTCCCAATAGTTGTGCTCAGTTAAAGGCACTGGAGCACAGCCATGAAGAGCAGGTGGCAACTCTTCCTGCATTTGAAGAGGCCCAGAAAAATGACTCTAGAAGTACCTGTATAAGTTACCTGTTTTTTTCTTTTTCAAGAGTTTTGGAAATTCTCTAATTATCGGCAAGGATTTTATTTCACAACCGAATCTGGTTTTCTTAATACTCTTCTTGGATCTCAGTGGCAAATAACCGACTCTATTATAGAAATTATTAACTTACCCAAACTTACCCATGAGAAAAAAAGGGGGGGATTCTGATTGTCTGAACTGGGACTATACTTTACTTACCTTGGGGATAGCTGCTCAAGTTCCCGAGTCTTTAGAATCCATTAAGGTCATAAGGACCCAGGGAATAATTGATATTAATGATTAAATAATAATAATAATGACAAAAATATGATGCACCTTAGCAGCAACTTGGTCTACAGGATACAGCAAGTTCTTATTTGGGTTTTATTTTTATTTTTTTAGTTTTCAAATAATCTGGAAACATGTACAGGTAGTCCTTGACTTAATGACCATAACCGGGACTAGACTTTCAGTCTTAAGTAATTGCCGTCATAAGTTGAATCAGACCGGATTTTACGATAATTTTTATGATATTCATTAAGTGAATCACCATAGCAGTTAAGCAAAGCATGTGGTTGTTAAATGAATCCAGTTTCCCCAATGGGTATGATCATGTGAATACAGGACACGGCCTGTAAATGCAAGCTGGTTGCCAAGATCACTGAATTGTAATCACATGACCACAAGGGTGATATAACGGTCGTAAGTGTGAGTACAGGTTGTAAGTAACTTTTTCCAAGGCTGTCGTAACTTTGAACCATCGTTAAACAAACGGTTATAAGTCAGGGACTACCTGTATGACGGCTGGCCCAAATCTGCAGAACAAACTGCCACGAAAGAGAGGCAGAATTAATGAAATATAGTGGTCCATTCTTAAGCAGGCCTTTCGTCTCTCCCAACATTGAAAACGGATTCTAAAATCAGGCCCCAATTTTCCATTTTTCTAACTTGACCTTCTTTCCACCTTGGAATCTGGACAGAAATTATAAATATTCCATTCTTACCGGTCTGGACTTGGTTTCAGTGGCCTGGTCTGAAATGATAGAGACAGACAGGACAGAGAGAGAGAAAAAAATCAGGGAACTGGAACAATCAAAACTGCATCCGTGTCCCTAAGAATCACACACAGACATGGACAGCCTCCCCCCCCCCCTTCCAGGTAACAAACGTCTGAAAACACACACGCTGGCAGGGAAGTCCCTCCTGATTTAAGAGACGTGGCAGGGCGTGGAGAAAACGTCAAGTTTCTTCTCTCCATGCCAAGGTTGTCTCCAACTATATTCATTATTTTTCTAGATTTTTTTAAATCTCCAACTAAAGGCCAGGGAAGGAAGAACCAAGATGGTTCAAGTCTTTTCTGGTGGAGTTCTTGGTGCTCTCTAAGCTTGGGGGTTTGTGCGTGGAGTTGGGTCATGAAACAAGAAGACCATCAAGCTCAGAGAGCACCAAGCAGTCCACAGTTCAACCCCGAGATTCGCTTCTGTTGAATTGTCCCAAAGGTGCTTTTGCAAGAGGCAACTGGACTTCCTTGTTTTTCTTTGAAGATGTTTGGCTTCTCATCCGAGAAGCCTCTTCAGCTCTGACTGGATAGTGGGGAGTTCTTCCAGGTCTTCAAAGAAAAACAAGGAAGTCCAATTGCCTCTTGAAAAAGCACCTGTGGGACAACCATGACCTGGACGACTGAGAATCTCCATAGACATTTAGCTAGGCTTATGTTGAATGTTACTTCCATGTGGAACTCTTAAAAGAACGTTGGGAATGTCCAGATCAATGGAAGACCATTGTTGGTTTGATAAATGGAGAGTTCTAGGATGGGACTTTCTCACATCTCCCATTGTTCAACCCACCTACCTTCCCTTCCTACCTGAGACAAGCTCCAGGACATCCAAGCCAATGCGGGGGTAGACAAAGCACCGGGAGGTCAACAGCGTCCCCCACATGCGTTCTTCATGCTTGTACCCATGTAGCAGAAGCTCAACAGAGATGAAGGACCACTTCTCCAAATGACCATCCTGCCCACTCTCACCACCTCTGGTGAGCTGTGGAGTTTCGCCCCCACCCCACCCATTAAAACTGTCATGTAGTAGAACAGCAGAAATCCCAGATGATTCAGGCTTTGGGTGTGTGGGAAGAGGGAGAATCACAGAACGACAGGGGAGAAGAAGACAGGTGAATCCCAACAAAAGCAGGAGCTTCCTTTCCCCCCCCCCAGGAACCGAGATGCCAAGAACAAGGTCAGGGAAGATTCTCCAAGGAGGCCCTTGGAAACAGGAGCCAGAGCAGCTAGGAAAAGGTCCTCCCAAGATCATGCAGGAATTTCCCAGGATGCATTTGGTCTGTGGATGGAGACACCTGCTCTCCTACGCTCCGACTCCACAGCAGTGTTTCTCAACCACGGACATTTTAAGAGGCACGGACTACAACTCCCAGAATTACCCAGTCATGCAAGAATTTCCCAGAATGCATTTCAGCTGCGGATGGAGAAAGCTGCTTTCCTATTCTCTGGGTCTAGACTCGAGCATTGTTTCTCAACCTTAGCCATTTTAAGACGTGTGGACTTCAACTCCCAGAATTCCCCCAGCCAGCCTGGGTGGCTGGGGAATTCTGGGAGTTGAAGTCCACACGTCTTAAAATGGCTAAGGGTGAGAAACAATGCTCTAAAGAGTGCAGAAAACCTCCCCCACCTTTTCCCCAGCTTTAGAGAGACACCCCTAAACCACGAGGCAATGTGTTAGTAGTGGGGGAGACCGTAGCACAAATACAGGCATGCATCACACAGGTCCGGCCCAGCCCAAGGGCTGATACTTACTGTGGCCGGGTGCCGAGGGTATGTTTCCATTGGACGTGGGCTGTTCCGTTTTCCTAAATAAATAGCAGACACGTGTGACCCCCAAATGAAGAAGGGATCCGTTTCCCGACACAGCCAGCAAATTCTTTGGGGTCTTGCACTACTAACCGCCCCCATTCTTAGACATTCAACCCTGGATCATGTGACCCTGGGACACTGCAACCGTCGTAAGTATGAGTCAGTTGCCAAGTGTCTGAATTTTGATCACATGATCACAGGGATGCTGCAATGGGTCGTAAGTGTGAAAAATGTTCATAAGTCACTTTTTCCAGTGCCGGTGTAACTTTGAACGGTCACTAAACGACCTTCAACCCTTTTCAATTTGACCTTCAACCCTTTCCTCCCCAGTTAGGGTCTTTTAAATATTATAATTACAAATAATATAATCAAAATGATTGATAAACTACGATGGTATATATATATACCAGCCAGCACACCTGTTGGCTCATCCATGGGGATTATAGCTCACATACCTGGAAGGCCTCGGAAATTGAAAGCTTGATGTGTCCAGCTGAGGTTAATTTGCTCTTCTGCCCATTGTGCTCCAGTCTATTAGAATTATTAGATTCAGCAATGGGCACTGAATCTAATCCCAGATCTACAGGGATACTGGGATGTGGATACCTGCTCTGTTCCTTAGTGGATCCCATTTTGAATCTAGTAAGCCTGGTTAGAGCTGGTGTGCCTGCCAATTGGCCCCTTAAGAGCTTCCAAAAGATTGTACCAGGATAGATTCTGATCCAAGGTGAAGAGAGAGGAAAGAACACAACCGTTGATGAGATCGCGGCCAACAGCCCCTTAGAGTGCAAGTGCAAAGTCAAAGGAAACCAGGTACCCAGAGCAGGAAGGACCTAGAGAAAGTCAAGAAAATGAGGCACCCAACTGGGAACGGCGATTCGGTGGGAGACTTACCAACAGGAAACCTTGGTACACAGGAAGTACACAACGACCACACAAAGCATCACTCCGGCCACAGAACCGATCGTTGTCCCAGCAATGGCTGCAGGAGACATGCGGGACTGTATCGAACCCTCTCCTGTCAGAGAAGACATGTGAAGGTTGGATAGCACATAGCCATGGACCTCTTGATTTTGCTGAATAAATCAATGGGGGAAGGGCAGGTAGATTTCAGTGGAAGTCCCACTCTAAGCCTGGTATCTTCTGAATGTGAAACTAAGATGGGGGTTTAACACAATAACAGAGTTGGAAGGGACCTTGGAGGTCCTCAAATCTAATCCCCTGCTCAAGCAGGAGACCCTAGACCATTTCAGATGAATGGTTGTCCAATCTCTTCTTAAAAACCTCCAGTGATGGAGCACCTACAACTTCTGGAGGCAAGTCGTTCCACTGGTTAGTTGTTCTCACTGTCAGGAAAATTTCAGTGGAGCTGACATCTTGAAGAGCCATCTGAAGAATAGACATTTCTCTAGTACTCTACAGTGTTTCCCAAGCTGGCCATTTTTAGGGGTACAGACTTCAACTGCCAGAATTCCTATCAGTGGCCATGCTGGCAATGAAATTCTGAGAAACCCACCTATTCAGAAATGATCAAGATTGGGAAAGGATAGTATCAAAAGGATAAGAAAGGATAATACCAAAAGCTTTGGATGCTGACACAACCCCATGCACCCAAAACAGCTTGTCACCTCCACTTTCCACACCTGATTTAGCTTCTGAACACTGGCACACAAGTTGTGACACTGCAGGAGATAATGTGAGAATGACAGTTTTTGCCATACTTGCTCAAAACAATCCCAATGAACATTTTGGTGAGGAGGAGGAGGAGGAGGAGAAAGAATTTAATGACTACCTTATATAAAAGTTTACCGTCATGCTAGATTCTCAAGTTTTTATCAATCGGTAGTGCTAAAACAACACAACCAAGATTTCCATGGTGCAAGTGAAAAAGCATTTAATATCCATATACTACGAAGACTCTCTTTCCTGTAACCTTGAACTGGGCAAAATGGTGCATCACAGGACAAAACATTTTGAACCAAGCTACTTTCCATAAGCTAACTTACAGAATGCATCCAAAATCTGGAACCCATGATTCCCATGGTATTAAAACTTTATAAAATATAACGTAAAATGATCACCAAACAATTTATGGCAAAATGTAGAAGGAGTGGCAGAATCAAGGGGTGGAGTCAAGAGAGGAATCAGCCTAGAGCAGGGGTAGATAACCTTGGTTCTTTTATGACTCGTGGACTTCAACTCCCAGAATTCCTGAGCCAGCATGGCTCAGCTTGGAAACCTCTCCCTTTCCCCTCAGCATGGCTGGCTCAGGAATTCTGGGAGTTGAAGTCCACGAGTCATAAAAGAGCCAAGGTTGCCTACCCCTGGCCTAGAGTCTCTACGCAGCCACAAATGGACTAATCCAACTTCTCTTGAATTCCTTTCCCCCTTATCTAATGCCAAGATAAGGCTAACCGTTAGTTAAGAATATTCCTGTGTATAAGCTTCTTGAGCAAAACTTCAGTTTAATTGGGCCTTCCAATACGGATCTGGTCTTTCACGCCCGACACGTAATGCGTCATAAAACATTTCCTGGGCTGATGCATGTCTGTGCTATACAATTCAACGTGAGCTCTTTTCCAGGCAAATACATCTCTGAAAGTATCACAACTTTTCCAGTCAAGGATGCCCATCAAAAGTTCTGTCGCAGTTGAAGATATTGAGGAACCTGGTGAAGAAATATCTCTGAAAGGATAAACAGCGGGTTGTGGGTTGTCTAGTCTCTTTTCACATTATCCCCACAACAACAGTCCTGTGAAGAAGGTTTGGCTAAGAGAGGAAATGGCCCAAAATCGCCTACCAAGTGTTCAGGTTCAAGGGTGGACTTGAAACTCGGTTCTTGTCTTAACCCCTGCTTGGGCAGGGGGGGTTGGATTAGAAGACCATCAAAGTCCTCCCAACTCTGTTATTCTGTTATTCACCAGGTAAAGTTTTGCTGAGCATTTCAAGATCAGCCAAGGCTGGCTGGGTGCTGTCACTCCCCTTGTTTCTTTGTTTTTCCTTGAAGATGTTTCACTTCTCATGCAACAACTGAAGAAGCTTCTTGGATGAGAAGCGAAACGTCTTCAAGGAAAAATAAAGAAAGTCCAGTTGCCTCTTGAAAAAGCATCTTTGGGACAACCATGACCTGGAGGACTGAGAATCTCCTTGTTAGGTAGCAAATTGCAAACCCTTGGAAAGAATGAAGGAAAGCAAGGCATGATAGCATCTCCTGCCATGGTCTCCTGCCATGGGCAGGGGGGTTGGACTAGAAGACCTCCAAGGTCCCTTCCAGCCCTAGGATTCTAGGATTCTATCCCCTCTACCACCACCACCACTGTGGTTCCTGATAGCCCAATTCTCAAAGGCATAGCAAGATTGACCAACTCACCAAATACATATGCAATAGAGGAGGTATTATACGCAAAAGGTCCACAGGACCCCCAAAGGCACTTTTCTAATACCTTCTCAACCAACATGCTCCCTGACAAACACACCACAAACCACCTATGCACACTCCAGTCCAAAACATTAGTAATCCATGGCACAAAAACCATGGATTTTGGGAGAAAGTTGCCCAAATATTTTATTCAGCAGCAAAGATAAAGGCTTTGATTGATACTCCCAGCGCCCGCAGAGAGTTAGAAGGTTAGGTTTTTCTATGTTGCAAGGTGTGTGGGATGACACAGCAGCCTTGTAAATCAAAAACTACCTGACCACAATTTTATTTACTTAGTTTTTCTTATCTGTTCTTCTTTACTTTAACTAGCCTGCCGAGGTTGGCAAAGAGAAGTGAAAAGTGCTTAGCTCTCCCACTGTTTTGTTCCACTGCTGCATCTGAAATTTCTGACAATTTTTCCTATCAGGGCGCTGAATATTTCTGCTCTCTGCTTATCCCCTAAATGCGGTTTCCTGTCCACTGGGAAAGTCTGAAGGGCAAAGCATGAATGCAGTGCCGTGAAGTGAAGTGTAAGGAACAAAAAAATAATGCATCAATAAAACTGCATTAAGGAAACCACATACATTATAGGAGGGGTTTGGTAGCACCATTTCCGATTAATATATATATTAAAAAAAAACTATATCATTTTTAAAAGGCTCCCTGCCTTTTACTGCATTGAAAATTGTTAGATGGAAAAGGCCCCACCCAATTCTTCCAGATTTTTTTTTAGCACCAGAGGCTCTCCTGACTCTCCTCTTACAATGCATTGCAGCAATTAAAACATGCTGAACTTAAAGGAGGGAAAAGATTAAGGAATAAATAAAACAAAATATAAAATCCATGTCATACCAATATAAAATTAATTCCGTCCTAAAACCTGCTCTTAAATCTAGACCAGTGTTTCTCAACCTGGGCCACTTTAAGCTGTGCACACTTCAACCCCCAGAATTCATCATGGCTGGCTGGAGAATTCTGGGAGTTGAAGTCCGCACAGCTTAAAGTGGCCCAGGTTGAAAAATATTAATGTAGACCATACAGAAACGTATGGCTCCCATCTTCAGACTATAAACACATTTTATTAACGGATTTCCTTTGTTGAGCCCTGTACTCCACACCAAGAGACCTGTTCTTGCAGATGTTTGTACTGTACTCAGTTCACTATAGTGTCATCTGGAACAATACAGAATAAAAACCAGGATCCACACATGCCCTTGGCATCAGGCTTGTTATACTATCCGTTTCGGGGTAGCCTCCAGCCCCTAATCATCTGACCTAAGAGGAATTCGGATGAGTCAAAAATTGGGAAGAAGCAGAAAGGATCATGGACGGGTGGTCAATTCCAAGAAATTGGGACTTCTCACCTGTCAATTTCACATAGACAGAAGTCGACGTGGTATGGTTGGTGAAGGAGTTCCTAGCCTGGCAGGTGTAATTGCCTTCATCTTCCCAGTCCTTCAAGTGAACATTGAGAGTGTCATCCGTCCCATTCTTGACCGTGTTATTGAAGAACCAGTCAAACTTCGCCGGAGGCACAGATTCCGCAGAACAGAGGAGAACCAATTCGGAACCCAGGGGCTGCTCTATGGTTCCCGACTGGTTCAGCTGAGCAGACGTGGGCCCGTCTGGAAAGGAAAGGAGGTAGAATCAGGGCAAAGGGGGGGGGAAGAGAAGGAGGCCCAGCTGGAAAGCAGGGGGAACGTACCCCCCACCCCACAAATCAGCAAGATTATTAGGGCCCCCCTGGGGTCAGGAAAGGGGCTTATCACAAGCCCGGGTTCGGTTCCAAGCATGAGCTTTGGTGGTGGGGCTCCATCTCAGGACCCCAGAAGGTTGCCTTGAGTCTCTGCAGAGGTCCTTCCCTCCTTGCAAGGTCTTCTTCCGCTGTCTTCCAAGAGGATTTGGAGGAAGAGGGCTCCTTTCTTCTACAACTAAGGATCCCCATATTTTTCATTTTGGAGGTGGGTAAGAAAACTCTGGTGGCCGTATGTCCACCACAAAGCAGGAAGAAAGGCCCCGTCAAAGGGGAGATTACTTACATGCCAGTGTAAGTATACTGGGGTTGCTTTTGACGGTGCTGAAAAGATTCCGGGCCGTACAAGTATAGCTCCCTGCATCCGGTTGTTGGAATTTGCGCAATGTGAGGGTTCGATTTTCATGGTCAAATTCTACATTTCTTGGGAAAGGTTTACTGTCCTTGGACCAGGTGACGTTGACTGTGGAGCTCCTGGAGGTGTTACAGTTCAGCGTGATACGTTCATTCTCAGCCACAAGAGATCCCGAAGGCCACAGGATGGGCTTTGAGAGGTTTTCTGCACACAAAACACAACAAGGGTCATCCAGGGGAGTACTTACGCCTTCCGATACTTGGCTATCCGGCAAGGTCACCACCTAGGATCGTCAAAGAGTTGGGACGTTTTGAGAGCTCTCCTGTGTTTGGAGAAACTCACAAAAGACTCAAGGGCCTCAAAAGGTGGGTGGGTGACTTTACCCCCCCCCCCTTCAAGCCAACATGGCCGACGGACCAAGTCAGGGAGATGGTGAGCACCAACAACTTTCTGCTAAGAAGTTCCTGCAAGAATCCTGCAAGAGTTGGGTCCGCTTCTACAGAACGAGCAAGCCATACGCCGGGTTGGGTTGGGTTGAGGAGACGATTCCCGCTGCCCGCTTTGAAACTGACAATGAAGTGGAAGCATTAAGCACGAGCTTTCAGAAAACGGGATTATAATGGTTTCTTTCCTTCGCTTCAACCGAACGGGCTGGGCATTCTCTTAATAGTGGTACAAGGAGCCTGGTTCCTTTTCTTGATGAGGACGAGGAGAGCCAAGGATTGAAGGAGGATGCTGGACATTTTTTTTAAAAAAAAATTATTTTAACGTGAAACAGGACACGGAGGAGCGGAGGGCAGAAAAGGGTGGGCTTCCTTCTTATCAGGTCTGCGTCTGGACTTGCCATTCTTGGGGGTCCCTTGCAAGAGGAGCTAAAACGGACAAAGACAAGTCGAAACTTCTCGTTGTCTGAACCTGCTTCATTGGCCACGGGCATCCAGAGGGTGGCAGCAGGTAAAAAACACAGGTGTGTGTGTGTGTGTATGTGTGTGTGTGTTAGGCAACCCCCTTTGGGATTTGGAGAGCAACTGGAAGAGCTGTCACAAAATGGCTGCTGTTGGCAGTTGCAAGACACTTTCCCCCCCCCTCCCCATCAATCCGAAAGGAAACAAGTGAGGCTGCTTCCTACATTTAAAAAAAACCCAGTTTACCTCTCGGCTTTTCAGGTAGTCCTCGACTTACGGCAGCTGAGCCCAAAATTTCGGTTGCTAAGTGAGACATTTGTGAAGTGAGTGTTGCCCCATTTGACAACCTTTCTTGCCGCGGTGAAAGAAAGTGAATTGTCGCCCTTGTCAAGGGAATCGGGGTTCCCCTTTAAGTTGGCTTGCCAGAAGGTTACAAAAAGGGGATCACTCGATCCCAGGATTCTGGAACAGTCATAAATACGAGTCATTTGCCAAGCGTCTGAATTTTGATCTCGTGACCGCGGGGATACCATAACGGTCATAAGTGTGCAAAACGGTCATAAGTTGCTTTTTTCAGGGCCGTTGTAACTTTGAACGGTCACTAAATGAACTGTTGTAAGCCGAGGACTACCTGTAATTCTCGGTAGTCTTCTTCAGAAAATATTGAGCTGCAGCTTAAAATGCATCACGGTTGCCCAGTGAAGGTGGCCTTGCACCAACACAACCTCCCATCTATTGATTCGGCAGACCCCACCACTCCACTGGGCTTTACAGGCAGTCCTCGACTTACGTCCAGCAATTGGGACCAGAATTTCTGTTGCTAAGCGAGACGGTTGTTAAATGAGTGAGCTCTCTGCTACTGGCCTTTTGCTCCTTTTCAGTCTTAAGAGTTTAGACTGCACATTTTATTGAGAATTTTAAAAGTCTAGAAGAAAGCTTTTTTTTTTAAAAAAATATTTTTTTAAAAAATCTAGTTTATTCTCTTCGCCCATGTCCTGCTATCTAATTTTTGCTGGATGTTTCATTTGTTTAGAAAAAACGATCCAGAGACTATTTTGCTACTGGGAGGAGACAATGGAAGACATAAATAATAATTACGTGGCTCTTGTTTTCTTGAAGAGCTGAACAGATTCAAAACAATCATAAAGGAAAGAAAGAATGAGAGAAAGAAAAGCAATACATAACAGGCCACGGGTACTATTACAAGGGGTGTGTGTGGAAACCCTCTTTTTACAGAGAACACATACAGGTATTTTTTTTTTTTTCAAACAGCAGCTATACTTTTAGTGCCTCGTTTTTTAAAAATAACAATTTTAGTAAGCATTGGCATCAGAGTGTTTTCCATAAGCTGGGCATGAGCTGGTTCCTGTGATCAGTACAGTGTATTGCCAACGTGGACTGCTGCCAACGTAAAAGGGCATAATATCAGCCGAAAATTTTAAAAAGGAGGGCAATTAAACACAGTGGCTTCCAGCCAGACATGTCTGCATTAGCCAGGATGTTCCCAGGTGGCTGCAGAAACCATCACGCTGTGTTATATTTCAGTAATTAAATTTCATGAGTCCAATGAAGAAGGGGGGAAAAAAAAAACCAAGAAAGCAAAATAATAATAATAAATTGCAGCATTGGCTACAATATTATTTAGGATGCATTATTTTGCTGGTGTGTATGTCTTTTTTTTTTCATTTTAGGACACTGGGATAGTCTGGGGGGTGAGGCACAGATGAACGGGTGGAGCAGATCAACCTCAAAGCAAAAAAACCGTTTATAAATTCCAGGAAAGAAAAAGAGCACCCAAACCCCGGGAGAAATCAACTTTTGCAGATCACCGCTCTCATTAGCTTCTTCCCTTTTGGCCTAATTTGCTGTTTAGCTTCTCTTGCCAAGAAGCCACCTCACAAAGTCCTAGAAGGCATGTTATAAGGTCAGCAGGGACAATAGAAAGCATCACATATAGATCGGTCTGGTGAAAACCTCCCAAAGGCTGGTGGGAACCAGAATCTGGCGGTGGACTGCAGGAAAAAAATGTTTCTTGGACCACTTAGATCCTGTGGTCCATTAACTTGGCAACTAGCCACAAGGACTGTTTCTTTAGCCTGCTGGAGGTACCTGTACAAATTATTTTATTATCAGGGCTCTGCAGAATATCAACTTTTAACTCTCTCCATTTGGGCAATCTGAATTCTCCGCCAACCTCTGCTTCCCACCTACGTTTTCGTCCTGTTCCAAGTCTCTCCAATTCCTCTAAATTTTATACAGATAATCCTTGACTTATGACCACAATCGAGCCCAATTTTTCTCTTGCTGAGCGAGACAGTTGCTAAGTGAATTTTGCCCCATTTTACGACCGTTGCTGCCACAGTTGTTAAGTGAATCACTGCAGTGGTTAGGTTAGTAATCTGGCTTCCCCATTGACTTTGTCAGAAGGTCGCAAAAGGGGATCATGTGACCCCTCCTGGGACACGGCAACCGTCATAAATGTGAGTTGGTTGCCAAGCGTCTGAATTTTGATCATGTGACCTGGGGATGCTGCAATTGGTCATAAGTGTGAAAAACGGGCATAAGTCATTTTTCCCAGGGCCATTTTAACTTTGAACAGTCACTAAATACATTTGTTGTAAGTCGAGGGTTACCTGTACAATTCTGTCAGATGTGTATAAGAATTACAGATCCATAACTCTTACGCTTTTTTAAAGCTTTTGTAAGAGAAGGAGTCCAGATAGATTGGGGTAAACGGCCCAGTAGACTTCCTAAATGATTGGAATCCCACACAAAAAAAAAAAATTCAACTCCAAAACCTTAGTTCCTCAGCCAGTATTTTCTTTATCAATTTGATATTTTTAAATTGGACTACATTATTTATCTCATTTTCTGTCAGGTTGTCCTGAAGAAATTCACACCTATACAGGTAGTTCCTTAGCCAGTATTTTCTTTATCAATTTGATATTTTTAAATTGGATTACATTATTTATCTCATTTTCTGTCAGGTTGTCCTGAAGAAATTCACACCTGTACAGGTAGAAAATTTCAGCAGGAAACTTATGGCCTCATGTAAAAAATTTTCAGGATCCAAACTTTGCAGGAGACAAAATAGAAGATGAAGCAACCAAATACACTGACCCAGTTGATGGCTAAGCTGTTGTTTCACAAAGGAAGCTGGTGGCCGAAATTGCTTCCTCATGCAAATATCAAAGGTGAGACTGACAGATTACTTCTTCTCTATTTTTCCGACAGCTCTATCACCGTCCATCTCTGTTCCAAAGCAGCCTCGCATTTGAGTTCCAATATCTTCTCTTAAAATAGCAACTCCATATCTTATTTTTGGGTTTTGCTTGGTTAAAAAAAAACTGTAATCATTTTGCAGTTGGTTTTAATCGGGCCCTTCTCTACTTCTACTGTCTGGGATTTTTCAAGGACGCACAGACCTAGGATCAAACTGCCTGATCTGGAGGCCTCTTTTATTATTTTTGTCCAATTCCATATTTCTAGCCTTGTCTGGTAATGTTTCTTCTGGGTGGGAATTCATAGGGTGGAACATCTACCAGCTAAGCAGAATTTAACAGAATAATAGAGTTGGAAGGGACCTTGGAGGTCTTCTAGTCCAACCCCCTGCTCGGGCAGGAGACCCTATATCATTTCAGACAAACGGTTGTCCAATCTCTTCTTAAAAACCTCCAGTGATGGAGCACACACAACTTCTGGAGGGAAGTTGTTCTACTAATTGTTCTCACTGTCAGGAAATTTCTCCTTAGTTCCTGGTTGCCTCTCTCCTTGATTAGTTTCCATCCATTGTTTCTTGTCCTGCCTTCAGGTGTTTGGAGAATAGGTTGACTATTAATGTAAAGTTATTACCCTACTCAGTAATTTTAAAATAGATAAAAACAAATTCATATGCATGTCTTTTGGGAACAGCATCTTACCTTTATTCATTCTTTTGAGTGCTTTCGAGAACTAAGACTAATAGAAAAGAAATCGTCTGACACAACCTTCAACCTTCAGAATTGTTCTATTTATTACAGATAAAACTTTCTAAAGATGAAGTGATGAGCAGGACTCGGTCCTAATGACTGTCTTTCTAATGTTATGGGGGGTTTGCAATACAAATAATGTTGGGAAATCGCAGTGATAAAATTAGACATTTTCTCCATCAGAGGAATGAACAGGGTGGGAAAAGGAAGAAGACAGCACCACATGGATGGTCTTTTAAACTCCAGTTCCCTCGATATGGTTTAAGGATGACCAAAAGGACACACAAAAAGGAGAGAGAAATTACAACACTGTATACACTGACAATTCAGAATGAAGAAATGCAACAATATTGGAGAAGTTTGAAGCGACAGGAGACAAGTGAATTTCTAATGTCCCATCGTATGAATTCCACAATTATCATCTTAAGAACGACAGTGAAAGGTGGTGAACTGCAAACCTTGGAAGGAAACAGTAAACGGTTGCATCAAAACTGAAATCCAGTTACAGGACACAAGAAGGTATCTTAGGAAAAACAGTCACGAACAGAAACCAAACAAGGAGTTGGCTAAAAGCAATGAGATTTCATGGGGGGGGGGGGAAAGGAAAAAAAATTCCCAAGGATTTTTGACTTTTGAAGATTCCGTTGCAAGGCAAACGATTTAAATCCAGCCCAGTCACGTGGGATCATTTGGGGACAGAACCCCTGTCAACATACCCAAAAGAGTCGTAGGTGAAGGAGAAGAAGCTGTCAAGGAGACAAGAATACCCAAACATGTACAATAAATAGAACGGAAGGCGAAAAAGAGATGTTCAGGGACTGGGTGTCAACCGTCCCATTTGGCACATTCAACAAAAGAAACTCCTGGCTCTTTGAGTTAACCAAGAGTGTAGCTTTATTGGAAAAATCCATCTAGGAATGGCAGAAGCAAAGTCAGTTCTGGGATTTTCCCCGTGAAAACCCACATCGGTAACTCCCTTTTCCCTCCGGGCCACCCGGAGTTCAGTGTTCACCCATCGAGTTTAGTTCTTTTGCTTTGGGAAAAGCTGTTTGCTTTGGTCAAAACATTCTTCATCACTCGGCCTTGTTAGATAACGTCTCCCCAGCAACAGACGGCTCACTTGCGTTCCATAGCCTCCTCCACCCTTAGGAAAGCACCACCCTCCTCCCATCAATGTTTGGCAAAACTGCGAGCGAAAGCAAGGTACAGGCTACTACCGGTATGGAGTCGAGTCAGATTTGACATTGGGTTTGTATGATTCCAGACAAGTCCCACGGAGATAGGACATGAGACAGGGGTATAAATTGCTAGCTTCAGAAAGATCACCCCGCTTAGCAGAACTCATTTATGGAGACCAGAAGTCCATACAGCCATGAATATACTCACCCAGGATACAGACAGGCTGGGCTTTAGACTGGGAGAGTTTGCTTTCGTTGTTGGAGGCCTCACATGTATAGGTCCCATTGTTGGCAGAAGACAAACGAAAGAGCCGATAGATCCCCCCTGAATGTGTAGCGTTCTTGAAGGACCATGTATAGTTGGCGGGTGGGTTGGAGTCAGCTTGACAGGAGAGGGTGAGATTGGAGCCTTCTGCATAAAACTGCCCACTGGGGCTGATGACTGGGGCATCAGGCCCATCTGGAGCAAATATAGGAGAGTTACAGGTTGAGGAAGGCCAGGGAACTTGGGGAGGAGGGTGTTCAGAAGCCACATTTGGTCAAAAACCTATGAGCTGGAATGACGCATGCCTGTGTCGTTGGTGTGGGGCCACAGTGTTGTTCTCGGCATTCATGTGATAATATAGCAGGGGTCTCCAACCATGGCAACTTTAGGACTTGTGGACTTCAACTCCCAGAATTCCTCAGCCAGCATGGCTGGCTGAGGAATTCTGGGAGTTGAAGTCCACAAATCCTAAAGTTACCAAGATTGGAGATCCCTGTTATATAGGGAGGAGCTGCCTTCCAAAATTGACTTTGTCCTTCAGATCCAGGAGCTATTTAGTTCGGCAGCCTGAAGGCAAGTAGTCCTCAACTTACGAACACCACTGGGACCGGAATTTCCACTTGCGGGTGTTAGGTGAGTCACATCTGATTTTACCACCTTTTTCGCCCTAGTTGTCAAGCAAATCAACCGCAGTCGTTAAGTGCATCGTGCAGTCGCTAAGCGAAACCAGCTTCCCCACTGACTTTGTTTTTCGGAAGCCGGCTTGGATGGTCGCAAATGGCAAACACGTGATCTCAGGATGCCACGGCCACCGTTCATACATGCCAGTGGCCAAGCACCTGAATTTCGACCACGTAACTGTGGGGATGTTGCGCCGGTTCTTAACTGTGAGGACCGATCACTTTTTTCCCCAGTGCTCTCATAACTTCACACGGTCGCTAAACAAATCATCGTAAGTCGAGGACTACCTGCAAACTTCCAGCAGCCTTACAGGAGGTCCCATTATCCATTTATCTCCGTTTCACGCCTACCAAGAGTTCAGGAGCCCAAATTCTTTTTACCATGAAAAGGAAAGAAGGTAGAAAAAATCTAATTTGACTTTTTATCATTCGTCTTTGGGACCGACTAATTTACACAGTTTAACATTCTCAGGGTGCCCAGGGACCCTCACTTGGGGTACCCTGGCCAGAGAGAGAAGCAAAACAGTGAAGCTAACATGGACAGCTAAGCCAGCTAGCTAGCTAGAAGGGTGTGTGTGGGGGGTCCAATCCCTATTTTACGTCATGCTGGTTTCATCAGCCTGATGTTACTTTCTCAAGTTACAGATGGCCTTGTAAGCCAACACCTCCCCCCCCCCAAAGCCTTAAACTGCGTTTCGAGAATAATAAGCCCAGGTGGGCCATTGAAGAAACTGGAAAACGAAACTGCCCTTTAAATATGCAGAAGAAGCAATTACTTCTTCTGGTTCTTTGGGTGCGGTCTGTAAGCCGCAGTTTGGAGAAGGGACTGGTGTAAAACAAGAAGAAATGAGGTTTCCCCCCCTCTAAAATAATATTTCGGCAAGGTAGCTACCTATTTCATGTAGCAAGGAGTAGCAGTATTCAGGAAGTTACAAAAGGAGTACAGACTGCCTCACAATGTTGGTAAAATGTGGCTTGCTTGCAACAAGGACTCACATTTCATCAATTGACATCTCTACTTAAAGGAAGAAACAAAAAAATTCCCTTTGAACAGAGATGGTGTCTGTGCGGTGGAGGAATAATTGATGGAACACGTTATTCTCTATGGCTGTAGGAGTGGAGCAGGCAGAACCGGAAGGTGGGGTCAAATGAATCATTACTTTGGAATCCCTACGCTCCCACAAGTTATTTGCTTTGAACATTAGTAGATCAGATTCCTGTGTATAAGTAGCATGTAATAAACTTGAAGGGCTTTGAACTCAACTCCTGTTCCTGGTTACATGTCCTGACAATTGTCATCTCTGCACAGAGACTCACCAGGAATTGTTATTTCCACTCTGTATTAAATATCCTGCTCATTCTGGTTTGTTTTACTACCAAATATTATTATCGGATCAACCGATTTTGTTTCCTTGACCACAGCCAAGTACTGTTCTACAGTCTGCGCAGTACACCTTAGTACAGGTAGTCCTTGACTTATGACCACAGCTGAGCCCAAAACCTCTGTTGTTAAGTGAGACATTTGTTAAGCGAATTTTGCCCCACTTTACGACCTTTCTTGCCTCAGATGTTAAGTGAATCACTGCAGTTGATAAGTTAGTAACCCGGTTGTTAAGTGAATCTGGCTTCCCCATTGATTTTGCTTGTCAGAAGCTCACAAAGGGAGAGCAGATGACCTTAGGACACAGAAAGGGACATAAACGTGGACCAGTTGCCAAGCATCTGAGTTTTGATCCCATGATCATGGGGATGCTGCAAAGGTCGTCACTGTGAAAAAGGGTGGGGGGAAAACATCACTTTTTTCAGTGCCATTGTAAGTTTGAACGGTCACTGAACAAACAGTTGTAAGTTGAGGACTCTCTATAGTGGTTGGTGTGTAGCAAGAGGGAGAATATTGACTGAAGCAAGTGGAGGCACTCAAAGCCCTCAGAATGGATCTGTTCAATGTCATTCATCCATTCCCCCCTTTAGAAGTTAAGACTCTTATACAAGCTTGCTCGGAAGCGCCTTCCCCAAATCCCTCAATCTCTACAATCCCTCCATGGCAAAACCAGACTTACAGAAGACATTCAGAGTGTAGTTGGCGGAGTTGCTAGAAAAACTGTTAATCCCACGGCAAGTGTAGAGGCCTGAGTCCTGGCGACTTGTCCGACTCAATCTAAGGTTTTGACCATTACTGCTTAAAGAAATGTGGCCTCCAGCCTCCAGCCTCTGGTTCCCCTTAAGCCAATCATAGGAAACATTAAAGCCTGAGGCTGTACAGTTGAGATAGGTGGTGCTATTCTCGACAATCTTGCCAGGGTCACTGATGGAGATATGATTGATGGCCTCTGTCAGAGAGAGAGAGAAAAAGGGGGAAGTCATTGTTATTTGAGTCAAACGTCTGACGTAACCGGGCCTCTTCGCCATGGTTAATTGACTCAGGACTTCAAGATCTAATCTTGAATTTCCCTCCAGAAGGGGTTGTGCAGTCAGCTCGGTGGCTCTGTGTGTTCAGGATAGGTTGGTCGACCAGGTGTTGTAGCCGTGAGATACGAAGCAATGTTTACAGAACAAAAAAGATGGGAGAACTTTGATATAGGTCAATTGTCTTCTCCTGGACTGCAAGATTTTCTCAAAATGCCTCTAATGTTCCATAGAGGACAATGGCTAAAATGGGAAGTTGGGAAAAATCGAGGCCAACATTAGGTTCAACTGAAAATTTAGCAATAAAAAAAAGGAAGTATAAGGTTTATGTTTTCAGGAACAATATTATCTGTTGTTTCACTGTAAAACAATAAAGGGTTTGTGAACCACTTCTGTGACATTCAACCACCACCAAGAAGGAAACTGGTGGGGATAAACCTCAAATGAGGTAACTTTGAGGCAGATAAATAAATGGAAGAAAAGAATATCGAACACTTATAGAATCAGAATGAATATCAGTGGATGGCCTTGAATTCCTAGCCAGAAACTGGCCGGTTGGAGACATTCAGTGCCAAAGATGTAAACGAAACAGGGATAAAGAGAGGGTACACGAAAAAGAAGGAAGACTAACAAAAATTGCACAACTGTTTTAACTATTTGGGTTCTCACACTGCGAGGGAAGAAAATACAAGGTCACAGTATTGGAAAACACAAGGCAAATAACTCAGTTTGACTATCAGAACTGGCTCAAAATAGGCCCGTTTCTGAACTGCAGTGACCATAAAGGAGAAGCTTTGATGGTGACAAGTTGAAGGGACAACATGTAAGGATCTCATTTCTACTGAAATGACTTTCGGTCCTTAGAGGGATCAGATGGAATCTAGTCTACCAAAGATCATAGATATTGAAGAAGGAAAGGAATCAAAATAAAAGAGGAACAATCTGTTGAGGTAGTCATGGTAAGGTCCCAGAATGGAGTACCATGATAGGAAAACTCAAACAAAAATGCAGGAACGTTCAAAATCAAATCCATGCAGAGCTCTGAAAAGGATGTTTCAAGATGACAGGAAGCCAAGACAGAATCACACCAAAAAGGCACCCAGAGAAATCACCCACAGCAAGGCCTGCAAAAGATTTGAGTAAGCTTGGCCATCCAAGCTACTCACCCCGAACGCTGATCTCCAGTACGGTGTCGTTTGAAAGTCCACTTTCAACATTGGTAACTTTACAGGTATAGTTTCCAGCGCTCTTCAGAGTAAGACGCTGGACCAGGTGAGAATTGTTCTGATGTTCCAGAAGCTGCCCGTTCAGATACCAATAAAATTTTGCAGGTGGATTAGAGATGGCAGAGCAGGAGAGGTTGAGAGTGGAATGCTCATGGTAAACTTGTTGTAGGGGGCTGATTACGGGGCGCTCAGGCCCGTCTGGAGCAAACAGGAAAATTGTATGTTGGAAAAGCTACTTAGAAAACTACCAGTGCTATTATGGGATGGGACAACTCACTGCAGCCAACTCACCGTGGGACAAACTCGCTGCGGGACAATTGGACGGACCCGTGGCCAATAATAATAAAGAAAATCAATCCATAAATAAAAGAGCTACAATAATTTAGATGAAAACGTGGTCGCCAATAATAAAAGTACCTGATGAAATGATTAATACAGCACTGAATTGTCTCACAGTGAGTTATCCTAGACCCGTCTGAAAATACAATCCTACATTTTTGGTGTAACCATACACTGCCTCTATAGGGAGAAATCTCAGGGAGTGCAAGACCAAGGGAATGTCTGAATAAAACCTAAAAACAACAATAACCTCTTAAAATGTCACTTGGCTCAGTTTTCTGGGTTGTCTTTTATTCCTTGCTCGTTTTTCAAGCTCAAAGCTTTAATTCAAGCTAATTCCAAGCTCAATGAAGAGGCTGGTTGCTTTTGAGCTTTTCTTTAGCATCCATTTGAGGAGCAAAGAGCTGGTTAGGTGGTCCTTTGAGACAGGCTGGGCTGAAGGAGAATGAATAGGCCAAAATCACCCGGCTGGTTTTCATGGCTAAGGTGGCACTTGAACTCACGATCTCCCACTTTCTAGCATGGTGCGTTAACCACTAGACCAGAGGTCCCCAACCTTTTGGGCAACAGGGACCGGTTTCATGGAGAAAGGTCTTTCCGCGGACGGGAGAGTGCGTGATTTTGTGTGCTGCCTGCATCCCATGGATTGGGCTTTGCTTGTTTGTGCGGACCAGTTGCTGGCATGCTGCAGCCCGGTACCAGTCCATGGACCAGGGGTTGGGGACCCCTGCACTAGACCAAATTGGCTCTTTATGCCTCTTGGCCATTGGTAATCAATTACAGGACTGGATCCTGAATTCAAATCACCAACATTTCCTGCCTTCAGCTTGAGCCTGAATTTCATTTGACTCCCTGGGCTGAAAGAATTTATTGCCACGTAGGACAGGTCAGGAAAAAAATAAACTAAATAGAAGGGCCAAAGTCTCATCCTTCCTTGGATGCAGATTAACTAGAAATCAGCCATTCCAAGAAAAAGACAGAGAGAGACTAGAACCAATCACAATGGCTAAGATTGCACATTTATTTGAGGCTGGTTCTCCTTCCTTCTAAAGCCAGCTGTCTTCAGTTAGCCGGGGAGAAAAGGCATTTACAGTGGTACCTCGGCACTCAGCTGCTTTGAAACTCATCGAATTTGGTACTCAACACCTCTTGCTGAAAAAAACTGTCCTGGTACTTGTCGTTTGTTTGGTATTCAACACGCAAGCTAGAACTTGTCAGTGTCAGCTGCCTCGTGACTCGCTATCCTTTCACACAGTAGCTCTTGCCCTGTGCACACCCTCTTGCTGCCTTATCTTAGCTTCTGTGGTCATTTTGTGTCGTTTTGCACTTTTCCCCTCTCATCAGTACAGGCAAAGTAAAGTTTTTATTTTATTTAATCTAAGTATGTATTAATTTCTGGGTTTATATCCCACCCTCTCTTTGTATATATTGCCTTAAAAATGTGCATTGTCTTTGGTTTAGGAATGCATTGCATATATTTACGTTCTTCCCCATGGGAAAATTGGTTTGGGACTCACTGTTTTTGTTACTCGTTGCGCCTCCCGGAGCCAATTAACGACAAGTACTGGGGTACCACTGTATCTCCTATCAAGGGTCTATTAAAGGTAAAGGTTTCCCCTGTCCAGTTGTGTCTGACTCTAGAGCACAGGGCTCATCTGTTTCTTGGCTGAGGGAGCCAGGATTATCTGATTATCTGATGATTTCCGTGGTCATGTGGCCAGCATGACTATATGCCGAGGCACATGGAACGCTGTTACCTTCCCACCAAAGTGGTACCTATTTATCTACTCGCAGCTGCATGCTTTCAAATTGCTAGGCGGACAGGAGCCGGAGCAAGGAACGGGAACTCACCCCGTCGTGCGGTGCTCGGGTCTCCAACCTGGGCTGTCAGCTTTCCAGCTGACAAGCTCAGTGTCCTGAACCCCTGAGCCATCGCACTCCCGGAGGGTCAATTCAAAGGGGCCAACTGGTGGTTAGCCATTGGCTGGATGGGAAAGGGCATCTCACCGCCTCCAGCCTAAACTTACAGAAGATTTCAAGCCGGTGAGGCTCGCTGTTGTTGGCAGAGAAGCTATTTTGCCCAGAACAGGTATAGCTGGCTGCGTCACTCCGAGCAGTTGAAAGGAGTGTGAGGTTCTGGCTGTGGTTCTCCAAAAGGACCTTCCCTCCTCCTTCAATCGGTTGGCCTGCCTTCAACCAGGAGTAGGAAACATTGAAACCCAAAGAGGAACACCGAAAAGTGACAGGATGGTTTTCTACCACATGAGAAGGCCCGGTGATGGTGACTTTAAGGACAGCACCTGTGAGGATAGAAAAGGGGCAGAAGAGGCTCCAGGTTGCTGGGGAGTCAAATCATCCACCCCCACCACCAATTCTATGCAGATGGCAAAGTCCAAGGAAAGAACCAAACCCCTTTGACAAACAGACAGATACCAACGGTCACAAAGACAGTCAATTTGGGAAAATCACAGAGAAACACGTTGTAGGACTACAGCATTTTAACAGCTGCAGGAGAAGCCCAGAGACAGAGAAATACAGGAAGTCCTTGACTTACGACAGTTCGTTTAGTACCGTTTGAAGTTACAACGACACTGAAAAAAGTGAGTTAGGACTGTTTTTCACACTTACGACCGTTGCAGCATCCCCATGGTCGCAGGATCAAAATTCAGATGCTTGGCAACTGACTCATACTGATGACGGTTGCAGTGTCCCCCGGGTCATGTTTGTTCTGACAAGCAAAGTCAACGGGGAAGCCTGATTCGCTTAAGAACCGTGTTAATAACTTAACAATTGCAAGGATTCACTTAACAACTGTGGCAAGAAAGGTCGTAAAATGGGCGAAAACTCGCTTAACAACTGTCTTGCTTAGTAATGGAAATTTGGGGCTCAATTGTGGTCGTAAGCCGAGGACTCCCTGTAGAAGGACTTAAAAATAGGGGCAAAGTAGCCAACAAAGCAAGTCATCAGGGTAGAATCTACTTTGAAAAGCTCTTCATTTACACGGGGGCAACATGAGACGGAGGCTGATCCTACGGAGTGGAGTGGAGACCACTTAGGAAGACAACAGATCCCAGCAAGCACAGAGAATGTGTAAAGAATTCGCACCTTCGCACGAAGGAGATACCGAAACCCCTTTGCCAAATGCCTTTTCCCCTCCCCCCCCCATTTCTCAGTTTGTTCATTTTTTTTATGGACCCAGCAAAACACGCAACAGATCAATAAAACACACCTTAAAAACACACCAGAAAAAACGACTGACCAATTCTGGTAAGTTATAGCTAAGGATGGAAACCTGGCAACCTTTCCAGCCCTTGCCCCAGTTAACAATCAGCATTGATGCAACACGTAGGCATTTTATGAGTTGCCATTAAAAGAATACAACTTTGCATTTGCTACTGTGCAGTTCTTCTACTTCTTTTTCTCCAGGATTAGAGTTAGGAAGGTCTACAGCAGAGGTCCCCAACATTTTGGGCACCACGGACCGGTTCGGTGGAGAGAGGTTTTCCTCAATTTCTCAGCTCCCGTGAATGTGATAACATCTGAAATGGCGTCCATCGAAGCTCTTTTATCGGATGCCGACGATTTCCCCTCACCTATTACAGAAAAGCTGCACAGAATACAATCATTGCCTTCGAAGATTTTCTAATCCACTGCCTAATTCTTGTTTTGACCTCCTGCCCGGCTGGCACCCTTTTCAGGCACGGCTGCTCCTCTTCTGCTTGCTTACCGAGGGAATTGCAAAGTCTTATTAGGTGATGAAATAACATAGCACCGGGACGATCCCTATCCTCCGGGGATCTAGCAGATGATGAACAGGATTTGTGCCACAACATATTGCAGAAAAGCACAGGAAGCTGTAGCCCTCGGCTAACCTTCAGCTCAGAAAAAGCTAAGTACAGGCACTCAGAATAACAGAATAAGAGAGCTGGAAGGGGCCTTGGAGGTCATCAAGTCCACCCCTCTGCTCAGGCAGGAAACCCTATACCATTTCAGACAAATGGCTGTCCAGTCTCTTCTTAAAAGCTTCCAGTGTTGGAGCACCCACAACTTCTGGAAGCAAGTTATTCTATGGATTAATCGTTAATTTCTCCTTAGTTCCAGGTTGCTTCTCTCCTTGATGAGTTTCCATCCGTTGTTTCTTGTCCTGCCTTCGGGTGCTTTGGAGAACAGCTTGACTCCCTCTTCTTTGGGGCAGCCCCTGAGATATTGGAGCACTGCTATCATGTCTCCCCTCGTCCTTCTTTTCACTAGACTAGACAAACCCAATTCCTGCAACTGTTCTTCGTATATTTTAGCCTCCAGTCCCTTAATCATCTTTGTTGCTCTTCTCTGCACTCTTTCCAGAGTTTCAACATCTTTTTTACATCGTGGTGACCAAAACTGGAGGCCTTTGTTCTAGTCCTTGACTTATGACAACAATTGAGCCTCAAATTTCCATGGCAGTCGTTAAGTGCCTCGTTTTAGGACCTTTTGCCACAGTCGTTAAGCTAATCACCACAGCTGTTAAATGAAACATGCAGTTGTTAAGCCAATCGGGCTTCCCCTGTTGACTGCCTGTTGGAAGCCAGCTGGGAAGGTTACAAACAGTGATCACAAGAGCCCAGGACAGGGCAACCATCATAAATACATGCCAGTTGCCAAGTGGTGAATTTTGATCACGTGATCCTGGGGATGCTGCAACGGTCGTAAGTGTGAAAAATGATTATCAATGACTTTCTACATTGCTATTGTAACTTCAATCACTAAACTGAATACCAGAGTTGGAAGGGACCTTGGAGGTCTTCTAGTCCAACCCTCTGCTCAGGCAGGAAACCCTAGACCAGGGCTGGGCAACCTTGGGTCTTTTATGACTCGTGGACTTCAACTCCCAGAATTCCTGAGCCAGCCATGCTGAGGGGAAAGGGAGAGGTTGCCATGCTGAGCCGTGCTGGCTCAGGAATTCTGGGAGTTGAAGTCCACGAGTCATGAAGGGGCCATAGTTCCCCCATGCTGGCTCAGGAATTCTGGGAGTTGAAGTCCACGAGTCATAAAAGACCCAAGGTTGCCCACCCCTGCCCTATCCCATTTCAGGCAAATCAACAACCACTTTGCTTAGCAACAGAAACAAATAATTGTAGGTCGAGGATTAACTGTAGAGTTGGATGGAAAGCACACTTTGGAAGCCAGCAATGGCAAATTATTTCCTGTATGGGTGCCAAGAAAACAACACGGATGTATCCATGAAATCCCCAGGAATTTAGCGAGAGACCTTATCTTTTTATAGTGCAAGGAAAAGCATCAAGCAATTCTTGGCACACGTTCATTTTGCTTTCCCAAGCTTGTTATACCCAACCAGGATGTTATTTATATTCCTTTATTCCTTCCTTCCATTAGGAACATAACGTACAGACGGTCCTTGATTTAACAACCATATGTTTAACCACCATTCAAAGTTACAATGGTGCAGGAAAAAAAGAGGCTTGCAGCCGGTCCTTGCACTTAGGACTGTTGCAGAATCCCCTCTATCACATGGATCAAAATTGGGGCCAATTGATAATTGAGATGTGTTTACAACAGTTGCAAGGTCCCCAGGTCACATGATCACAAAGTGTGACTTTCCCAGCTGAGTCAACCAAAGTCAGTGGGGGGAAGCTAATTCACTTAACTGCAGTGATCTGCTTAATAACGGTGGCAAAAAGGTGAAATTCTAACCCCCGTTGTGGTCATAAGCCGAGGACTACCCGTACGGTGATCTAATTTTTGTATGTTGTGCCAATGAAATAAACCAATTCATTCTTTTGATAGAAATATGCTATAATCACTATCCGAAATCCCTGGTCTATTTTGCCAAGCTCTTGTGTTTCGTGATTACAAATTATAATTCCACTGCCAGATACTGCACTTTTATGGTGACAATAAACGCCTTGGTCCCTGATTAATTTTGCCCTTGTTGACACATCCTGCTGGCTATGAAAACTCAGGCCAAAAATAAAAAGTGACTTTTAAGTTTTCAGAGTGCTCGTAGGTTCCACCTCAAAGGCTTTTTAAAGTGGTTGGCGAACAGACGACAGAGGAAATGTTATTGTTTAGTTAAAGAAAGGGGAATAAATTGCTTTTGGAGGGCCATTTCTGAATGAATAATAGATGAGCGTCTGTTGATTGCTTCATTTTCAAGCACAGCCTGGGATAAATCTCAATTTTCTTCCTTGCCAACGTCAACCAAAGGCAATGGTGCCGCTCTTTCTGGATCTTAAAAGGCTGCCCAATTTAATCTCTCCTACTGGGCGTTCGTCTGCGTATGGGACACTGTTCCTGATGCCAACAGTCTTATCTAGGCCTGGTGCCAACCCATTTTAAAAAAATAGCTGTTGGGTTAATGAAAAACAAGGGGAGAGCAAAAAAAATGTGCAGGACTTTGCAAAGGGAAGGAAAAAAAATGCAGCGTGAATCTCCGTGGGCTTTTGTAAGAGAAGTCCTTTTGCACTTCCAACCCTTGTGTGAAAACGTATTGAGATACGGTATTCCATTTCCCAAATCTGCTGGCTCTACTCTTGTCTTTCTGACTAATTGTTTCTGCAGAATCTGTCTCAAAAACAGAAGAAGGAAAAAGAGAGTAAGGCAGGCTTGAAGTAGCAAGGAAAGTAGCTACATGAACAGGAAACAAGATGTTTCTCTGCCCCTCCTTTGCCATGTGTTGGTTAACGGACTCAAATCCAGAAACCTGGAATAATGGGAAGTCTCTTTTGCAACCGTTAATGTCTTCTCTCAGACAATAGAGTGCAATTGCTAGCCTTGAAAATCAGCTTAAGTGTTGCAAATGTATTTTCTCAAGGACCTGAAAATACTTCTGGAACAATATTGATTTTATTATTTCAGTAATGCTTCCACAGGCACTTAAAATTCTTTTTCTTTCTTTTTCTTTCTTTCTTTCTTTCTTTCTTTCTTTCTTTCTTTCTTTCTTTCTTTCTTTCTTTCTTTCTTTCTTTCTTTTTCTTTTTCCTTCTTTCTTTCCTTTTGTTACTTGATAAGTAATTCAAGATGACAACATTCCTTCCTCCTATTTTCCCTGTAACAACAACTCTGTGGGGGTGAGTGGGGCTAGGGTTGGTGACTATCCCAAATCACCCAGGTGGGACTAGAACTCACTGTCTCCTGGTGACTGGCCCCAAATCACCCAGCTGGCTTTCATGCCTAAGGAGGGACTAGAATCCCCAGTCTCCTGGTAATTGGACTAAAGTCATCCAGCCAGCTTTCATGTTTGAAACAGGACTAAGTACTCAGGGCCTCCTGGTGATTGTTCCAAAGTCACCCAGCCAGCGGAACTACAACTCAACAGTCTCCTGGCTTCTGGGCCAGCACCTTCACCACTAGACCAAACTAGCTCTTTCATTGCCGTAGACCAGACGTAGTTTGATATAAGGCTATCCTTCAGAACTACCGCACAAAATTTCATAAAAGCAATGCTGGGTGAGGATTATGGGACTTGAACTCCACACGCCCAAGAGGATGACAGATCGGCAAAGGCCGATGTCCAGTAAGAAGCTACCTATTGCCATTAAAAGAGCCGCTTTGGACAGTGAGATGGGCAAGCGCATACATTTTAATAAATAATGAAAAAGTACAATGAAATTGTGGGTCTCGGTCATCACACCTTGGGGGCGCTGGGAAGAAAAAGTCAATTCTACAAACATTCTTCCATGGCTCAAAAGAGACAGAACGTTCCAGTGAGGGAAATTAAATCCGTGCAAGGACATCAGTTGTTTAACCAAACAGCTCTTGTGTTTACCCTGCAGTTGGCAGCCCATACAACAATGAAGATTCTCTCTCAGGAAGGACAGAAGCAAAAATGAAGAAAAATGAGGGGACTCCGTCAGTGGGGGCCATGGAAATAAATGGCTCAGCATGTTGGAAGTTTAAAAAGAGCATATGCTGAAGAGGGGGTTGACTTATCTCAAGCACCAGGCAATAAAAGTTATGTATTTTTGCGTCGTTCCCTAACTTTTCCTTGAGATCTCAAAGGAGAAAACTCATGGGTGTCCTCCTTGTCTTTCAGAACTGGGTTAAGACTGACTGTCCCAAAGTCCTCCAAGGAGCTTTGGGATTAACTGAAGGACTAGAACCATGTGGACTTCAGCTCCTAGAATGCTTAGCAATGGCCATGCTGGCTGGAGAATTCTGGATGTTGAAGTCCCAGCATGCTGACCAGGGGATTCTGGGAGCTGAAATCTAAGCATGCTGACTGGGGAATTCTGGGAGTTGAAGTCCCAGCATGCTGACCACGGGATACTGGGCGCTGAAATACAAGCATGCTGGCTGGGAAATTCCGAAGTCCATAGCTCTTAAGGGTTGTCATGATTGGAAAATGCTGGACTGGACAGCCATTGGTTAATTTTGCTTTCTGTATTGATCAGGAAGCCAGAGGCAATCTCCCAAAGAACCTTTTCCAAAGACTAGTGGTTTAAGGATCATTTTGTGGATTAAAAAAAAAAACACCCAGAACAACAAAGATAGCATTTAATACAGAGCTGATGAGTGACCAATGGTTCAGCAGTACAATTTAACGGGTCCAATGAAACTACCTCCACAGAATCTGCTCAGTAGCATGCAATCCTGGGGGGGGGGAAGGCTTCTTTCACACATGCATATAAGGACGGCAACATAAATAACACCTTGCATGAAGAAACGAAAACCGATTGGAGAAAAATGTGATATCCGACTTAAATCACCTCCAACTCAACACTTTTCAGTGGACGCCCACATGTGTATAATTGTGGAAAATCAAGTGTTTAGTAACCAAGCAAGAAGTCAGGTTTCCCAAGCCTACCATGGTTTAATACTATGCTGCTGGTAGATCATTGCATACTATTTTTCAGTGGACATTCAATGCTAGAGGAAATATGCTAGGAAATATAACAGAATAACAGAGTTGCAAAGAATCTTGGAGGTCTTCTAGTCCAACCCCCTGCTCAGGCAGGAAACCTTATCCCATTTCATACAAACTCCAATCTCTTCTTAAAAACCTCCAATGTTGGAGCACCCACAACTTCTGGAGGCAAGTTGTTCCACGGATTAATTGCTCACACTGTCAGGAATTTTCTCCTTAATTCTAGGTTGGTTCTCTCCTTGATTAGTTTCCATCCATTGTTTCTTGTCCTGCCTTCAGCTGCTTTGGAGAATAGCTTGACCTCCTCTTCCTTGTGGCAGCCCATTGGCTATTGGAAGACTGCTCTCATGTCACCCCTGGTCCTTCTGTTCACTAGACTAGACATACCCAATTCCTGCAACCGTTCTTCATATGTTTTAGCCTCCAGTCCCTGAAGCATATTTGTTGCTCTTCTCTGCACTCTTTCTGAATCTCAACATTATAACTCCATTTGGGCATGATCAATTCGACCACAACTTTGCATTTGGGCAAAAGTAGAAGATGTATCTCCAGCCAGGATTTGTATCACCAAGAGATATCCAGATGCAAGTGGCATCTGTGCATACAAAATTGAAATGGTGTCCACTCCACTAATTTCATGTTTTGAAGTGGCTCGAGAGAACTTCCAACAGAGATAGCAATAGCAATAGCACTTAGACACATATACCGCTTCCCAGGGCTTGACAGCCCTCTCTAAGCAATTTACAGACTCAGCACGTTGCCCCCCAACAATCTGGGTCCTGATTTTACCCACCTTGGAAGGATGGACGGCCGAGTCGACCTTGAGCCGGTGAGGATCGAACTGCTGGCTGTCGGCAGAATTAGCCTGCAATACTGCCTTCTAGCCACTGTGCCACCACAGCTCTTCAGATAAAGAATCTTTCCCTTTCAGCCTCAGTCAATTCAGCTGCATTTTTCCCCTCCAGTTTGACCGTACAGGTAGTCCTTGACTTACAACAGTTCATTTCGTGACCGTTCAAAGTTACAACGGCACTGGAAAAAGGGACTTATGACCGTTTTTCACAATTGCAACCATTGCGGCATCCTCGTGGTCATGTGATCAAAATTCAGACACTTGGCAACTGATCCATATTTATGACGGCTGCAGTGTCTCTGGGTGATGTGATCCTCTTGTGCAACCTTCCGACAAGCAACGTCAATGGGGAAGCCAGCTTGCCTTAACCACCATGTTATGAACAACCGCAGTGATTCACTTAACAAGCGCAGCAAGATAGGTTGTAAAATGGAGCAAAATTCATTTATCGAATGTCTTGCTCAGCAGCAGGAATTTGGGGGGCTTCACTGCGTAAGTTGAGGATTACCTGTACAAGCCATTTCTATAGCAACAAGCCTAGAAAATCCTGAACCTTCCCCATAGAATCTTCTCCATAAATTGCTCAAGAGAATTTTGCCATTCTTGTTAAGAAAACCGGCGTGCGTTATTCTGATTCTCGTTCCCAGTGTGCCTTTCTCCCTCGCACACTTTCTCCTTTCTGCACAGCTATTTGCACACCTTCCCCTTTTTGCCAAGCAATGTTCTCCAGCCTAATAAAAAATATAAGGATAAAAGGCGTGAACCCGTGTATATTTTGTGCTCCGGTCGCTTCTACCGTCTGAAGAACTGCACGTAGGCAAGCAGAACTGAATTCTCGCTCGCGTATCGTTCGAGTACATTTCATTTTTCTCCCAATTAAGGGTCACTCTCCTCTCATTGTTCAGATGGATTTAAAGTAGTCGAATCAGCCAAACAGGTTTTAAAAAAAACAGCATCAGAGGCCTCCATCTCTTTGCTACCCAATTCTCTACCACAGACTTAAGCCCATCACAGAGGCAATTTTGGGCAAATCTAATCAGAGCCGACAACGTATTTAACATTCCTGAAAGTCACTTCACTTCTCCAGAGCAGCCAGCAGTTACAATCAGATCCCAAAACTGAATCTCCGTTCCTCTGTGTACAGATCGATTGTGGTTATATAATGCCCTGAGCCAGTGTTTCTCCACCTTAGCAACTTGAAGATGCGTGGACAGCCAGCATTGGGAATTATGAGAGTTGAACTCCATACATCTTCAAGTTGCTAAGGTGGAGCAACGCTGCCCTAAGCCACATTTAGTTTTTATCACATTTTGCTGCTGAAGCCACGACAGCCAAATTCACTTTCTCAGCAACGCCATAAAATGTTAGAATATGTAATCATACGGTTGGAAGGGACCTTGAAGGTCTTCTAGTAGTCCCTGCAAGAGACCCTATAATACCATCCCAGACAAATGGATATCCTGTCTCTTCTTGAAAACTTCCAGTGATGGAGCACCCACAGTTTCTGGAGACAAGCCCTTCCACTGATTAATTGTTCACACTGTCAGGAAATTTCTCCTTAGTTCTAGGTTGCTTCTCTTTAACTAGCATCCACCCATTATTTCTTATCCTGCCTCAGATGCAGAGAATAAGTCAATCCTGTCTTCCTTGTAACAGCCCCTCAAGTACTGGAAGACTGCTATCATATCACCCCTAGTAATAAGAGAATAACAGAATAATAAGAATAGAATAGCAGAGTTGGAAGGGACTTTGGAGGTCTTCTAGTCCAACCCCCTGCTCTGGCAGGACACACTATACGATTTCAGTCCTTCTCTTGAGTTTAGTTTGGTGTAGGATGTTGTGGGAAGTCAATGACAGTTGACAGCTAAGCACAGCATTCAAACCCAGCCAACCGTGTCTGTTAACAAATGGTGGCGCAAACAAACGACAGATAATAGCTTGGGTGGTTTCACCTATTATGCTAAATCAAAAATCGAGCAGGTCCTTATATGGCTCAGGGAGATGTATGAACCCATTCTAAAAACATCTTGAAAAAGACATTTCTCTACCAGGAATAAGATCTTGGAATCAAGCTAATGTCTCGATGAATGCAGAGGGTGCACAGAAGAGCAACAAAGATGATTAGGGGACTGGAGGCTAAAACATATGAAGAACAATTGCATGAATTGGGTTTATGGCTAGTTTAATAAAAAGAAGGACTAGGGGTGACCTGATAGCAGTGCTCCAATATTTGAGGGGCTGCCCCCAAAAAGAGGTCAACCTATTCTCCAAAGCACCTGAAGGCAGGACAAGAAACAATGGATGGAAACTGATCCAGGAGAGAAGCAACCTAGAACTAAGGAGACATTTCCTGACAGTGAGAACAATTAACCAGTGGAACAACTTGCCTCCAGAAGTTGTGGGTGCTCCAACATTGGAGGTTTTAAAGAAGAGACTGGACAATCATTTGTCTGAAATGGTAAAGGGTTTCCTCCTTGAGCAAGGGATTGGACTAGAAGACCTCCAAGGTCCCTTCCAGCTCTGTTATTCTGAACAAGGAATGAGAGCGTTCGAGCAATTTGGAAGAAGATGCAACAGAATTTAGGACAACTAAGGTTCAACAGAAAGAGAAACAGAGTCGACTGTACAGAGAAGGTAAATCATACCTAAGACCTGTATGTTTACAAGGCCTTTTCCGTGCACTGAAGGTCCGTTCATGATCACCACGTAGGTTCCGGTGTCGTTCAAATTTAAGTTTTTAATGAGTAGGGAGCACCCAAAGCCTACGACTTCACGCCCGGTGTAGGAATCTCCAGTTGTGTTTCCAATTATTGGTGGTAGGTAGAGAGTGACAATCAGGTTTTCTTTAATTTCGGTCCCTCGGTACCAGTTGCACAGAGCGAAGTTGGCCGCGGCGTGTTTGAGTGTCAGATTGACATTCTGCCCTTCTAATGTCTCTGGTGGGTTCAAGATGATCAAGATCTCGTAATTGGTTGTTGTAGCTTGTTGGCCTTGAGCCAACAGAAAGGAAGAACTGAAGATGGAAGCTAGAATGTGGAAGGGAAGGGGAGGGGAGGAAAAAGGAGAAAAACCTCAGTTGAAGCAAAATACCTATTCTGGCCACCCCACAGTAATATATCCTCAGAAGAATGTCGATGGAGATTCTCAGTCCTCCAGGTCCTGGTTGTCCCAAAGGTGCTTTTTCAAGAGGCAACTGGACTTTCTTGTTTTTCTTTGAAGACGTTTCGCTTCTCACCCAAGAAGCTTCTTCAGGTTCTGAAGAAGAACTCTTCTTCAGAAGCGAAGAAGCTTCTGGGACGAGAAGCAAAATGTATTCGAGGAAAAAAACAAAGAAAATCCACTTGCCTCTTGAAAAAACACCTTTGGGGGTCACAAATAGGGATTACATGAGTCCGGGACACTTCAATCATCATAAATGCATGCCAGTTGCCAAGCACCCAAATTTTGTTCACAAAACCGTGAGGATTCTATGACAATTATAAAGCACGTAAGTCGCTTCTCCACCGTTCAGTCAGAACTGAAGAAGCTTCTTGGATGAGAAGCGAAACGTCTTCTGGAAAAAAGCACCTTTGGGATACCCCAGAGGAATCTTAGCTGACCGACACATGCCTGTTCCTCAAAATAATCTTATACATTTATTCTCGTTCAACATTTGTAACCCTAAGGATGGCGAGGAACACCAGAACGATGTGAAGAAAGACATTCATCTCCCTAAATTAGAAAATTATAGAATATAAATGTAGGAAAAATTTAAAAAGGGATAGTGGAGTTTATTTATTTATTTCGCACGGTGTAGCAAAATGCAACATAGTGCATAAAACTCACGGAAACAACATATCAAATGTGTATCAAATAGTTGAGCTAAAGGATCTAAAGTCCACTGTGTGTTTTTTTTTTCTCTTCTTTTCAGCGGTGGATGCTCCAACACTGGAAATTTTTAAGAAGAGACTGGACAGCCATTTGTCTGAAATGGTATAGGGTTTCCTGCCTGAGCAGGGGGTTGGACTAGATGACCTCCTTCCGAGTCTGTTATTCTTTTTTCTCCTCCTTCCTTCCTTCCGTCCTCCCTCCCTCCCTTCCCTCCTTCCCTCCCTTCTCCAACACTGGCAGTTTTTAAGAAGAGACTGGACAGCCATTTGTCTGAAATGGTATAGGGTTTCCTGCCTGAGCAGGGGGTTGGACTAGATGACCTCCAAGGTCCCTTCCAACTTTATTATTATTATTGATCATCGCACAGTCAGCCAGATGTTCAGACTGGATTTGGCATTTTTGTCTACCTATCGAGTCCTTACCAAGGACCTGGGATAGGCAGATGTGGATGTTTTTATTATTATTATTATTATTATTCTTGTTGTTGTTGTTGTTGTTGTTGTTGTTGTTCTTCTTATTATTATTATTATTATTATATTATGAATAAACTAGATTCCTTTCCTACTGGTCCTTTCAAAATATGGTGGGTCTTAATTGCTGTAACTCATCGCATTCTCAGGGCTAAAATTCCTGAAAATTGAAGCCCAAGCATAATCTGGAGGACATGAGACTATAGACTGGCTATTTTGTATTCCACTTATGACAATTATTGTCAAGAAAGTCTAGTCACAAATGGATCACTTTCACACAAAGCTTTCCTAGAGGAGAGCTCAGTAGATCTACGGGTCTAAATTTAACCCAGGATTAAAACTTTATGGAGAAGGTACTATATTGAACGATCAAGATTTTCTAGGTTTGTTGTTATAGAAATGGCTAGAGTTCTCGACTTGCGACAATTGAGCCCGACATTTCTGTCGTTAAGCGAGACAGGTGTTAAGTGAGTTTTGCTCCATTTTACGACCTTTCTGGCCGCAGTGGTTAAGTGAATCACTGCAATTGTTAACAATTGACATGGTTGTTAAGTGAATCTGGCTTCCCCATGGACTTTGCTGGTCAGAAGGTCGCAAAAGGGGATCCACAGGATCACCCCGGGAACACTATGACCGTCATACATATGAGTCGGTTGCCAAGCGTCTGAATTTTGATCATGCTGCAACGGTCGTAAGTATGAAAAATGGTCACAAGCCACCTTTTTCAGTGCCGTTGTAACGTTGGTCACTGAATGAACTGTTGTAAGGCGAGGACTGCCTGTATATATTATTATATAAAAGTAAAAAAGTTGAGGTTTCATTTTAGGACCTTATTCTACTGCACCCAAAATGACTCGGAAGTCAAGGCCTTTTAATTCTCTTCCCTCCCTCTTCCCTACACGTTTCTCTCTTCCCCCTTTACTCCCTTATTTTAACCCTTTCATTTTCATTTTTTTCTTCGTATTTCTGTATTTTATATTATATCGATCAGCTCATAAAAATTTTGAAATTAAAAAAACAATGTTCAGGATTTTCTTTGATGGAAGAACATTCTGATGGGTGAAAAGAAAACCACAAGATGTTGGTTTTCTGCTACACAACAATTAACAGGTGTGGAGGTCAACGCAGTAGAAAAACTACGCTTTGTATTTCCTAATACTTTTTAATGCCCCCCCCCCCCCCAGGAAAATTTGCTAAAGTGGTGCTAGGTTCATTCTTTGAATGGCTGGCTGGCTTCAAATAGACAAGGCTAACTAAGCTTGTCCAGCAAAGGGCGGCACAGAGTTCGAATTCTATCCCGCTCTCTCTGGTGGATTTTAAGCCCTGCTATATCGGTAGTCTTCAGCATTTTGTGGGCACTTAATCAGCATCTTAGCCCGTTGGCTGAACCAGGTGTTGAATTTAAGCCCTCTTTTGGTTCATATATTTAGACCCAGCAGATTTTGAGAATTTAGCAACTGTGTTTTCTTAAGCTGAGCTTAGGAGTTAGGTCTGCTGCCGTGCCGGAAGGCCCTCTGTAATGGCACCCCCCCCCCTTGTCTCCAAAATTTGTGGGGCTCAGGAAAGGATTAAGAGCTTGGTTGTTCGCCCTGGCCGTGGTTACAGGATGGGCACAGACTCAGTCCCCCTCCCCCCACGAGTTAAGTTTGGGTTTTGAATTGAAAAACTGAATTTGACTTTGAAAAATCTGCTCTGGCTATTTTGTTGTTCTTGCCACAGCCTTGAAAATGGATTGAAGAAAGAAAGAAAGAAAGAAAACAGGCTCCGGTGCAGACAAGCAAGGTAAGATAAGAGGGAAGAAGCAACCGCTGCATATTCTCAATTTGCAACGGGGAGGGAGAATTTCCAGGAAAACAATCGTCCCTGAAAAACAGGAGGATTCAATTCCGAGCAAGACCCTGCAGGAAGATCTCTCGGCCAGATGGAACGAAGGACCCTCCTCCCTCCTCCCTTTTGACGCCAGCTGCTTTGCAGATGTTCGGTGGGACCCCCCCCCCCCAACTCTCACGATGGATAGCCAGCTCAACCAAGGATTAGGGAATCTCGGTTTAAGGCTCCGGAAAGTTGGGTCAGTTTCCAGCTGGGGCCACCTAACCGGGAACAAACCACAGCCATCTGCGGCAGCAAACAAGGATTTTCGGGAATCCCCGAGAGACCCCCCCCCCCCCGCCCAGGGACCTTTCCGGGGAAAAACAGCGGGGGTTCCAACTTCAAAGCGTCGAGCCGACGGGACCCCCCCCCTCACCCCTTTTACCTGCCAGGAGCGCCGCCCGCCAGGAGCGCGTCCATCCGGGAGGGTCCCGAAGGCGGCGGCGCCCAGGTTCTGCCTGCCACTCCATGCTGGACCGGCCGGGCTCCGTCCGCCGTCGCCCCGCGCTGCTCGCCTGCCACTCCAGCCGCCAGCAGCAGCGCCTAGTGGTTTCTGCGCCCCCAACCGCCGGGCGAGAGAGGCACAGGGGCGATCCGTCGCCGAGCCCCACCCAGCTCGGTTGCCCCGCCTTCGGGGCGGGGCCACTGCCAGCCCGGTCCGGTTAACGGGAAGCAGAGAAAAGAAGGACTGGGGGGTGGGGGGGGGGCATGAGAGCAGCATTGCAGTATTTGAGGGGCTGCCACAAAGAAGAGGAGGGGGTCAACTTATTTCCCAAAGCCCCTGAAGGCAGGACGAGAAGCAACGGATGGAAACCGATCAAGGAGAGAAGCAACCTGGAATGAAGGAGAAACTCCCTGACCGTGAGAACAATTAACCAGTGGATCGACTTGCTACTAGAAGTTATGGGTGCTCCATCATTGGTTTTTAAGAAGAGAATGGGCAGCCACTTGTCTGGAATGGTAAAAGGTCTGCTTGGGCAGGGGGTCGGACTAGATGACCTTCAAGGTCCCTTCCAACTCTGTTATTCTGTAAAAGTTCAGAAGAGAAGGACGAAGGGTGACACGATAGCATTGTTCCAATATCTCAGGGGCTGCCACAAAGAAGAGGAGGGGGGGGTCAACTTATTTCCCAAAGCCCCTGAAGGCAGGACGAGAAGCAACGGGTGGAAACTGATCAAGGAGAGAAGCAACCTGGAATGAAGGAGAGACTTCCTAACGGGGAGGACAATTAGCCAGTGGAACGACTTGCCTCCAGAAATCGTGGGTGCTCCATCACTGGAGGCTTTTAAGAAGAGACTGGGCAGTCACTTGTCTGAAACGGGATAGGTTCTCCTGCTCGAGCAGGGGGCTGGACTAGAAGACCTCCAAGGTCCCTTCCCGCTCTACTCTATTCTGATCCTGATTCCGAGACGCGGTCCGCAGCTCCGGGCTCTCTGCCCTACCAGGCACCTCGCCCAGGTCGGAGCTCGCCGGGCTGGGGGAGGCGCGGGGAGGCGCCCTTGCAAGCGGACGTCGGACTCAGTTTCCCCTCCGGGACCCCGCTCGCTGCCCAGCTTGGCTCGGCCGAATTATTGGAAAGCCGCGCTTGGCCAGGAAAACCGGAGCTTGCCGGGCTGGGCCGGTCACTGGCCTTGCGCGCCGTTTGGGCGCAGATCGGGTGGATGGGCTGGATCGGGGGATGCGAGCCGCGAGGCAAGGCGAGGCGGGTCCGGGTGGGAGGGGACAATCCTCTCCCCCACACCTCGCCCGATTTTGGGAAGGAACCGGGGAGCTCGGGGTCCTTCCGCTCCAGGGCTTTGCGCAAGGCGAGGGACGAGCCCCCCCTCCTGGTCTGAATGTGAGCTGTGGATCGCTGGGTGGCCGTGTCGCCAATTTGGTCGCCCCCCCAAAAACTTTCAAGGGACCCCGCACCTGCCCCTCGAGCGATTTCCCCCCTCTCGCGATCCATCCACCCCCCCCAGTCTACCCGCAAATCTTCATTCGTGGTTTCCTTAAGCCGGGCTGTTAAAATTTGATGCTAAAGGGGAGCTGGGTTAGGATGACGAAGCCCCGCTTCGGAATAGGAATAGGAATAGGAATAGGAATAGGAATAGGAATAGGAATAGGAATAGGAATAGGAATAGGAATAGGAATAGAATAGAATAGAATAGAATAGAATAGAATAGAATAGAATAGAATAGAATAGAATAGAATAGAGGGATGGGATGGAGTAGAGTAGAGTAGAGTAGAGTAGAATAGAATAGAATAGAATAGAATAGAATAGAATAGAATAGAATAGAATAGAATAGAATAGAATAGAATAGAATAGAATAGAATAGAGGGATGGGGTAGAGTAGAGTAGAGTAGAGTAGAGTAGAGTAGAGTAGAATAGAATAGAATAGAATAGAATAGAATAGAATAGAATAGAATAGAATAGAATAGAATAGAGGGATAGGGATGGGGTAGAGTAGAGTAGAGTAGAGTAGAGTAGAGTAGAGTAGAGTAGAGTAGAATAGAATAGAATAGAATAGAATAGAATGAGGGATGGGATGGGGTAGAGATAGAGTAGAGTAGAGTAGAGTAGAGTAGAGTAGAATAGAATAGAATAGAATAGAATAGAATAGAATAGAATAGAATAGAATAGAATAGAATAGAATAGAGGGATGGGATGGGGTAGAGTAGAGTAGAGTAGAGTAGAGTAGAGTAGAATAGAATAGAATAGAATAGAATAGAATAGAATAGAATAGAATAGAATAGAATAGAGGGATGGGATGTAGAGTAGAGTAGAGTAGAGTAGAGTAGAGTAGAGTAGAGTAGAGTAGAGTATAGAATAGAATAGAATAGAATAGAATAGAATAGAATAGGGGATGGGATGGGGTAGAGTAGAGTAGAGTAGAGTAGAGTAGAGTAGAGTAGAGTAGAGTAGAATAGAATAGAATAGAATAGAATAGAATAGAATAGAATAGAATAGAATAGAATAGAATAGAATAGAATAGAGGGATGGGATGGGGTAGAGTAGAGTAGAGTAGAGTAGAGTAGAGTAGAGTAGAGTAGAGTAGAATAGAATAGAATTGGAAGGGACTTTGGAGGTCTTCTAGTCCAACCCCCTGCTCAGGCAGGAAGCCCTACCATTTCAGACAAATACGAGGAAGGGGTGGGGGTTAGGGTGTTTCCGGGAACGAGGCAGTGACGAGCAGCGGAGACCCCGCCGGACTTTCCACTTTCAAGCCGCCGGAGAAGGAATCACCCGGCCTCTGCGGGTGCCCATCCCTGCCCGCCGCGGTTTATGGGCACGACCCCCGCCTAGGACCCGGAGCTGGAGAAACCTCGGAAGAGCCGCTCTGCCCTCCCCAGAGTTTGCCCGCATCTTTTGGCCCTTCCACGCGGCGGGGAAGCTCCGCGTTTCGCCCCCCCCCCCGCCGCGCGCGGAAAAAGTCGCGTAAGTTGCAAAGTTGCGGCTCGTTTATTCTCTGCGCGCCAGAAGCTGCGCTTTATTGCGCAAAACCGAAGGGAAAAGTCGTCCCGGGGCCTCTCCAGAGGAAGCCTGGAGGAGAGACGAGGGGGAACAGGAACCCCCCCCCGCAGGATAAGGCCAAAAAAGTCAGCGCCCGACGGTGCGACCAAAACTCTAGCTGCAACTTAACTAAAAAAAAAAAAACTTTCAGGGCCTCCATTTTGACTTCTTTGACCACAGTTGCGGACATAATTGATAAAAGTGGAGAAAAGATTCCTTTTTGATTTTGTCAAAGGCAGTGAGTTCAAACAGGGTCCTAAGTCATGGTTTGGGCAAGCAAAGTGACTGTGGGACAACTTGCTAAAATTCTGGACTTGGAAGAACCAAGATTATAAGCAGGAGTAGATAAAGGGATGGGGAATTGGTGCCCTGAGATTGGGGTAGTGGGTTTATATCAGTGATGGCGAACCTTTTAGAGACCGAGTGCCCAAACTGCAACACCCAAAACCCACTTATGTATCCTCGGGTGCCGGGTGGGCGTGGCCCATTGGGTAGGCGTGGCTGCGGTGGTAACGGCAGACTGGGTGGGACTAAAAAGTTCAATCAATCAATTCCAACTTTGCGAGATCTTTTTTTTTCCCGCTAGAAGTTGAAATTGATTGAACCTTTTTTTTTTTTTGCACATGGCAGCGGAGGCCTAAAGCGAAAAGGTTTTATAAAACCCAGCTGAAGGCCTAGGAGTGGGGCGACGGCATGCGTGCCCACAGAGAGGGCTCTGTGTGCCACCTGTGGCACGCGTGCCATAGGTTCGCCACCACGGGTTTATAGCAATGATTCACGGTCCTACAATTGCACACACACACCCCCAATAGGACTGCATTTTAAGTGCTCCAAGCTGGACTGCCTTTAGAGCAATTTGCAACTTCCTGTGACCCGCATGACCTTATTTTGCAATGATTTATTTTGGGGTTTTGGCAAAACGGGGCTCATAGGGAAGCATCGGTTTGCTCAACAATCAGGCTGTTCATTTAACAACCGTAGATTCACTTAACAAGCGCTGCAAAATGGGCTGTAAAAATCAGCTTGCCTCTGGGGGGGGTGACCCAAATTACGACCGTCCCAAGTTAAGAACAGGAACAGGCAGGCTCCATTAAAGTCGTAACTTGAGGACTCCCCGCCTTGCAAATTAAAAGCTATCCATAAAGCTGTCTGACCGTGGTTCGTTGTTGCAAATGAGACTGGGGGCTCGAGGCCCTTGAGGGTCCTCCTGCATGTGCAGAAATGTAAAATACATCTTAAAACTGCTTCCCAGCATTTTTTTTCCTGCAAGGGGGGGGGATATTTTCACTCTCAACTGCTCACCCACTGTTTCCTCCCAGCCTCTGGCGTTGTCCACACCTAACTCGAGTGGGTGGCTTCCTTTTCGAGCAAGTGATCTTCTCTCTATTGATTGAAACTTGTCTGTGTGTGTGTGTCAGAGAGAGTGAATGTGTGTATTTGTTGGGGGGATTTAGCACCAGTAACCTCAAGTCCACATGCCCCTTATGAATGATCCAAACAGGAAAATCACGATACTTGGGAGCTATATTACTCCCTGATCAATCAATCAGAATAGAGCTGGAAGGGACCCTGGAGGTCTTCTAGTCCAACCCCCTGCTCAAGCAGGAGGCCCTGTACCATTTCAGACAACTGGCTGTCCAGTCTCTTCTTAAAAACCTCCACTGGTGGAGGACCCACAACTTCTGAAGGCAAGCTGTTCCGCTGGTTTTCACTGTTAGTTCTAGGTTGCTTCTCTCCTTGATTAGTTTCCATCCGTTGCTTCTTGTCCTGCCTTCAGCTGCTTTGGAGGATAGCTTGACTCCCTCTTCTTTGGGGCAGCCCCTCAAATACTGGAATACTGCTATCATGTCACCTCTATGTCCTTCTTTTCTCTAGACTAGCCATAACCCAGTTCCTACAACCGTTCTTCATATGTTTTAGTCTCCAGGCCTTTCATCCTTCTAGTCACTCTTCTCTGCCCTTTTTCCAAAGCCTCAACATCTTTTTTTTTGTAATGTGCTGACCAAAACTGGATGCAGTATCCCAGGTGTGGCGTTACTAAGGTTTTATAAAGCGGTACTAATACTTCGTGTCATTTTGATTCTGTGCCAAAGTCACCTCTATGAGATAAGAGGTGGCTTTAGTCAGAGAGGGGAGGTGGAATATAGAGAATGAGACGAATAAATAAAAGTCATCCTAAGAAATAGATTTGCGCAACCAGCCCCTGTCTGTGAAGAGGCCGATGGGGGTCGAAGGGTTCCCAGTAGCAAACCGATGGCTTGAGGTAGGTGACCCTGGCTAAGGACGTGATGCCACCCAGCCCTGACTCCTGTTTACGCTATTCGAGGCAACCAACACGTAATTGCTGCTGAAGGAATTTATTTCTTTCCCTGTTTTATTCTGAATCCGACTCAAAATAATTTTGCACGATGCCCCATGTGTTGCCACCAAGACACCAGAGGTGGAAGATGAATCGGGTGGTTCAGGACGGCTTCATATTGATGAACTGGTTCCCTTACTCGGTGGAGCAGCTGGGAACAAACACACAACATTGTTAAGTTTGGCTATTAACTTTCTTAGCTTTGGTCAAAGAAATGGGTCTCGCCTTGCACATACGTCTTTCCCTGCCCTGCTCTTTTAAATGTGCTGGATTATGTCTGCCCCACCAGTGAGTCATAGGGACCTTACATGAGAGCAAAGCCTGATGATCAAGGCAAGCTTGCCTAGTGGTTGATGACATGGTCCGGCTCTTGCTATGATGATGTATTAAGACTGCAGACACACAAAAAGAAAGATGCTTCCTGGATGAGCAGTGAGACATCTTCAAGGAAAAACAAAGAAAGTCCAGTTGCCTTTTGAAAAAGCACCTTTAGGACAACCATGACCTGGAGGACGGAGAATCTCCATAGACATGTCCCAGTGTCTAGTTGTTTTGGCATGCAATGCCCTACAACTCCGTCTCCTTGGGAAGGAGTTGAAAAAGTTTACGTCCAGGACGTAAGAGGTCTGCAGAAGGTTTTCGTGCAGTGCAGAAAGCCACTCTGGCATCTTCAAAAGTTAAATCAGGTTACATTATTCTTTTCATCAGTCTTTCCAGAATTGCTGTTGCCGCGCAAGGTGACTTCTGCGTCTCCTGAGATACAATTGCCTTTCTGGAGACTACTATCCCACCAGGTTTGAGGTAGGATTATGGGGCCCTCTGCTGATGGCTGAGAATACTACTTACTGCTCCTCACTGACAAACATCTTACTTTGCTCTAGGAGTAAATTCAGCTTTTCCAAATGGTTTGCTTGTTGGGACATTGACGCTTTCACTATGTGAAATGCATTTTTAAAATTGTCACAAGAGACAAGATAGGCTAAGTTGAGTCCTGTATCTAGCAGTTATGATTCTGTCCACCAGCAGGTGAACGGAGCCATGCATAGGAGGCTAATACACGCCAATACTAGAAATAAAACTTGAAAAGAAAGCTGATGGGAGCACATTTCACTGTTGCTGATGGGACTGACAGCCGAGGCGGCCTGGATGAGGCCCCCAGGTGTGTCGGGAAGCAGAGACGGCCAACCTGGTTTGTGTTTGATTGCTCTCGTTTTTCTAAATCGCACCTGCCCTAGTTCTTCTGGATTGTATTTGGTTCATTTAGTCTTTGCTTTTTGCATTTCTTCTCAGCGTAAACTGCTTCAAGGTTTATAAGAATGGGAAGCAGTTAACCAATCCATGAAGTAAAAAAAATAAATTGACACAAGGACCAGCCGCAGATTGAAGGATGTTGAAGCAGAGTTGTTATGGGGAATCCTTGCACTTACATCCATTTGTTTAGTGACTGTTGAAAGTTGCATGGAAAAAAAATGACTTATAACTGGTCCTCACATTTACAATTGTTGGAGCACTTCCCCCCCCAGTCATGTGATCCAAATTTAGGTGCTTGACCAGGTGCCTGCATTTTTGATGGTTACAGCATCCTGGGTTCACATGATCACCTTTCGCAAGCAAATGGCAAGCAAAGTCAGTGAGGGAAGCTGGATTTGCTTAACGACCGTATGATTCCATTAACAAGCGCAGTGATTCACTTAGGAACTGCCTTGTTTAGCTATAGAAATTCTGGTCCCAATGGTGACTGTAACTTGAGGACTACCTCAACTACTTTCTAATTTGCCAAACTGGTAGGTGATTCAACTCCGTCTGGGCCACCGGAAAAAAAACTTTGGAGGTGACCTTCCATCTGCAGGTAATCCTAGAATCAGAAATCTCTCAATTTTTGGAGCTGCAGCTCTTTTTCTTAAGGTGCAGGAAAAGAGCAGCTCATGAAAAATCTCGGCGTTTTTTTACAGTGTGTGGTTTATCCTCCTATCATTTCCAGCTAGCATCTGTGGCAGTTGAAATCCAAGCTATCTAAACTAAGAATATCAGATTGGAGAAAAACATCCATATCAGAAACAGGCAAGTTTGGGCTTTAGCAAATCCATAGGATGCTCCTGGATTTAAATCTGACTTAGAAGTACATTGCAATGGGGAACTATTCTTCGACTACAGTTTGACAGGTGGATTTACACCACCTTCAAAATTTGGAATGCTCCATGCACAGAATCTAGTCCTCAATGGCAATGGAAACAAATACAGCGCAATGGCAACAGCTCAAATTTCCAAATGTCTCAGTGATTTTTGATTAACCGCACACATTTTTTTTCCAGAGGGGAAAAAGAGAAGTGATATGCAGTCGCAGAAAATCCTATGACCACAGTGGAGCCCCAACATTATTTCTGAAATCTGATGCTTCGTGACTATAAAGCATTGAAGTAGTGGAACCTCTGTCATATGTTTTCTTATATTTCTTATATCTTCGTAAAGTGCAATGGAAAAGAAATAGGATCTAATAGATTTAGAACTAGAGAGGTTTAGCTCCAGCTAATTTGAAGGTCTGTGTTTGTGACTGCCCCCCCCCCGCCCCCCAGCATCAAGAAATCCACGGGAACAGCACACCAACAGTGACACTGGAAACAAATACAGCACAATGCCAACATCTCAATGGGAAAGATTTATTGAATACAAATTTCCGTACTTCTCAGTGCATTTTGATTAACTGCACACATTTTCTTTCCGGAGGGGAAAATGAGAAATCATGTGCAATTATTGAAATTAATACATTTTCATAAGAACTTAAACAAAGCAAGGGCATTTTTCTGTAATGTATGAACAACCAATGGTTCAAAGCACTTTTAAAATGTAATTAGAAGATCTGAATCCTATGCCTTGAGAATAAAACTGCCATCTTAATACGTAGGGATCAAGATTTGGTTTTACTTCCGGTGTTTAATCCTGGCATGGATAAGGTCCCCAGGGAGTCGGCTTTCAAGAGGGAGGTCCAGATTTCAAAAAATCAAAATGATTTCGAAGCAGATGAAGCCACAAATAGGCTGCTGTTCTTGCGTTCTTCTGCCTTGATATTTTCCATCAGAAATCAGAGAATGGAAGCTGAAAGGGAAAATATCTGCTAGGTACAATTTTTATTCCACATTTTGGCTTTAAAACTCTCTGCTGAAAGTAACTACAGGTGGGGGTTTACGTATCCTGAGTTGTAGTAAGATTAGCATTAGGGAAAAGAGGAGTAGTTACAACTGAGCAAGAAATAATGGAGCATTTTGCTGCCTTTGGTAGTAATGTTTCTTACATGAGAAAGGCATCACGAAATATGATTCTGTGATTTTATGAAACTAGTTACATTTTGCTTCTGGGTTCAATTCAGGATGCTGGTTTGACCTTCAAAACCCTTTTTGGCAATGAAAGCTTTTTAATTTGGCTGCTTTTGACACTTTTACTGCTTTCTTTTCTTTCTTTCTTTCTTTCTTTCTTTCTTTCTTTATTTATTTATTTATTTATTTATTTATTTATTTATTTATTTATTTGCTGTATGCAAATAATTGATAGAAGGACAGATGGATAAATAGGTACTGTAGATAGATGATGATAGATAGGCAGACAGGCAGACAGACAGACAGACAGACAGACAGATAGATGATAGATATATAGAGATAGATAGATAATTAGAGATGATAGATAGATATAGAGATAGATAGATAGGATAGATATAGAGGGAGATAGATAGATAGATAGATAGATAGATAGATAGATAGATAGATAGATAGATAGATAGATAGATAGATAGATAGATAGATAGATAGATAGATGATGGATGGGTGGATGGAGAGATTGATGGATGGAGAGATAGATATAGGTAGGTAGATGATGGATGGATGGATGGATGGATGGATGGATGGATGGAGAGATGATAGACATATAGATAGGAAAATAAAAACTTGGGGAAACTAGAGGAAATGAATCATTCCTGAATATTTTCTGTAGAATTAATACTTACACCACCCTCATTGTCTTTCCGTTCTTCATTTCTGTTTTAGGCTTTTAAACTTTCCTAAAAAAGAGAAAAAGAGAAAGAGACCCCAAGGATATTATCAAGAATGCAATCATCTCCCTTCCTTGCGAACTATCACAATATCAGCAAGGCACCGTGTGCTTCCACCCTTGGGGGGGGAGGGGGGAAGGGGGGAAGACTTTCAGTCCCAAGGCAGAGACTCCTCCATCTCTTTGGCCAGCTGCTGGCTGGGGAATTCTGGGAGTTGAAGTCCACAAGTCTTCAAAGTTGCCAAGTTTGGGGGCTGCTGTATTTGGTGAACGATCAGGAGTTATCTGTTCTGACTACTCACTTTTCATGTCAATCTCCAAGGTTGTATTTCTCCTCATGAAAGAGACCTTATTAATCACACTACAAGTATAATTTCCAGAATTCTCTGGGCTGATTTCCCGAAAGAGGATCACATCATCCAATTCCATTCCATTGTAAAACCAAGTACAATTGGCCGGAGGAAACGTAGCAGCTTTGCAAGTCAGTTTGACTTGTGCTTGTCGGACATCAATCGTCTCGTTGATAATTGGAGGGTCGGGTCCATCTGGAAGAAACATGTATATTTAGGATTATTTTTAGGCAGGAGAACATTTTTGCAAAAGAACGTCCTTTCAACCTTCTGAAGTACCAAGGACTTTTCCATTTCATTTTATTTAATGTATCAGTTGAAAGGACTACCTTGGTCAGCAGCTGGAACAGTGTTTCTCAGACTTGGCAAGTTTAAGACTTCAGCTCCCAGAATTCCCTAGCCATCCATCTTGGCAAGTTTAAGACTTCAGCTCCCAGAATTCCCTAGCCATCCATCTTGGCAACTTTAAGACTTCAGCTCCCAGAATTCCCTAGCCATCCATCTTGACAAGTTTAAGATGTGTGGACTTCAGCTCCCAGAATTTCCCAGCCAGACATCGTGGCAAGTTTAAGACATGTGGGGAATTCTGGGAGCTGCAGTCCACACATTTTAGACTTTGCCAAGCTTGATAAACACTGATCAAGTCCAACTGAAGAAAATACAAACCAACAAGCAGAATTAACCCAGTTTCCGGGTCCTGCACTAAAAACTGACGCGTACACTAATGAGATGGCTTGAGTTTATACAAAATGGTGAACCACTGTGTAAGAAGGTTAAGGACTCATGAAGGGTCTCCTAACTCTTAACAGAAATGCAAAATATACAGTAAAAAAAGGACAATGTTGAATGTACTGACCACTGGCTGCACGCCATGACTGGAGATAGGAAGATCAGACTTACAGATAATGCCTAAGGGATAGGGTTTGCTTTCGTTGGAAGAGATGCTGTTGGAACCATGGCAAATATAATCCCCAGCATCGCTTCGGTATCCTGGGTTCAACTCGAGCGTCTGGTTGTTGTTTGTCAAAGAGGTGTGTCCACCTGCGAGCACCACCTGGCCTCCGTTGGTCCAAGAATATGAAACATTGTCGCCTCTTGATGTGCAGTTCAAGGAGATTGGCCTGCCCTCAATGGGTTCTAGGGGACCAGTGATGGTGACCTTGCTTACACGACCTGCAGGAAGGGAAAAAAAACAGATGAGGATGTTGAAAGTCTCACCAGGAGAGGAAGGCCTGGCGTGACACATTGAAAGCAAATTGCAGGAGTGGCCTGGAATCCTGCATCCAGTTTGGGTCACCACATTACAAAAAAGATGTTGAGGCTTTGGAAAAAGAGCAGAGAAGAACAACTAGGATGATTAAAGGCCTGGAGACCAAAACATCTGAAGAACAGTTGCAGGATTTGGGAATGGCTAGTCTAGAGAAAAGAAGGACTAGGGGTGACATGATAACAGTATTCCAGTATTTGAGGGGCTGCTACAAAGAAGAAGGGGGGGGGTCAACTTATTTTCTGAAGTACCAGAGGGCAGGACAAGAAGCAATGGATGGAAACTAATCAAGGAGAGAAGCAACCTGGAATTAAGGAGTGAGGACAATTAACTAATGGAACAGCTTGCCTTTAAAACATATAAAGAACGGTTGCTGGAATTGGGTATTTTTAGTTTAATGAAGAAAAGGACTAGGGGTGACACGATGGCAATCTTCCAATATCTAAGGAGCTGCCACAAGGAAAAGGGGGTCAACCTGTTCTCCAAAGCACCTGAAGGCAGGACAAGAAGCAACGGATGGAAACTAACCAAAGAGAGAAGCAACCTAGAACTAAGGAGAAACTTCCTGACAGTGAGAACAATTAATCAGTGGAACAACCTGCCTCCAGAAGTTCTGAATGCTCCAACACTGGAAGTTTTTTAAAATAAAAGAATAGACAGACACTCGTCTGAAATGGTGTAGGGCTTCCTGCTTGAGCAGGGGGTTGGACTAGAAGACCTCCAAGGTCCCTTCCAGCTCTATTCTGATTGATTGATTAATAGTTAATCAGAATACAATGGCACTGAAAAAAGGGACTTACAACCAGTCATCACATTTACTTGGGTGCTTGGCAACTGGTGTGTATTTACTACCTTTTGCACACCCCCAGCGAAGTCAACGGAGGGAGGTGAGGTCACTTAACGACTGAACGATCCATTAACAACCGCAGTGATTCCCTTAACAATCGGAGCAAAAAAGGTCGTGAAATCATGTCCAGGTCCTTAACAACCGCCTTGCTTAGCAACAGAAAGTCTGGTCCCGATTGTGGTTGTACAGTACATAGAGCAGGGCTTTTCAACCAGTGGTACGGGTACCACCTGTGGTACATTGGCACCTGGCAGGTGGTACCCAACCATTCTAGAAAAGTGGTAGCAGGGGAGGGGAATGAGCTGAACCGGTGGCAGCACCGCACAAGCCTGAGCGAGAGACGGCTGGAGCTGCAGGGCTGTCAGGGCTCAGTGGAAGCGCCAGGATCAGTGCCGCTTTCCAGCTGATCGGCGCTTCTTCGGGGCTGTCAGGGCTTAGTGGAAGTGCCAGGATCAGTGCCAGGCTCCAGCTGGAGCTCGGCGCTGATCCTGGTGCTTCTGCTGAGCCCAGAAGAAGCGCCGATCAGCTGGAATGTTGCAGCATCTCCAGGGTCTTGTGATTTACATTCAGATGCTTGGCAACTGATTCATATTTACGACGGTCACAGTGTCCCAGGGTCATGTGAAGTGACCAAAACCTGCTGCAACACCCAGCAGATGGGGGGAATAAAAACCAAACACCACCCACCCCACCCCCGCTGCCAATCCTCAACAGAAATGCTCACAACAATGAAAACCTTGGACAGGAGGAAGAGCGTCGCCGGGTGGGCAGGCAGGTGTCTTGCTCGGCTGTGGCTTGGGGGGCACTTTTTCAGTGCCATTGTAACTTCAAACAGTCACTAAGTGAACTGTTGTAAGTCGAGGACTACCTGTACTTTATCACTTTTTTTCCTTTTGGGGGGGTCATCAAGTTTTTGACACCTTGCTAAGCGACTGGTGGTACTCGGATGTTGCCATATCCTAAAAGTGGTACAATGGGTGAAAAGGTTGAAAAGCCCTGCTGTAAGGTCCATACTATATTGGCCATGGGTGACCACTTTTAAGCGTGCCCTTGATTACTCACTTTCTTCCAAGTAAATCTCCAGGCTGCTGCTGTTTCTTTTCTTGTGAAGGAGACCATTTTCAGCCTGGCAGATGTAGCTCCCTGTTTTGTCCGCTGTGAAGTCTTCAAGGAGTAATTTGGGGCCCGTATCTAGTTGCTTTCCATTATGGAACCAAACATATAGTGGCTGGGGAAATGAATCGGCGCTGCAAGTGAGGACAACATTGGTGTGTTCGTTATAATATCGTTGGGTTGGCTGGATTTCAGGTGTGCCCGGACCATCTTCAAAAAAATATATATATATCTAACGTCAGTCAATTTGGATATGAATTGCATAGCTTCCCTCTGCTCTTTCAGTCTGAAAAGAGTCTTTCACGGATTACATCAGTGGTATTCAACCTTGGCAAAACCAGAAGATGTGTGGACTTCCAACTCCCAGAATTCCCCAGCCAGCTTTGTTGACTAGGGAATTCTGGGAGTTGAAGTCCACATACACCCAGTTGCCACAACTGAGAAATACTGGCTTAGATAGAACACCAGGATGCTTATTTGAAGTAATAAAAAAAAAGGAACAGAAACAGAAACTCAATGGGAGTGAGATGATGTGTCCCATAAAATCTAGGCGCATTACGCTGAGCTCTGGATGACCCTTCAGATTCTTAGTTCTCGCCACCAGGTCAGCCAGTCATTTGTACCCACTGTGATTTTGGGGTTATCTTTGTATCCATGCATGCATGTTTGGGCAAGTAGGATGGTCTGTAGTGCCCATAGAAACAAATGAAGTTAAAGAAAATATGAGGATTGTTGCTTCCAAAAATACAGAACAGCAGCGAGCAATGGGGCCCAAAATCACCCTGGGGGCTTTCATGCCTAAGGCAGCACTAGAACTCATTGTCTCTGGTGATTGGCTGAAAGTCACCCAGCCGGCGTTCACGTCTAGAATTCACTGTCTCCTGGTGATTGGCCCAAAGTCACTCAGCCAGCTCTTCTGCCTAAGGTGGGACTAGAACTCACAATTTCCCAGTTTTTAGCCTGATGCCTTAACGAGACACCAAACTGGCTCGCGAATTTAGTTTTAACTCAAATGCAGAGAACGGACTCCTTTGGGAACTGGAGCTAAGTCCTCCTTGGGCCAGCCCTGTTCGGGCTAGGGAATAGCTACTAGGCAGCACTGCCTCTCTTTACGGGATAGGGATGGGCTCCATTTGATCATGGAGTTCTGGTGGATTGCCCTGCCCTGTTCCCCAACTTCTCCAGCTGCTTTTCTGAGTGGCTGGGTGTTGCCTTGCTCTTCTCCGCTTTTACCAACATCATAAATTCCCAGAGCCCTTTTGGAGACAAGGCAGGGCCCTATTACTCAGATGCAATAAGGAAACAAATTCTCCTTAAAGGACATGAAACCCTTGATGAGAATCCTCACCCACCTCTTTAAAGACAATTTAAATTCTCTCTTTTCGCCCCTGCACGGAATTGCGTGACTCTTATTAAAAAAAAAATACACTTTCACTTTCTGATATAACGCCAAACTTTCCTGCCTGCGGCAAGCTGCCCTATTTGGCCTCTAAGTAGAGTGGCCCCCGTTTCAAGGACCTCCCGAGTCAGGGGGTGGGCAACTGTGGCCACTTTACAATCTGTGGACTTCAACTCCCAGAATCCCATGCTGGCTGTGGACTTCAACCCCCAGCATTCCATGCTGGTTCAGGAATTCTGGGAGTTGAAGTCCACAGGTGATAAAGTTGTCATCGTTCCCACCCTGTCCTGAGGGATGAGGTTAGGACAGGGGTAGGCAACCTTGGCTCTTTTATGACTCATGGACTTCAACTCCCAGAATTCCTGAGCCAGCCATGCTGAGGGGAAAGGGAGAGGTTTCCATGCTGAGCCATGCTGGCTTAGGAATTCTGGGAGTTGAAGTCCACCCATCTCCGAGTGGCCAAGGTTGAGAAATACAGGCCTAGGCCAGGGGTAGGCAACCTTGGCTCTTTTATGACTCGTGGACTTCAACTCCCAGAATTCCTGAGCCAGCCACGCTGAGGGGAAAGGGAGAGGTTTCCATGCTGAGCCATGCTCAGGAATTCTGGGAGTTGAAGTCCACCAGTCATAAAAGAGCCAAGGTTGCCTACCCCTGGTAGGAGAACATCTCAGAGGTGGTGAATTTGAGAGCTAAGACCAAGCCAGACATCGTGAAAGCCAAATACTTACAGAGAACATTGAGGTTGAGAATGTCACTGATTCTGGTGCTGGTGTTGTTGGTAATTTGACACTGATACCCCCCGGCATCGCTCTTGGATACAGATGGAATACAAAGAGTCTGATTATGGTCCGAGAGATGGGACTCGTTGGTGTAAAGTTTTCCATCTTTAAACCACTTAATTGTTAGGTCTTTCGGTGCACTGCAGGTGAGGCAAACTGAACTCAGTTCCAAAATGGAGTTGTTTGGGTTTGCAGTCACGTTTGGTTTGGGCAGAAAATCTGCAGAGGGGAGAGCACGCGTTATTACAAGCAATCTTTTTATTTATAGTATGCATGTATTTACTTGTATCCCACCTTTATTATTTTTACAAACGACTCAAGGGGGCAAACATATCCAACGCACCTTCCTTCTCCTGTATTCCCCACAACATCAAAGTTCTGAGGTGGGTTGGGCTGAAAGAGAGTGATTGGCTCAAAGTCACCCAGCCGGCTTTCGTGCCTAAGGCAGGACTAGAACTCACCGTCTCCTGGTGATTGGCCCAAAATCACCTGGACAGCTTTCATGCCTAAGGCATGACTAGAACTCACCGTCTCCTAGTGATTGGCCCAAAATCACCTGGACAGCTTTCATGCCTAAGTCAGAACTAGAACTCACCGTCTCCTGGAAACTCTAGAAGCTATTACAAAATTGTGGGGTCCTTGGTGTTCTCTGAGCTTGGTGATTTTCTTGGAGATGTTTCATGACCCAACTAGGTAAGTGCTAGAAGGGAGTGGGGTTTATAAACAGAGAGCAGATCCCACTCCTGTTTAGCACTGGTGACATTTTTGGGTAATCAAACATCTGCGAGAAAACAACAAGCTCAGAGAGCACCAAGGACCACACAATTCAACTCTGAGCCATTCTCTTCTATCGGTGTTACTAAACTGTAATAATTTAACCTAAGAGAGAGGGGAAATGTTTATCATTTATTAATTTACTGTATCAATCAAATCATCAAAAGTGGAAAAACTGTACAGCCACAAATCGCATTTAAGGAGATGGTGATCAGTTGTGGAGGTTGTTCATTTTCTACCAGTGTTTCTCTTGGGATACGCCAGAGCAAAGCCCTTCACCTGAGTAATTGGGTCCAGCCCTCTCAACATGTTATTTGCATGGGATCTCAGAAAACAGCAATAAAAAAAGATATGAAACCATACCTACAACAGCTATGTTTGCATAACCTACATAAAAAAGACCAGGTCCTCCTTCTATCAACAGGTAGTTTACCGAATCTTGGAATGTTAAATCATGGATGAAAAGGGAACAATTTGGGTAAATGTTCTCTCGCCCCGTGTACTGTGGTCCCTGTGTGGACCCATTGATTGGAGGGCGGAATCTTATTCCAATTTCCTGCATTGTTTCTGGAGACAAGCCCCTGGACCAGCTGCAGTAGACAATCCCATCTAGGGGTTTTGGTGGATCCAACCTAACGTCAAGCTTCTCCATTGGATTTGGAGGATCTGACACGATTTGGACCGTCTCTTCGGCTCCAGCCAGATGGAAGATGGCAGCTGCAGTAGAGAAGGAAACAGAAAGAGAGAGAGAGAAAAATGGTTCTTAGCAAAATCAGTTTTAAGCAAAAAGCCCACTGAATTACAGGTAATCCTCAATTTACAACAGTTCGTTTAGTGACCGCTCGAAGTTACAACAGCAGTGAAAAAAGTGACTTTCCCTCCCCAGGCAACTGTTGCAGCATTCCCGGGATCACGTGATCAAAATTCAGACCTTTCACAACTTCCTCATATTTATGACGGTTGCAGTGTCCCGGGGTCACGTGATCCCCTTTTGCGACCTTGTGATACGCAAATTCAACGGGGAAGACAGATTCCCTTAACAACTGTGTCACTAACTTAACAACTGCAATGATAAGTGGTAAGAAAGGTTGTAAAAATGGGGCAAAACTCTCTTAACACATGTCTCACTTAGCAACAAAAATTTTGGGCTCAGTTGTGGTCATAAGTTGAGGACTATCTGTAACTAACTTTTTCGTAGAAACAAATGTTGGCAAATGTTGTTGCATGTGGATTTGCAATATAACTAAGAGTCAAACCACAGCTATGCTCGGGAAAAATTAGCAACGCTCTGTCAATCCGATTAATAAAAAAGCAGCTGAGAAAAAGCTGGGGGCACATAAAGCACAGAAATATCAGGTCCCTGCTATTATATAAATTAAATTATAATTTCAGTGTAAATCATTGAATATACAGCTGACCGGGTTCACCTAACATGCTGTATTAAAATCGAACAAGCTATATTATAATAAATGTAATGTGCGAACTGCATCAGAGTAGCTGGTGTAGCTTTTTTAGACTAATGTCTTAGCTCTATACCTTTTTTGCCTCGATCTGAATCATCTGAAATTTCCCAAATAGTCTACAAGGGCAGGTCCACGTTCCTATCCAGCACATTTCTTAATCTTGGCTAAGTGGCAGCTGTCTAGGCAATTGTGATGCTAACAATCTCAGAAGAACTTTTAGTGCTACAACATTAAAAGGATACACAATCCTTTATACACAATTGATGGGACCTTTGACTATGTTAAAATATTGGAGTTCAAATGCTCCAAATTCTTTTTTTTTTTTTTAATGCTGTATATGTATGAGCTTCCAGCAAGCCATTTCAGATTTATTTGGTTATTTGGGGTTTGATTGTTATGCTATTAAGTCTCAGAATCCATACATTCATTAACTGAAATGCAAGCGATATTCATTGCTGGCACCAAAACCCTGTTTTGCAAAATAAGACCAGCATGAATGTCAAAACGATAGAGCACAGCTAAAAAACAAACAAACAAACAAACTAGTAGAAGCTTCAGGAATTCCAATTCAAATTATTATTAATAATTAGATTGAATACAGCAGCCCACTCTAATTTTATTTATTTATTTATAACATTAAAACAACTGCTCATCTTTCAACCAACTCTGAGCAGCTCCACGTGAAAGCTATAAAACCCAGCCAATTACAACCTTAAAAACAACCGAAGCCTGGTGCCAAATCGGTTCTCTGGGCAGCTTACAAAAAATAAAACTATATTAAACCAATTAAGAACATAAATTAAACAAGACAGCTTGGACTAAGCAGCCATTAAAACTGGAGGTGAAGCCATCCACCTATGTTCACATCCAGCCCCTTCAGACACTGCCCAAAAAAACCCCTCAGGTAGATGCATCATGAAGACCCAACTCTCCACCCAAACTCACACCCAATCTTTGCAGATTCTGCTTATTTGAGATTCTCATCCATACCTGCCCAAAGCACCATCCACCAGGAACTTCTCCATCCAAGAATACTGCGTACCCCATTCATCAAGTAAGGTGGCCTGGTCTGCATTGTATAAGCCGAAGGTCTTCAGGCTTCTTGGTTCCAGAATCAAAATCTGGAACCATCGGGGACCCTGACCAAGCTAGATCCAAGAGGAGCGTGGCAAATCAGATCTGGCCACCTCCTTAATGTTTCAACCGAGGTGTGGTCATTCTCCTTGACTCTCGACCTCCTCATTGCTAACACAAGAGGTGTGGCTGGATTCACAAACGGTAACGGGAAAGGATGAAAACTCCACAATGCAGTATATTTAGAACGGTAGTAAAGTTTTTATTTGCTAAAAGAACATGAGTCACACAGTTTACTAGGTACAAAGCGCTATGGCAAAGTCCCATGCCATTTTTCTTTTATGAGGTTTTGTGATATTTTGGCCTCAACGGAATGTTTTAGAAGCATCTCACCCAGTCTTCTAATTGTTGAAGAATTGTTCCAGTTTGCTGATCTTTTTTAGATCAGCTTCATTCACAAAGCTGTGGCCGTTGCAGTGTTTCCATAATCAATCTGATTTCTGACATTCCCTGCCGGCTTCCCACAAGTCCTTGGGGAAGCCAGCAGGAAGTCAGAAGTGGCTCCCACACCTGCTTTTTTTGCCCATCTGTTTCTCAGTTCAGGTAAGGAGATGTCATGAAACGTCTGCAAGAAAACCATCAAGCTCAGAAAGCACCAAGGACCCCGCAGTCCTCTTCCTCCTCCATTCCACAAACCCCCCTCTCTTCTAGCACTGCTGATGTTAGCTAGTTGGGTAATGAAATGTCTGCAAGAAAACAACCAACCTCAGAGAGCACCAAGGACCCCTCATTTCAGCTCTGAACTAACTACAAATATTCTCCTTGATTGCTTCTTCAGTTCAGAACTGAAGAAGCTTCTTGGATGAGAAGTGAAATGTTTTCAAAGACAAACTGCCAAGAAAGTCCAGCTGCCTTTTAGAAAAAGCACCTTTGGGACAACCATGACCTGGAGAGGATGACGTTTTGTAGTTCTTTATTACAGGTGTTAGTTGAGTGGATGATGGCTCTTCTGGACCATCTAGGGATGAAGAAGCAATCCAGAAATGTTTGAACCGAACAATTTAGGCTGAATCCTTCCACCCGTTCACACGCAAGAGCAAGCAGGCTCTTGATTGTCCCAAAGGTGCTTTTTCAAGAGGCAACTGGACTTCCTTAGTTTTTCCTTGAAGACGTTCCGCTTCTCATCCAAGAAGCTTCTTCAGTTCTGACTCAACGACTCTCAGAAAGAGTGCTAACAACCAGATGACTGCAAGGAATGTAAATCCTTCCATTCTCCACCATTCAGTCAGAACTGAAGAAGCTTCTTGGATGGGAAGCAAAAGATCTTCAAGAAAAAACAAAGAAAGTCCAGTTGCCTCTTGAAAAAGCACCTTTGGGGCAGCCATGACCTGGATGATTGAGAACCTCCATAGACACCCTTAAAATGTCATGTTCATTCTGGTCCCATCAGACTGTGCTACCTTTCTCTCAAAGGGCAAGCAAACATGCCTCAGGGTTGTCTAGTTAGAAATAAAGCTGATTGATCGTGTCTCATGTTGTTGACCGACAGCTGAGATGGCCAGGATGAGGTCCCTGGGTGTGTTACGAAGCACTGAATGCCAACTTGTAGGCACTTTTCTGACAAATCTTTTGGAAGGAGACATTGACTTTGGCCTATTTCCCTGTTGGGGAGTGCCCAGTCTGGCAGGGAGGAGGGATCAAACACGTATCTAGTCTAGAATCACTGTGCGATCACAAAAGGTCTAGGACCGCTCCCCCTCCCTAAATTCCTTGGAGCCTTATCTAATTGTTACCAAGAGTTGGCTGGGAGATTATAAGCAGAACATGATACAGGAAGTCCTCGGCTTAAAACAGTTCATTTAGTAACCATTTGAAATTACAACGGCACTGAAAAAAGTGACTTATGACCGTTTCCCACACTTATGATCGTTGTAGCCTCCCCACGGTCACATGACCGTGGCTGGGCCACTGGTTCATGTTTATAACAGTTGTGGTGTCCTGGAGATCACATGATCCCCTTTTGCGACCAGCAAAGTCAATGGGGAAGCCAGATTCATTTAATAACCGTGTTACTTCCTTAAACGTTGCAGCGATTTCCTTAATAATGTGTCAAGATGGGCACAACTCACTTAAAAACTCTTTCGCTTAGCGACAGAAATTCTGGGCTCAGCTCTGGTCTCAGTCTAATTGTGTAAAGTAGTTAGCCTGAACTCTGCAGGTGCAGTTCTGGTTAGCCTGTATTATGTTGGGTTACTTTACTCTTTGTATTTTCCATTTCTTCTCAATGGAAACAGTGTCAAGGCTCATAAGAATGGAAAGCGGTCAACAAATCCATGAAGCAGATAATCAATAACCCAATGTGACAATAAAGGCTACTCTATTAGTAAGCTGTGATGTATTAGGATGAGAATTAGAAAATGTTTATGAAATAAGATAAGAATATATTTAAGTAAGTAATATGTGTATTTTGGATATCATAACTTTTGCGTAGTGAAATAAAGGAAATTTGGGTTACCAGAAATTTGAATATTATGGATATAAAGGTTAAAATTGGAATACTGTAATTAGAAATTAAGAATTAGGTAAAATTCAAAAACGGGAAATGGATATGTATAAGCAAAAAATAGATCGACAAATGTTTTAATTGAGCTTGCTATGGTTAGAAACTTACTAGCTTAACTATGTTATATCAAATGTTAACGGGAAATAGAGAAGGAATTTTTGACAATGTAAGCTGAGACGTGTACTAAAAATGCTGTTACTGAACTATTGATTACCCAGTCACCACATTGCTTTCTAAATACTTGGATGCTAAATTGGAAAACTAATAAAATTTGTTAAAAAAAAATAACCCAATGTGGCTGGCCCTACTGATGCAAAGACCTATTACAGATTGAACGATGTTGAGGTAGGGATATTATGACTTTGACAAAGTGTTGGGTGATTCAACATTTCTGGGCTAGCACAAAATTCATTCTAGGTGACCCTCCATCCTACAAGGACTGCTAAAATTGTCTCCCAAGTTTTGGAGATGAGTCCGCAACGGACTTTTTTCAGACCTAAGACAGGGCCAGCTTATGAGAATTTCAAGCAGTAATTTTTTAAAATTTTTTTATAGAGACCGTGGAGTTAAAATCCAAGGTATTTAAGGAGACCAGGCTAGGAAAGGCTTCCACAGCAGAGGGCCTTAAGGAATGTTTTTGATCTTGTTAAGGGTTTTTTTTTAAGACGCAATCCAGCTAATAACGAAGCTGTACAAGGCTGATTCCAACACCACAGAATCAAGAGGTCAAACATATTGTACTTTGATGCTGACAACAACAAAGCAACACAATTGCCAAAGAGAACGATTTATTGAGTGCTTCTCAATGCATTTGAATAACTGCATACATTCTTTCATTACAGAAATGCAAATGATATCTGGATATTGATATGATCCATTGTTGTAATCTTAATGGAGAGCCAGGGGTGACCCCTGAGGAACTCGACAAGGTGGTTTCAATGTAGATTTCAAAAATTCAAAATTTGAGTGTCAACTTGCCTCAGGAATCAGAGAATAGAAACCTAAAAGAGAAAACACTGTATCGTTAAAGCACAGTTTGTGTTCCAGATTTTGATGTGCATTGAACATGCTACACAGATAAAACCAGGTGAAGCTTCCATCTTGATTGTTTTCACCTACTCTGTGGAGACCCCAGATTCCCATCCCGATGTCTTGCAAACATCAAAACACTTGGGAAAACTAGGGCAAATGAATCGTTCCTGAATATTTTCTGAAAAACTCATACTTACAGTGCCCTCAACGGCGGTTTAAGCTTCTTAGTCTTCCTAAAGAGAGAAAAAGAGACCCCAAGGTAATATCAGCTGTGTCTCCATCCTCAATCCCCAGGCAGGAACTCCCCAATTTTTTTTTTGCCATGGACGTGTCTCGGGTTTTCCTTCCTTCTACTCACCTATCATGTCAATCTCCAGAGTGGTCTCACGTTGCAGCCCAGATTTGGGATTTCTTGCTTGACAAGTGTAATTCCCAGAATTCTCTGGGATGATATCCAGAATGATCACCGCGGGGTTCTCCTCAACTGGCAATCCATTGTAAAACCACCGAATGTCTGCGGTAGGAAAGGCAACAGCTACGCAGCTTAGAGTGATTTTGTCCAGGTTGATGTCAACTGTCTCGTTGATAAAAGGAGGGTCAGGTCCGTCTGCAAAAAACAGGCATATTTTTAACCAGAGAAGAATATCTTTCAAAATCATGGCTTTGCAGTTTTCTGAAATGTGACAAGGAAGAATGTTCCCATTTCATTTTGTCTAATGGGTCTGGGGAAGGGACTGCCCTGGATGTCACCTAGATCAGTGTTTTTTTCAAATTTGTCCATTTTCAGATGGGTGGACTTCAACTCCCAGAATCCCCATGCTGGCTGGGGAATTGTGGGAGTTGAAGTCCACCCCTCTGAAAATTGCCAACTTTGAAAAAAAACACTGGCCTAAACTGCTCAGAATGCCTAGGTTGGGGGGAAAAATCAAAATTAACCCGGATTTGGGGTTCTGCACTAAACTGAGAAACGGGCTGGGTTCATAATATGTGCTAATTTACTGAACCCCTCCCAAACAAACCAAGTTTAAAATGAACTCAGCTTACCATACAATTTGAATGTAGCCACTAGGTTACCAAATGATCTGTTTCCTGACCCATTCAGAGGTGCAAGACCTCAACCCTTGCAATGCCTACACTGATGATAGAAGTAAAGGAAAGGTCTTCAAAATTTAATATTGAAAGAGAAATTTCAAATGGAATTTGCTGCAGTGGAAACTTACTGCCTGGACAAACAAGCTTACCAAAAACCATAATGGCTGGGAAACAGGAAAGGATAGCATAAAGGCAGGATGTAAGATAAATACGTAGGCAAAAATTAGCTGGGCCTTAGAGTGGGAAAGGAAGAAGACAAGCTATAAAAACATCTGTAAGAGGAAATGGCTAGCCAGGAAAACTTAACTAAACTGAAAAACAGGAAAGAACCTATTGTTCTAAGGGGCCCCGAACTCAAAACCAACAATTGAATATGTCCAATATTTTATATTATTAATGTACGTGTGATGTATGATTTAGTATGTAGCAGGAAATAGGTAGGAGGCGGTCGGAAAGAGTGTAACCTCAGAGTACCTCAGCCAATGGGGAAAGAGGAGGGATGTGGCGGCCGGGACAGGGCTGTATAAAGAAGGGAATATTTTGGGTTGGAACTTTGGAGAGAACCAAGCTTTGATAGCTTCTCTCCCCGCTTATTGCAATAAACGAAACAAAAGGCCTTCACTGGGTCTTGGCTGGTTATTGGTCAGGTCACGAAGGAAAGTGGCCAGGAGCATAGAACACTGAGAATTGAATGTGTTCAGAAGATGAAGGTTGAATGACCCCAGGCTAGAGAGAGGTTGTAAAAAGCACACAGCCAAGGTAGCTGTGTAGTTTGTGAGGTAGGCAAGCCTCTCTTTCTAGTCTGAAGCCTGCACTAGGTCATCTAAGAATAACAGAATAATAGAATAACAGAGTTGGAAAGAGCCTTGGAGGTCTTCTAGTCCAACCCCCTGCTCAAGCAGGAAACCCTCTACCATGTCAGACAAACGGCTGTCCAATCTCTTTTTAAAAGCCTCCAGTGATGGAGCACCCACAATTTCTGGAGGCAAGTCGTTCCACTGATTAATTGTTCTCACTGTGAGGAAATTTCTCCTTAGTTCCAGGTTGCTTCTCTCCTTGATTAGTTTCCATCCATGGCTTCCTGTCCAGCTTTCAGGTGCTTTGGAGAATAGATTGACTCCCCTCTTCTTTATGGCAACCCCTGAGATATTGGAAGCCTGCTACCCTGCCACCCCTAGTCCTTCTCCTCATTAAACTAGAAATATTCAATTCCAGCAACTGTTCTTTATATGTTTTAGCCTCCAGTCCCCCAAAGGCAAGCTGTTCCATTAGTTAACTGTCCTCACTGTTAGGAAGTTACTCCTCAATTCCAGGTTGTTTCTCTCCTTGGTTAGTTTCCATCCATTGCTTCTAGTCCTGCCTTCAGGTTCCTTGGAGAATAGGTGGACCCCCTCTTCTTTGTGGCAACTACTGAGATATTGGAATACTGCTAATGTCACCCCTAGTCCTTCTTTTTATTAAACTAGACATACCCAATTCTTGCAACCCTTCTTCATATGTTTTAGCCTCTATATGAGAGATTGCCCTTTCTTAACACAAAGGTGAAGTGAGGCATGCTGGCTGCACGGCATGATTGACAATAAGAAGATCAGACTTACATATGATATCAAAGAGATGGGGAGCGCTGACACCCGAAGAGAAGCTGTTGAAAGCGTTGCACGTATATTGAGCGGCATCGCTTCGATAACATGGGTTAAACACAAGGGTCTGGTTGTTGTTGATCAAATGGACACGTGTATTTTCCTCCACGGGCTGGTTTCCTTTGAACCAAGAATACGAAATGTCGTCACCTCCGGCTGTGCAGTTCAAGGAGATAAGTTGGCCCTCTATGGCTTCTGATGGACCAGTGATTGTGACGTCGTGTACGCAACCTGCAAGGAGGGAAAAAGAGCTGATGAGGCTGAAGGTCTTACCCGGAGGCTGCAGGGACCCACCAAAACCAAAGTCCAAGGATGGAGAGGACTAATGGAGAGGCAGTTTGGTCTAGTGCAGGGGTAGGCAACCTTGGCTCTTTTATGACTCGTGGACTTCAACTCCCAGAATTCCCGAGCCAGCCATGCTGAGGGGAAAGGGAGAGGTTTCCATGCTGAGCCATGCTGGCTCAGGAATTCTGGGAGTTGAAGTCCACGAGTCATAAAAGAGCCAAGGTTGCCTACCCCTCTAGTGGTTGAGGCACTAGGCCAGAAAGTTGGAGAAAGCGAGTTCTAGTTCTTCCTTTAGGCATGAAAGACAGCTGGGGGACTTTGGACCAATCACTAGGAGATGGTGAGTTCAGGTCCCCTCTTAAGTATGAAAGTCACTGACATGCCTATGTTATGGCCAATTTATTTGCTTGTTTGTATCCTGCCTTTATTACAAATCACTTAAGGTGGCGAACATGTTCAACGCACCTTCCTTCTCCTATTTTCCCCGCAACGACAACCCTGTGAGGTGGGTTGGGCTGAGAGACAGGGACTGGTCCAAGGTCACCCAGCTGGAAGAAGGAGAGAGCCCCGTACCAAACTTCGCTCGGACTGACCGTTATGAAAGCATCTCGCCTGAACCTGGTTGGTCATACTGGGGTGGGCAATGAGAGATAGTTAAGAGAGGGAAAAGCAGAACTCAGGGGTTTTCCCACTTCTGGCTTTGCAATACTGCAATACAGATAGTCCTCGACTTACAGCCGTTCATTTAGTGACCGTTCAAAGTTACAACGGCACTGGAAAAAGTGACTTACGACCTTTTTTTCCACACTGACGACCGTTGCAGCATCCCCACGGTCATATGATCAAATTTCAGACGCTCGGCTACTGACTCGTATTTATGACGGTTGCAGCATCCCGGAGGTCATGTGATTCCCCTTTTTGCAACCTTTCGACAAGCAAAGTTCAATGGGGGAAGTCAGATTCCCTTAACAATCAGGTTACTAATTTAACTATTGTGAATTTAACTATTCACTTAACAACTGCGGCAAGGAAGGTCGTAAAATGGGGCAAAATTCACTGAACAACTGTCTCCCTTAGCAATGATAGAATAGAATAGAATAGAATAGAATAGAATAGAATAGAATAGAATAGAATAAGATAGAATAGAATAGAATAGAATAGAATAGAATAGAATAGAATAGAATAGAATAGAATAGAATAGAATAGAATAGAATAGAATAGAATAGAATAGAATAGAATAGAATAGCATGGAATGGAATGGAATGGAATGGAATGGAATGGAATGGAATGGAATGGAATGGAATAGAATGGAATAGAATAGAATAGAATAGAATAGAATAGAATAGAATAGAATAGAATAGAATATAGAATGGAATGGAATGGAGAATAGAATAGAATAGAACACAACAGAACAACAATAATGAAAGAACGGAATAGAATAGAATAGAATAGAATAGAATAGAATAGAATAGAATAGAATAGAATAGAATAGAATAGAATAGAATAGAATAGAATAGAATAGAATAGAATAGAATAGGAATAGAGCTGGAAGGGACCTTGGAGGTCTTTAGTTCAGTCCCCTGCTTGAGCAGGAGAACCTATACCAAACGATCCATTTGTTGAGAAAGATATAGTTTCTTAGAGATCAACTGTACAGGTGGTCCTCGGCTTACGACCACAACTGAGCCCAATTGTGGTCCTACCTTGAGGACAACCTGTTCAGTGGGTCTCTAATAATATCTTCCTGAACAAATGGAGATGGTTTCTATTTCGAGGTTCAAGCGGTGGCAGGTCCCACAGACGGTGCTGGTGAAAAGGGCTCTCAGCCACCGACCCACAATGACCACAGACCACAAGTGTTGAATCCACCGCGGTTACCTACTTTTCTCCAAGCGAATGTGCTGACCGTCGCTCCTCTTCCACTTTTGAAGAAGCTCATTCAGGGCTTCGCAGACGTAGACCCCGGCTTCGTTCTCGGTGAAGTTTCCGATGATTAATTTGGGCCCGTAGTCCACCAAGTCACCATCACGGAACCAAGTGTACTGTGGCCCGGGATGCGAAGCAGCCTGACAGGTGAGGATGATGATTTGGTGTTCTTGATTACAGGCGTTGTTTGGATGGGTGACAGGCACCTCTGGACCATCTAGGGACGAAGACGCAATGCAGAAAAGTTTGGATTTGAACGGAACAGTTCAGGCCGAATCCTTCCACCCGTTCCCCCGCAAGAGCAAACAGGCTCTTGATGGTCCCCAAGGATGCTTTTTCAATTTGCAACTGGGCTTCCTTGCTTTTTCCTTTGAAGACGTTTCACTTCTCATCCCAGAAGCTTCTTCAGGTTCTGACTGAGCGGCTCTTAGAAAGAGCCCTAACGACCAGATGACCGCAAAGGATATAAATCCTTCCATTCTCCACCATCCCGTCAGGACAGAAGAAGCTTCCTGGATGAGAAGCGGAACGTCTTCAAGGAGAAACAAAGAAAGTCCAGTTGCAAATTGAAAAAGCACCTTTGGGACAACCGTGACCTGGATGACTGAGCATCTCCATAGATAACAGGAGCTTGATTGTGAGGCCTCCACACCTTGAGGCCTCCAGATCTTTAAGGACCCAAATGGGCCTCTGAATTGGCCAGCCTCATCAATGAAATCCCTGACGGGCAAGGTAGTATCAACCATCCCATCCCCGTCGTGAATTTAGCTGCTGTGTTTCAACCCAAATGCAGAGAACAGACTAGTTGGGGAACTGTAGCTAAGTCCTCATTGGGACCAGCCCTGCTGGTGAGAGGGACTGGCTACTAGGCAGGGCTGTCTCGCTTTCTGGACCAGGGATGGGCTCCATTTGTTCATGGAGTTCTGCCGGATTGCCCTGCCCTGTTCCTCACCTTCTCCAGCTGGTCTTTCTTCCGAGAGGCCGGGTGTTGCCTGTCTTCTCACTACATTTACCAACATCATAAATTCTCTCCTTTCTGACCTTGAGAGGCTGTTTAGCCCCTCTGTGGTGTCCTTTCCCCCAGTTAAGGGTCAAGCCCTTTTTGAGTCAAGGCAGGACCAAATTACTCAGATGCAATAGGGAAACAAACCTTCTTTGTTCTTCAGGGCTCACCACACATCCATAATCTTTCCTTCCTTCCTTTCTTCCTTCCTTCCTTCCTTCCTTCCTTCCTTCCTCCATTCCTCCCTCCCTCCCTTTCTTCCTCCCTTTCTTCCTTCCTTCCTCCCTCCCTCCCTTTCTTCCTCCCTTTCTTCCTTCCTTCCTCCCTCCCTCCCTTCCCCTCCTTTCCTTTCCTTTCCTTTCCTTTCCTTCCCTTCCTTTTTCTTTCCTCCTTCTCTTTCCCTTCCATTTCCTCCCTTCCTTTCCTTTCTTTCCTTTCCTTTCCTTTCCTTTCCTTTCCTTCCCTTTCCCTTCCCTTTCCCTTCCCTTCCCTTCCCTTCCATTCCATCCTTTCCTTTCCTTTCCTTTCCTTTCCTTTCCTTTCCTTTCCTTTCCTTTCCTTTCCTTTCCTTTCCTTTCCTTTCCTTTCCTTTCCTTTCCCTTCCCTTCCCCTTCCCTTCCCTTCCCTTCCCTTCCCTTCCCTTCCATCCTTTCCTTTCCTTTCCTTTCCTTTCCTTTCCTTTCCTTCCCTTTCCTTTTCTTTCCTTTCCTTTCCTTTCCTTTCCTTTCCTTTCCTTTCCTCCATCTCATCGTTCCTTCTCTCTCTCTCTCTCTCTGTGTCTCCCTCCCTCCCTCCCTCCCTCTCCTTTCTTTCTTGACCAGGCTGTTTTTGAAAGAATAGAGTTTATTCTCTCTTTTGTTTTGTTTTGTTTTTTTAATTTGTTTTCGTTACCATAGCGGACATTGTGCATGTCAGAAGAACTTTAAGATGTCCTCTACAGACTTTGCAATTTACAAAAAAAAACAAAAACAGTTCTGTAGATGACATTTAAAAATGCGTTGGAGGCAATGGACGCCAAATACTCACAGATCACACTGAGGTACGCAGGTTCACTCGTGAGTGTAATGACACCGTTGGAGACTTGGCACTTGTACGCCCCGGTGTCCTCCCGGGTTACAGAGGCAATGGAGAGGGTCCGGTTGAAATCCGTCAAGTTGTAGCCCACAGGAACTTCGTCCTTGAACCAGCTAACGCTCTGAATGATGGTTGTATTGCAGCGTAGCTGAACGGGCTGGAATTCCACAAGGAAAGGGGATGGCGAGATAACCACATTCGGCTTCAGCACAATCTCTGCAGACAGAAGAGAGATGATTAGAGATGATAGAAACCAAGTGTGATAGGCACAACCTGAGGCCTTAGGCTTAGCCGGAACTGAGTTTAGACTTAAATTAAAGGCAAAGGTGTTTGAAGGGGCCGCTTAAAGAATTTCAGATTCTTTTTCATTCGTTGCCATTTCATTATAATGTCTTGTCAGGCCGTCTCTCTCATTTAAGACGCCTCTATTGCTCACCTCACAAGGCTTTCGTGGTTTGATTCACAGGTGCTTTGTTTATTGATTTGTATCCCGCCATTATTATTTTTACAAATAACTCAAAGCAGCGAACATGTCCAACACACCTTCCTCTTCCTCTTTTCTCCACAGCAACAACCCCGTGAGGTGAGGTGAGGTGAGGTGAGGTGAGAGAGAGGGACTGGCCCAAGGTCACCCAGCTGGCCTTCATGGTGAAGGCGGAACTGGAACTCACAGTCTCCCGCTTTCCAGCCTGAGTGCCTTAATCACTTAAACCATCTGTGTGCATTGACACCTTCTTGTCAAAGAGCCCCCCCCCCATACACACACTCCATCACAGGGTGTTAAATGTGGCATATTACACTTATATTCGTCCTATCGCGCTCATGACATTTTGGAACATAGTTCTGGCATACCACTCCAGCTGTTACCAAGGGCAGTTGATCTTTCTTTCTTTCTTTCTTTCTTTCTTTCTTTCTTTCTTTCTTTCTTTCTTTCTTTCTTTCTTTCTTTCTTTCTTTCTTTCTTTCTTTCTTTCTTTCTTTCTTTCTTTCTTTCTTTCTTTCTTTTTTCTTTCTCTCTCTCCCTCCCTCCTCCTTTCTTTCTTTCTTTCTTTCTTTCTCTCTCTCCTTTCTTTCTTTCTCTCTCTCTCTCTCTCCCTCTTTCTTTCTTTCTTTCTTTCTCTCTCCCTCCCTCCCTCTCTTTCTTTCTTTCTTTCTTTCTTTCTTTCTTTCTTTCTTTCTTTCTTTCTCTCTCTCTCTCTCTCTCTCCCTCCCTCCCTCCCCTTCTTTTCTTTCTTTCTTTCTTTCTCCTCTCTCCTCCCTCTTTCTTTCTTTCTTTCCTTTCTTTCTCCTCTCTCCCTCCCTCCTCCCTCTTTTCTTTCTTTCTTTCCTCTCTTTCTTTCTCTCTCTCCTCTCTCTCATTCTCTCTCTCTCTCTCTCCTCCCTCCTCCCTCCCTCCCTCTTTCTTTCTTTTCCTTTCTTTCTTTCTTTCTTCTTTCTTTCTTTCTTTCTCTCTCTCTCTCCCCCTCCCTCCTCCTTTCTTTCTTTCTTTCTTTCTTTCTTTCTTTCTTTCTTTCTTTCTTTCTCTCCTTTCTTTCTTTCTTTCTTTCTTTCTTTCTCTCTCTCTCCCTCTTTCTTTCTTTCTTTCTTTCCTTTCTTTCTCTCTCCCTCCCTCCCTCCCTCTTTCTTTCTTTCTTTCTTTCTTTCTCTCTCTCTCTCTCTCTCTCTCTCTCTCTCTCTCTCTCTCTCTCTCTCTTTCTTTCTTTTGATTCATAGAACCACCCAACTCACACAAGGTGACTCCAGGCAGTGCACAGCATTAGAAATCAACCACCACAAACACCCCACCCCACCCCACGGGATGGGACGGCTCGCCACAGTCAACTCGCCACAGCCAACTCACCGCGGGACAATTCGCTGTGTAGGACAATCCACCAATTCAATTTATTTATTTAAAATTATTTTAAAAAACTATTTTAATTTTGGCCACTCACTTTCCATGTTGGCATCCTTCCTTTAATGATTCTATTCCATTATTTCTTCACTATTAATGTAACTCTTGTCCCGTGGCTAGTTGGCTACGGTGAGTTGTCGTAGACCCCCCCACACACCCCATCCTAGGGCAACCACAACCACAATCATATAAGCCACTTGATTGGCTCTCCAAACTTGGGGTCCCCCAGCCCGCTGACAGAAACCGTGTCTTCAGAACCTTCCGGAAAAATCACAAGGTAGGGAGGCACTCATTCATGGAGGACTTTATGGATGAAGATGTACGCACTGCTAGAGCAGAACTCCTCATTTTCAGCTCAGTAACTTGAGCCGGTGCCTTCACACCTGTGAGGGTATGGGGACTCTGAATTCTGGCCAGCCTGTCCCAATTAAAAAAAAAAAGTCTTACCGGTGACTTCTAATCTTATATTCCCCACATTAGAAAGTCCAAGTCCTCCTTCGGTCAGCCCATAGTTTGCAGTGTCACTTAATCTTAGCTCCTTAATGTGAAGGGAGCAGTCGGGGTAGACCGTTTCTCTCCCAGTATATCCTGGTCCGGTTTTGTTTACACCTTGAGTCACTAGCAGCGTCACGATTTCTAGCGGATCGGCCCCCGTTGGCTGACGGACCCAGGTGCAAAAGATAGTAATCTCTGGGGGACTCGGTGGCCTCAGCAGGACCTCAAATGTCTCCATTGGATTTGGAGGAACTGCCTCAATAACAACGGTTTCATCAGCTTGAGCCACGTGGAAACTACAAAGGAGGATGGCACCTGCAAAAAGAGAGACAGAGGGAGGGAGGGAAACGATAGAGTCTAAGTAAGATACATTTCATCAAGCAAAAGACCCCTCCTAGAATTTATCTGCAGAAAACGTTTCTGGAAAATGCTTTTCCACGCTCAATCACAGGGGTGCAAATCCTCCCTCAATAAAGCCAGACTTGCTATCCTGCAGGAGAAATTAAAAAAACACCATCAACCAATTAAAAAAAAAAAAAAAGTAGAAAAAGCAACGTGGTTAAAAATTGAAGGGAATTTAACACACACCCCAACCTCTGTTGACCCCATAATTTGTTTAACGATGGTTAAACCACTGGGGTTGGGTTCGCATGACGTGCCAATCCCAAATCAAGCAGGCTACGCTTAGCAAAGAAGGACTAGGGGTGACATGATAGCAGTATTCCAATATCTCAGGGGTTGCCACAAAGAAGAGGGAGTCAAGCTATTCTCCAAGGCGCCTGAGGGCAGGACAAGAAGTAACGGATGGAAACTAGTCAAGGAGAGAAGCAACCTGGAACTGAGGAGAAACTTCCTGACAGTTAGAACAATTAACCAGTGGAACAACCTGCCTCCAGAAGCTGTGAATGCTCCAACACTGGAAGTTTTTAAGAAGAGACTGGACAGCCATTTGTCCGAAATGGTATAGGGTTTCCTGCCTGAGCAGGGGGTTGGACTCGATGACCTCCAAGGTCCCTTCCAATTTTTTTATTATTATTATTATTATTATTATTATTATTATTATTATTATTATTATTATTATTATTATTATTATTATTATTATTATTATTATTATTATTATTATTATTATTATTATTATTATTATTATTATTATTATTATTATTCGCACCAGAGGACCTTATAATGGCTAAATGTTCATAATGAAAAAACATTGACCGCCTTCTGAGACATGGAAAAATGCACCTTTGGGACTTCCATGGAAATGTAACCACAACCCAGGAACGTACTATCACATCTGGTGGACATGTGGCAAAGCTAAGGCTTATTGGGAAAAGATACAGACGTGGTTAGAAAAAAATATTAGGTGAACATGTTGATTTTAAACCTGAACTTTTCTTACTAGGTATAATGCCTGAAAAGATTAATAAGCAAAGTCTATATTTGATGTTACACGGTCACTACAGCAGGGAGAATAATCTTTGCGCAATATTGGAAGAATGAAGGATTGCCATCAGAGGAAGAAATAATCAGAAAAATATCGGAATGCGCAGAGATGGACAGATTAACTATGAGATTGAAAGATAAAGAAGACACAGATTACTACCAAACTTGGGACTTATTTTGTTGTTGGTTAGAGGAAAGAACGAAGGATTAGGAATCGAATACGTATTAGCATAGCTAACCCCAGACAGCTCGTTGGTTGGAAAATTAACATATGTATGTAAAAGAAAATCAATAAAATCTCTATTTTTTAAAAAAAAAAGGATTTTGAGACTTCTTAAGCGAATTAACCGAAATTAAATCAATAATACAAAGTTCTGTTTTGTAACATAAGAGCGGCATGGGTGTCAAACAGTAGAACCATCCAACAGAACCCAGGTAGACATATCAGGACTTCTAATGAGGACTTGATCCTCCACCCAAGATCACATTCAACCTTTTTAGACTCTGCTACTCAAGGTTCTCTTCCATACCTGCCCAAAGCACCATCGACCAGGAGCTTCTCCATCCAAGGTTACTGCGTACACCATCCATCGGGCAAGGTGACTTCCTCCACGCTGGGTGACTGGTAAATCTTCCTGTTCTTTTGTTCAAAACTAAACCTGGTACCACCAGGAATACTCCTGCTTTTATATACCAGGAGCCGGTATGTGGTCACCTCTATGTCACTCAACCTTCTCCAAATTAACCCCACCCCCATCTGCCTTTCCCAAAGAGGTGTGGCAAAGATTCACAAGTTGTAATGGAAAAATAAGGAATGCACATACAGTACGTTTAAAATTAGGATATATATTTTTTTATTTGCTAAAAGAACATGAGTCATTGCAGTTCAGGCGAAAACCTCATTAGATGTTCACAGCAGGTTTACTAGTTACAAAGGGCTCCAATTTATGTGTTTGTGGTACCTTTCGCACATATAATTTAGCCCCAACTCTAAAGGGATGCAAGGACAAAGACGAGAAGAAGTTGTATACCGGGCTGGTAATAAAAGATTTAATTTGAAGTTATATACCGAAGTTATATACCGAAGTTATTGTCATGGTTGAAAGATGTCAAGAACATTACATGAAAAGAAAGAATAAAATCCAGCAAAAAAGATATTGCATCTACAAAGAGGTTCCAGGGTTTGCTGCTTCCAAGGTGGTAGTATTAAAAGCCCATCTTCTGAATCCCCCCAAAATTAACTGTTTTCAACTTCATTTAAAATAAGATAAAACGCTACGTGTACTGAAAAGCCGTCTGTTCTTTCTATTCTGCCTCTAAATACTTATTTTGAAATATTTGAAGATCAGTTCCATTCGTAGGCTTTTTGTCTTTTTCCTTCTAAGTTGGTGGGTTTATTTATTTGGGGGGGGGTACATTGGTGCCCCCTCCCCGTTTTGCTTTCTTTCGTCACGTATTATAAGCAGTAACATCAATTATAAACAAAGGTCAGCCTGTTCCTGCTCTACGGACAAAAGACAAAAGGAACACATATCCCATGTTGTGATCAATAATATTGAAGCTTGTTGCGCCACAAGATTGTTATTTGCTTTTGTGGCACTGCTGATTTGCATTTGCAAACTAACGTTTGTGTGTGTGTGTGTGTGTGTTTTAAGTTGGAACGGTAAGGAAGCGGCAGGATTCATCCTCCAGCCTTGAGCAGAATTTGCTGGTTTGCTAAAAGGAGGGGTGAGCAGGGTGACGCTGAGCCCAGGCAGAAAGGCTAATGACTTTGCTTGCTCACATTTTATCATGCTATACCAGTGGTGGCGAACCTATGGCACGGGTGCCAGAGGCGGCACTCAGAGCCCTCTCTGTGGGCACGTGCGCTGTCGCCCCAGTCCTAGGCCTTCAGCTGGGTTTTATAAAACCTTTTCGCTTTAGGCCTCCGCTGCCGTGTGCCAAAAAAAAAAAAGGTTCAATCAGTCAATTTCAACTTCTCGCGGAAAAAAAAAAGATCTTGCAAGGCTGGAATTGATTGATTGAACTTTTTAGTCCCACCCTGTCTGCCGTTACCACCACAGCCACGCCCACCCAATGGGCCACACCCACCCAGCACTCGACGATGCATAAGTGGGTTTTGGGTTGCAGTTTGGGCACTCAGTCTCTAAAAGGTTCGCCATCACTGTGCTATGCATTGTCGGTCCCCTGGGCTGCAAGGACTGCAAACATCAAAAAAAGGAAGATGACAATCACAATGGATTAGCAATGCACCTGACCAACAGTGGGCGCTTCAGTGGCACCACCATGGCTGCCATCTTGATTTTTCTGACCACGACCGATTCTTGCCCTGTATATGTAGGTGCATAGATGTGTGTGCGTGTGTGGGGAGCTTTCTGAAAAGATTCATTCACCCAAAACCCCTGGTTCGGTGTTTATCGTGAGTTAGCAATTTTAAGATGGATGGGTTTCACTCCTAGTTTTCTGACTGGCTGGGGAATTCTGGGAGTTGAGGGTCCACACCTCTTAAAGTGGTTGAGGTTTGAGAAGGGCAGAATTGAGAAGGGCTGTAAAATTGGTAACGTCGTTTCTACACTTTGGGATGAGAAACACAAAAACGTGGTCCTTTTTTCTCACGGTGCAAATAACAGAATATCAATGTTGGAAGGGACCTTGGAGGTCTTCTAGTCCAACCTCTTCTAGGCCAATCAAGGAGAGAAGCAACCTAGAACTAAGGAGAAACTTTCTGACAGTTAGAACAACCTGCCTCCAGAAGCGGTGAATGCTCCAACACTGGAAGTTTTTAAGAAGAGACTGGACAGCCATTTGTCTGAAATGGTGTAGGGATTCATGCCTGAGCAGGGTGTTGGACTAGATGACCTCCAAGATCCCTTCCAACTTTATTATTATTATTTTCCCTGGCTCAAGCAGGATACCCTATATCATTCTGGACAAATGGCTCACCAGTTTCTTCTTAAAAACCTCCAGTGTTGGAGCACCCACAACTTCTGGGGGGACAAGTCATTCCTCTGATTAATTGTCTGGAAACTTCTCCTTAATTCCAGGTTGCTTCTCTCCTTGATTAGTTTCCATCCGTTGCTTCTTGTCCTGCCCTCAGGCGCTTTGGAGAATAGGCTGACCTATTCTGTGATGGTCTCTCAAATATTGGAAGACTGCTATCATGTCTTTCCTAGTCCTTCATTAGACACTAGACATACCCATATTCAGGTTTTCTGCCCGAGCAGGGGGTTGGACTAGAAGACCTCCAAGGTCCCTTCCAACTCTGTTATTCTATACCCAATCCCTGCAACTGTTCTTTGTATGTTTTAGCCTCCAGTCCCCTAATCACCTTTGTTGCTCTTCTCAAACACCTGCCTTTTTTTGTTATTCGTTATCCGTTACCTGTGAAATTGCTCAGTGACTATAACCCAGCAGCTTCCAATATTCCAATATTTGGAATATTCTGCCTACCCACCCTCTACTCAGGAGATACAAATCGCCCTGTCTCTGCTTGCATTTTGCAAACATCTGAAAACCACCTTATTTTAATATGCTTTGGACCCTTAGTTGTTTCTTTGAACGTTGTCATTTTTTAAAAGTTTATGGGATGATTGTATTTTATGTTTCATTTCTATTGCCCCTCCACAGTCCATCAGGCTACGGCAGGATGTTAATTTTGGAAATAAATAAAGAATGGAATGTGAACACAACACAATTTACTGCTGGGAGTGACAATCCAGCAGGATTTATTCTTCCAAACACAGCTCGTTTTATCAAAAATGATTGTATGGGCAACTTTCCCCCCAGGCACCATTTTGGTATGATAAATTTCAGATTGAACGGCTGAAAAATGATCATTTTTCTCTTTGTAAAAGCAAATATATACCCAGGGACAAGAAATCATCCATATATTGGTAAGAGTAATATAACACAGAACCAAATAATATGTTCTTGGTTCCGTTTTTATAGGATTACAAGTAGTCCTCAACGTACGACCACAATTGAGCCCAAAATTTCTGTTGCTAAGCAAGACAGTTGCTAAGTGAATTATGTCCCATTTTACGACCTTTCTTGCCACGGTTGTTAAGTGAATCACTGCAGTTGTTAAATTGGTAACACGGTTACCAAGTGAATCTGGCTTCCCCATTATCTTTGCTTGTCAGAAGGTCGCAAACGGGGGCACGGCAATTGAGGATGCTGCATTGGTCGTAAGTGTGAAAAACAGACATAAGTCACTGTTTTCAGAGCTGTTGTAACTTCAAACACTCATTAAACAAACTGTTGTAAGATGAAGACCACCTGTAATATATACACAGGTTGTTCTTGGTTTGGTTTTCATAGTTCGATTCTAGGTAGCGGTAGATTATATCTCTCTCTGGGCACAAAGAGAAAGTATCTGCTGTGAACTCTATGTAGGCATCGGGAAGGGCGTCCGGCTGGTAAATGCTCAGCTCTATTCAGCGGCCTTAACTCCATCCGGATGCAAGGGATTATGGGTTCGTTAAAAGAAAAAAAACATGGTCTTTATAAAACAAGATACTTGATTTATCTATTTATTTTTAATGATGAGATTCAGAGGAAGAAAGACAGTTTGGTTGTAGCTTGGAGAAATCATATCTTGGCCCTTATAGACAAAGTTTTGGGGGCCAAACGTTAAGCCCATCATAGGAAGGAACAAATCAGTGCAAAAGTGAAAAGAGGAGAAGCTGGTCAATTCGGCTGTCGTTCTTCTGCAGCACCGCCTGATCCATCCGTTCAACATTCCGAGGAGAAAGTGGATAATTTCAGCTGAAAATTGCAAACATCCAACCCATTAGAGATTTGACTTGGTTTCTTGGGAACCGGGAGGGGCATCGAACAGGTTATAACAGAATAACAGAGTTGGAAGGGACCTTGAAGGTCTTCTAGTCCAACCCCCTGCTCAGGCAAAAGACCCTATGTCGTAGCCCAAAAAATCAAGACGGCAGTTCAATGAGGATAACCAAAATGCCGTCCACATTTTATGGGCATCGTACATGGAAAGCATGTGAAAAATAGACGGGGCTTCCATGACCCCATGGAGGCTGCCATTTTGACTTTTGGGGGCCACAGCCTGCTGACATCTCTAGCCCCCCACCCCAGGAATATAATATTTATTTCTCATGGCTTGTGTAGTTTCCCACCATCTCAAGGAAGTGAGGGGCCCTCCAGTTCACCCATGGGGAAGGGCACTTAAAAGAGGCCATTTCTTACTGGTCTGCCTGCCCCAGCCGGTGTGTAAACGGGATCATTTAACCTTAGTAATACTCTTTACTTACATCACATGTGCCGTAAATGCAACTTATGGGCTCTGAGTAGGCCTGGGGTGAGAAAAGAGAATTTTATTTATTATTAAGCTTAGCAAGTACATGGAGCGCTCAATTTCTGGAGTCTAAAAACCGGATCGACTCTCTAATCCGCGTTACAGGAGGTCCTCAACTTACGACCATTCGTTTGGCCGTGGGTTCAAAGCTGCAACACCACGGAAAAAAAGTGACTGAAATGAACGAAAGGACATTCGCCTTAACGTCGTTTTATTCAGTGACTGCTTGAAGTTACGACGGCACTGAAAAGAGTGACTTCTGACCGTTTTTCATACTTATGACCGTTGCCACAGCCCCAGGGTCACGTGATCAAATTTCAGACATATAGCAACTGACTCCTATTTATGACGGTCGCAGTGTGTCCCGGGGGGGGGTGTTTCACGTGATCACTTTTGGTGACTTCTGACGAGCAAAGTCAATGGGAAAGCCCGATTCACTTCGCAGCCGTGTGATTAACTTAACAGCTGATTTGCTTAACAGCTGTGGCAAGGAAGGTCGTAAAATGGGGGCAAACACTCACTTAGCAACTGTCTCGCTTAACAACAGAAATGTGGGGCCTCAGTTGCGGCCGTAAGCCGAGGACTACCTGTAACTCGAGGGCTACCTTTGATGCGCCACTTTTATTTTAATCTTGGTGTTTATGAAATATCGCAAAGGTTAAATCATCCAGGCTCTGACCTCTGAAGGTGGAAGACCGTTCTCACGGAGTGAAAGGGGAGGTACGTCTGGGGCCACCTCTGGAGCCACATCTGGAGCAGAATTCTTGTCTGTGCGGCAATAATTATCTGTGGGAAGATGGCAAATTCTCAGCTTCTCCGCCATTGAACCATCGGCAAAACTGTCCCAAAGGGGCTTTTTCAAGAGGCAGTTTTTCCTTGAGGATGTTTTGCTTCTCATCCAAGAAGCTTCTTCAGTTCTGACTGACTTGGTGGAGAACGGAAGGGAGTATATTCCTCGCAGTCATCTGGTCGTTAGCGCTCTTTCTGAGAGTCGTTGAGTCAGAACTGAAGAAGCTTCTTGGATGAGAAGCGAAACGTCTTCAAGGGAAAAAAAATCAAGGAAGTCCAGTTGCCTCTTGAAAAAGCACCTACGGACAGGACAACCTGTCAATCATCCCAATTTGGTCAATTAGAAAAAATGGTGGAGCCTTTTTGGAACTCTTGAAAGGACTGTGTTGTAACATAGGCAGGACAAGATTCAGCTGTCCATCTGCATTTGAAAGACAAAGGCTACTCTTTCGAAGACAGCCAAGTCCACATTTTGGGCAGAGAGGACCGCTGGTTTGAAAGAGGGGTCAAAGAAGCCATCTATGTCAAAATTGAACAGGCCTCTCTCAACAGAGGGGGAGGGATACCACATCATCTATCTCCAGTCTGCAACACAGTCCTTTCAGCAGTTCCAAGAAGGCTCCACACCCATTTGCACCACTCTGGTGACGCTGAGGACACAGGTAAACCTCCACGTGGCCTCAAGGGCTCTCTAAAAGGATGCAAATGACCAGCTGTCTGCAAGGAGTATAAATCCTTCCATTCCCCGCCATCCAATCAGAGCTCAAGAAGCTTCATAGATGAGAAGCGAAACATCTTCAAAGAAAAACAAAAAAAGTCCAGTTGCCACGTGAAAAAGCCCCTTTGGGACAACCATGACCTGGATGACTGAGAATCTCCATAGGCACTCCCCTTCTTTAATTAAAATTCTGGAGTCCCCATCTACTTCTTGCTCCCTTTATTAATTGCAACATTCCCCCCCCCCACTAATCACTGAAAGTTAGGACTGCAGAATTCCCAGTTTGGAAGACCTTACGATACTTACAGTATAGGATGTAAATCAAGCACATTATTTCAGCCAATACCGTGACTACTCCTATGGTCCCCATAACAGATGCAATGGCCACTTTTGGTTTCCAGGGCATTGCGATGGGAAGAAGAACATGCAAAACAGGAGAAGAGAATGAACTTGAGGCTGTTATTGAACGACGATCTTCAAGTAGCCGTGGTCTTTTTCAGAAGGAACAGGGCTGTGGTGGATTGTAGTCTGGATTCCCGAGAGGGAGGGGCTGTATTCCAGAGGAGCAGGAGATAGTAAAGCTTAGGTTACAGGTGTCCAGCCTTGACAACTTTAAGACCTGTGGACTTCAACTCCCAGAATTCCCCAGCCAGCCATGCTGGCTGGGGAATTCTGGGTGTTGAAGTCCACAAGTCTTAAAGTTGCCAAGGTTGGACACCCCGGGTTTAGATAGTTTGATTGGGAGGAAGAGAGTCAAGATGGCTCCTCCCTAGAAATTCTCAGAGCATCTCTTTAATGATGCAAGTAGTTTGCTTTAGTTGGGCAAGATGTCTGTCTATAGGTGAAGAACAATAAAGTAAACTGCTGAGAAGAACAGGGGGATGGTTTGGGGGATGGACAAAGGATCTCCAGATCAATGCAGAAATGCAACCCATTCTGTTTTCACACGACACATCTGGGCAGGGCATCTATATAACTAACAGTTGCATTATCCCAGAATGCTAACCTTGGCTAAAGTTAACCTGATGTGTTTTCTCAGGGATTAAAGCATCTTGATCAATACACTTACCAGTCAACTCACTGAGCAAACTCAGAAAGCCATTTCATTCAAACCCCCCCCCTCCAGGGAAGCATTTCTGGGTAACACAAGGACCTTATGTTGGTTTGCTGTAAACGACAAGGCCCAAAAGGAGATGCCAGAGTTTGCCACGGATAGCTCAATAAGTTACCTTCTCCCACTGATAAACCTTCAGTTTGGTTTGGCTGAAGCGAATCAAGTCCGTCTGGAATGGAAAAACAACTGAAGTATCAAGGCCTTGTGTTCTTTTTAATCATTGCCCATTTGTAACTTAAAGCAGGGGTCCCCAACTCCTGGGCCACAGCCTGGTACCGGGCCACGGCCCATTTGGAACTGGGCCGCGCAAGGGGTGGGCAAGGGTGCGTGTGCACGCAGCTCCACCTGCGCGAGTGGTGGGTGAGCACATGCGCACGCGAAACTCCATTTGTGTGAGTGGAATACCTGTGTTGGCTGCATCGTGGCTTCCGGTCAGCTGAATGCAGGAATTCATCAGGAACGTGGCTGTAATCCAGGATGAAAAAGAACCATCTTTGCTAAACCATCTTTGCTAAATTAAAGAGGTATTCTTGGGTAGGGTCTCCTGTTTGAGAAGAGGGTTGGACTAGAAGACCTCCAAGGTCCCTTCCAACTCTATGGTTCTATGTTCTAACAGGCAGGCTGAGGCTAACGTGTGTCATTTAACGCTTCACATTTTGCAACCCCAGCACCCACACGCACAAACACAGAGAGATAACAAACACAGAGACATAAGTATGCATGCTCTCTGGAGATGAGAACTTCATGAACAGTACTGCAAAAGTCCTACCAGGAGGTTCAGGATTTGGGGGAGAAGCTGCCCCAGAAGTCAAAATGGCAACTTCAGTGGTGCAATCCTATTCTATTCTATTCTATTCTATTCTATTCTATTCTATTCTATTCTATTCTATTCTATTCTATTCTATTCTATTCTATTCTATTCTATTCCCTATTCTATTCCTCCATTCTTCTATTCTATTCTATTCTTTTTTCTATTCTTTTTTCTATTCTATTCTATTCTATTCTATTCTATTCTATTCTATTCTATTCTATTCTATTCTATTCTATTCTTTTTTCTATTCTTTTTTCTATTCTTTTTTCTATTCTTTTTTCTATTCTATTCTATTCTATTCTATTCTATTCCTCCATTATTCTATTCTATTCTATTCTATTCTATTCTATTCTATTCTATTCTATTCTATTCTATTCTATTCTATTCTATTCCTCCATTCTTCTATTCTATTCTATTCTATTCTATTCTATTCTATTCTATTCTATTCTATTCTATTCTATTCTTTTTTCTATTCTATTCTATTCTTTTTTCTATTCTTTTTTCTATTCTATTCTATTCTATTCTATTCTATTCTATTCTATTCTATTCTATTCTATTCCATTCCATTCTATTCTATTATGCTATGCTATGCTATGCTATGCTATGCTATGTTATGCTATGCTATGCTATGCTATGCCATGCCAAGAAAACTAGCTACTTGAACTTGTGTACAGGTCACCATGAGTTAAGCAAGACAAAAATCATTAAAAAAAAAAGACTAAAAAAGCATAAACTCCATTACAAGCTTCCCCCCCACCCTCCACTCCACTCCTGAGCAGGCATTCTCCTGATGTATCGGGCTACGTGACCTTAAGTCATGGGAGTTGTAGTCCAACTCATGTGAAAAGCACTCCCTCAAATGATTTTTTTTTTTTTAAAGGGACAAACGAACCCGTGACGGGAGCGGAACGGAGAAGCGGAAAAACCGAAAAATGGTTTTGCAGATGCGGGCATAAATATCGTTATCATCTCCATAGCGAGAGAAGCGGTAGTACTACTGGCGCTGTTGCACCCGAGGTGGCCCCAAAAACGGGAGGGTTTTTTTTTTGAATAAGAACCCCCCCCCCAAGTGTTGCAATTTGGGTGCCACCTAATGGTCGGGCCGGGCCTGGGTCCCACCCACCCACCCACCTGCCAGGAGCGCCGCTGGACCGCGGCTTCCGCCCCGGGTCCTCCGCCCCGGGACCACGGTGGGCTCCCCTCGCTCCGCGTGGCACCCTTCCTCTCTTCCACCTCCTCCTCCGACTCGGACGCAAAGCGGAGCCCGAGTCGGCAGCTGAGACCCTCGCCCAGCCCGAGACGCCTTCATCCCCAACGGGCCACCGGAGCAAAAACAGTTCCCGGACTTGGAGGCTGGCTGGCTGGGGAATTCTCGGCGTGAAAAGTCCAGCCAGGTTAAATTTGCCCAAGCTTGAGAAGCGCCGTTTCAAGCGCAACACTTGGGGTTCTGCCTCTTCTTTATGACCTGATTACGTTGACTTTCTCCTCTCCCGGGAAAACACAGGGGTGGATTTTCTGCATGATGATCTTTCAGGTTGAGTTTTATGATCTCTATACCCCCCCCCCCGCACCGACAGAGCAATTCTGGCCTGTTCGTGGACAAGTTTTATTTAGTCAGAGATAAGAGTTAGGCTGCCTGCGTGGTCGTTGCGGAGGAGGTGCAAAAATAAACTTCCCAACTTTCCCGAAGATCTCGGGTGCATCGACTCAGACGTTGTGCCTGCTTCATCACTGGAAGCTTTTTAAGAAGACACTGGACAGACGCTTGTCTGAAATGGTGTTGGGTTTCCTGCTTGAGCAGGGGGCTGGACTAGAAGACCTCCAAGGTCCCTTCCAGCTATATTCTGATGGATGGATGGATGGATGGATGGATGGATGGATGGATGGATGGATTGATTGATTGATTGAAATGGTCTAGACCCTCTAGGGTCTCCTGCTTGAGCAGGGGGCTGGACTAGAAGACCTCCAAGGTCCCTTCCAGCTCTATTCTGATTGATTGATTGATTGATTGAAATGGTCTAGGCCCTCTAAGGTCTCCTGCTTGAGCAGGGGGCTGGACTAGAAGACCTCCAAAGTCCCTTCCAGTTCTATTTTGATTGATTGATTGATTGATTGATTGAAATGGTCTAGGCCCTCTAAGGTCTCCTGCTTGAGCAGGGGGCTGGACTAGAAGACCTCCAAAGTCCCTTCCAGCTCTATTTTGATTGATTGATTGATTGATTGATTGAAATGGTCTAGGCCCCCTAAGGTCTCCTGCTTGAGCAGGGGGCTGGACTAGAAGACCTCCAAAGTCCCTTCCAGCTCTATTTTGATTGATTGATTGATTGATTGATTGATTGATTGAAATGGTCTAGGCCCTCTAAGGTCTCCTGCTTGAGCAGGGGGCTGGACTAGAAGACCTCCAAGGTCCCTTCCAGCTTTATTCTGATTGATGGATTGATTGATAGATTGATCCCACCCTAACTAAACTTGGCCTCTCTTTTCCTCTTTAAAAATGCTACCTACAAGGGCTGTGCATTTCCAAACATGCGCAAAGTGCTTTTACATTTGAGAGCTGAGACAGCCGCAGCCAAGCAAGGTGCCGCCATTAGAAGTAAACGCCTTTATGGTCGCTTAGCAACAGGAAATGGTAGTCCTCGACTTAGGATCACAACTGAGGCCCCACATTTCTGTTCCTGAGCGAGACACTCGTGAAGTGAGTTTTGCCCCCTTTTACGACCTTCCTTGCCACTGGTGTTAAGCGAATCATTGCGGTGGATAAGTTAGTAACACGGTTGTTAAGTGAATCCGGCTTTCCCCCATTGACTTTGCTTGTCAGAAGGTCGCAACGGGATCACGTGACCCCCAGGACGCTGTAACCGTCATAAATGTGAGTCAGTTGTCAAGCGCCTGAATTCTGATCACGTGACCATGGGGACGCTGCAGCAATCATACATGTGAAAAAAACGGTCATGTGCCGTTGTAACTTCAGACGGTCACTAAATGAACTGTCGTAAGCTGAGGACTACCTGTACTAATAGAGAAATCTCACATTTAAAAAGGAGAAACAACAGCATTGTTGTATCGTTTGAGAGCCAGAAAAACATCTTCCAGCCGCAAATGAAATGTTGGGGTGATATATTCTTGATTTATGACTAATATGGGGACCAGAATTTCCTTTGCTAAGCAAGGCGGTTGTTAAGTGAGTCATGCCTGAATTTAACCTCCGTTGGCGTTAAGCGAATCACCGCCATTGTTACGTGAATCACATGTCATTAAGTGAATCCAGCTTCCCCCCCCATTGGTTTTGTTTGGGAAGATTGCAAACGGGATGCTGTAAATACGTGCCAATTGCAGAGCTTAGACCATGGAGATCCTACCGGTCGTAAGTGCAAGGACTGGTCATAAGTCACTTTCCCAGGTGCTGTTATAACTCTGAACGGTCATTAAAGGGATGGTTGTAAAGCGAGTATTCCACGAGAGTCAATTTTGGATACTGGTCAAAGGCACCAGGCTAGAAACTGGAGGACCAGAAGCCAGCTAGGGGATTTTGGGACCGGTCCGATTCTTAGCACCTTCCTCATAGTCAGGGTGTGAAGGAGGCCTTTCACACACACACAATTCATTGCCACTTTTCCCAGCAACCGCACACTATAAACCATTTTATGAAAGCGCTTTAATAAACATGGTGGAGAGAAAAAAAACCCCACCCACAATATAAACAGAACGGCTGTATTCTTGTTTTTCTTTCTTCTCCTATTTTTGGAACTTCCGTTTTCATTCGCCGGTCTAGTAAAAATTTTAATTATTAAAAAAAAAAAAAGCCGTACTGTAAACCAGAAAAAAATTTAAATAAATTTGCCCAGGGAAAGAGATATTGAAGGAAGTAAAAAACAAAAAGGGCGGCGCAGGAAAAACCCCTACCACCACCGTCCCTTTCCAGAATAGGCATCATCTAACCGCAGTCATAAAAAGCGATTGCTTTCGTGGTTTATGGCCAGGGTGGTGATCCGGAGGTGCCTCAAAATTGGTCAGCTCCTGACATTCCACTTTGCTGACTTGGTTTGTCTTGTGGGGAACTCAGGACGGGGGGGGGGGAGGACAGGAGTGGGAGGGGGCCAGGATTCCCAGCTTTCTTTGACCCAGTCTTGCCAGATTCACGGGGCATCCTCGCTATTCATCATTCAACTCTGGACAGTACCGGTTTCTAACTGGCAAGTTTTAGTATACAGGTAGTCCTCAAGGCCGTACAATGGGGCAAAACTCATTTGACAAACGAGTTAAATTCGGGGCTCCATTTTGTGGTCGGACGTTGAGGATTCCCTGTACTGCACACGTATTCCCTGAACACAGGACGCTGGTCAAGCACGCTGAGTCCTCAAAGGCCTCCAAAACTGGGCAGGTACAAATATGGAACCCCTTCAAATCGAAGAGGCATCGACCTCTCTGAAAAGGTCTAAAAATATTTGCAATATTACAAATATTACAAAACAGCAACGAGATCGGACGAGAAGTGTAACCTTAGGCCATGTGCAAGTTCAATCTTGCACAATGCGTATTTATATAAGAAGGGGGGGGGGAAATAACAGTGAATACTCCTGCACTTATATTGCTGTTTCACAGGACAGGTAGTCCTCGACTTAACCTCCACAGTTGACCCCAAAATTTCTGTTTGCTGAGGGAGACATTTGTGAGTTTCGCTTCATTTTTACGACTTTCCTTGCCTCGGTTGTCCAGCAAATCACTGCCCTGGTTAAGCTAGTAACCTGGTTGTTTTAACGAATCTGAGTTCCCCATTGACTTTGCTTGTCAGAAGCTCAGAAAAGGGGACCACGTGACTCGGGACACTGCGACCGTCATAAATAGGAGTCAGTTGCCAAGTGTCTGAATTTTGGTCCCGTGAACCGTGGGGACGTTGCAGCTGTCGTAAGTGTGAAAAATGGTCACAAGTGACTTTTTTCAGTGTTGTTGCCATTTTGAACGGTCACTAAATGAAGTGTTGTAAATCGAGGGTTGTAAATCGTGTGTCCTTTGCTGGCCCAAAGGTGCTTTTACAAAAGGCAGCTGGACTTTCTTTGTTTTTCCTTGAAGACATTTCACCTCTCCTCCAAGAAGCTTCTTCAGTTCCGGCTGAATGGCGGAGAATGGAAGGACTGCAAGGAACAGCCCCTCTCTTGAAGATCATTTATTACTTTGGCTGGGTTTTTACCCTGGGTAGGACTGAAGAGTTAGCTGGGATGGTTACCTTGATTTGAAGCGAACTGGAATTCAGAAGGGACATTATAAAAGATCCGCCTAGAGAAAATATGGATTAAAGAGAAATGTTCCCCTAAGTCTGAAAAGGTGGGGAAGTATTTTGATATCCCTGCTCTCTGACAGGTTCTTCAGGGCTGTGTGTGTTGTGTATGGCAAAAAAAAAATATCTCAGCTCTTTTATCTAATTTTAGAGAGACGTGTTATTTATCATTTGTACATCCCATCAACATCATTGTGTCTTACTCAAGAGAAAAGCTTGAGATCGGAACATAGAATCAATCAGAAATATTATTTGATAATCAGAAGTGAGACAGGCAGGTCCAAGAGGTGATTAGAGCATCTGAATAAGGAATAGCAATAGAAGAGAATATTCGTTGCTCAAGGTTGAACTGTGGGATCCTTGGTGCTTTCTGATCACAGTTGTTTCCTTGCAGACATTTCATTACCCAATTAGGCAACATCATCAGTGCTAGAAGGGAGGGGGTTTGTGGTACAGGAGAAGGAGAAGGAGAAGAGGAGGAGGAAGTGGAAGAGGAGGAGGGGGGAGAAGAAGGAAGGAAGGAAGGAAGGAAGGAAGGAAGGAAGGAAGGAAGGAAGGAAGGAAGGAAGGAAGGAAGGAAAGGAAGGAAGGAAGGAAGGAAGGAAGGAAGAGCGTGAGGTTCTTGGTACTCTCTGAGCTTGGTTGTTTTCTTGCAGACGTTCCATTACCCAGCCAGGTAACATCACCAGTGCGAGAAGAGAGGGGAGTTTATAAAACAGAGAGCGAACCCCGGTCCCTTCGAGCATTGATGATGGTTGCCTAGTTGGGTCATGAAACGTCTGCAAGAAAACAAACGAGCTCAGAGAACACCGAGCACCCCAAGGACAGCAATTCAATTTGAGGTGTAGCAGACACCAAGGAAAAGTCGTGGGCCACAGAAATGCGGATCGAAATAGCAACACCAGGGGCTGCGCAGTGGCTATTCAATCTCCAGAGTGGTGTTTTCCTTCTGGTGAGTGAAAGGATTCGTCGCCTGGCAGGTGTAACTCCCCGACTGAATGTTCTTGAGAAGAACATCGGCTTTCTTGCTGAATTCCTTCCCGTTGCGGAACCAACGATACTCCGCTTCGGGAAACGAGCTGGCTTTGCAGTTGAGCCTCCGGTTGGACGGCTGGGTGAGAAATTTCGCAGTCATCTTGATCACAGGGGGGTCTGGACCATCTGCAGGACGTAATTTATGGAGAGGTTGAGGGCTTGTAAGCAGTTGCTCATCATGCCTTTTCTCCTTCAGGACCTTAGAAACCCTCCCAGAGAATTTTATATATATATATATAATATTTGATAATATGGTGACCAAAACTGCATCCAGTTTTGCTCACCATATTACAAAAAAGATGGTGAGACTCTGGAAAGAGGGCAGAGGAGAGCAACAAAGATGATCAGGGGACTGGAGGCTAAAACATACGAAGAACGGTTGCAGGAACTGGGCATGGCTAGTCTAGTGAAGAGAAGGACCAGGGGCGACATGATAGCAGTGCCCCAATATCTGAGGGGCGGCTACAAAGAAGAGGGGGTCAGCCTATTCTCCAAAGCACCAGGAGGCAAGGCAAGAAACAACGGATGGAAACTAATCAAGGAGAAAAACAAGCTAGAACTAAGGAGAAATTTCCTGATAGTGAGAATAATTCATCAGCGGAATGACTTGCCTCCAGAAGTTGTGGTTGCTCCCATACTGGAGATTTTTAAGAAGAGAATGGACTACCATTTAAAATGGTATAGCAGTAGCACCTAGACTTATATACCGCTTCATAGTGCTTTACAGCACTCTCTGAGCGGTTTACACATGTCACCACATTGCCCCCAACAATCTGGGTCCTCATTTCACCGACCTCAGAAGGCTGGAAGGCTGAGTCAACCTTAAGCCAGTGAGGATCGAACTACTGGCAGAATTAGCCTCCAGTACTGCATTCTAACCACTCTGCCACCACGGCTCTACATAGAGTCTGCTGCTTGAGCAGGGGGTTGGACTAGACTAGAAGACCTCCAAGGTCCCTTCCAACTCTGTTATTCTGTATTTTGTATTCTCAGAAGCCCACTCCCGTACATACCAATACGCAATATATGGCAGATAACCATCTCTTAGGAATAGAATAGAATAGAATAGAATAGAATAGAATAGAATAAACAAAAATTAGAATAGAATAGAATAGAATAGAATAAACAAGAATAGAATAGAATAGAATAGAATAGAATAGAATAGAATAGAATAGAATAGAAAATAGAATAGAATAGAAAATAGAATAGAATAAAAAAATAGAATAGAATAGAAAACAGAATAGAATAGAATAGAAAATAGAATAAAAAATAGAATAGAATAGAGAATAGAATAGAAAATAGAATAGAATAGAAAATAGAATAGAATAGGAAGGGACCTTGGAGGTCTTCTAGTCCAACCCCCTGCTCAGGCAGAAAACTCTATATCATTTCAGACAACTGGTTATCCAATCTCTTCTTAAAAACGTCCAGAAGAAGAAGAAGAAGCTGACCCTCATCGGAAGTGAATACTCACAGATCACAGAAATGGTGGTGGTGTCACTCCTTTGGGCAGATAAAGGATTGGAAATGTGACATTGATATGCGCCAGCATCATTACGGAGAACGGGCTGTATGGCGAGAGTCTGGTTATTATTGGACAGCTGGATCCGGAGGCTGGAGCCGAAGGCTTTCCCATTCCTCAGCCAGCTGATATTTGCAGATCTTACAGTTGTGTCACACTTGAGATGGACGGAATCCATATTCTCTCGGAAAAGCTGGACGATGGACATGCTCGGCTTGGGCAGTAAGCTTGGAGCTGAAAGAGACGGAAAATTGCCACTGTGAGCATTGGCACATGCCTCTATCAAGCCTCAGAATTTGACCTCCGGTGGAATACAGTCACTCTGTATTCTAGTCCCGCCTTAGGCATGAAAGCCTGCTCGGTGACTTTGGGCCAATCACCAGGAGACGGTGAATTCTAGTCCCGCCTTAGGCATGAAAGCCAGCTGGGTGACTTTGGGCCAATCACCAGGAGACGGCGAAGTCTAGTCCCGCCTTAGGCATGAAAGCCAGCTGGGTGAGTTTGGGCCAATCACCAGGAGACCGTGAATTCTAGCCCCACCTTAGGCATGAAAGCCAGCTGGGTGACTTTGGGCCAATCACCAGGAGACGGTGAATTCTAGTCCCGCCTTAGGCATGAAAGCCAGTTGGGTGACTTTGGGCCAATCACCAGGAGACGGTGAATTCTAGGCCCGCCTTAGGCATGAAAGCTAGCTGGGTGACTTTGGGCCAATCACCAGGAGACGGTGAATTCTAGGCCCGCCTTAGGCATGAAAGCCAGTTGGGTGACTTTGGGCCAATCACCAGGAGACGGTGAATTCTAGTCCCGCCTTAGGCATGAAAGCCAGTTGGGTGACTTTAGGCCAATCACCAGGAGAAGGGGTGAGTTCTAGTCCCGGCTTAGCTGGGTAACTTTGGGCCAATCCCTCTCTCAGCCCAACCCACCTCACAAGGCTGTTGTTATAGGGAAAATAGGAAGACGAAGGTGAATTAGATACGTCCGCCACCTTGGGTGGTTTGTAAAAATAATAAAGGTGGAATATAAATAAATAAATAAATTATTGGGTATTATCTGATGTTTGGGATATGGAGGGAGCCGTCAACTTTGGATTCTTCACCAGATGTGAGCAAGTGCATTTTTACCGATGGGGACAAAGGGGAAAGTGGTTTTCAGAGGGAGCCACCCGAAGCCAGCTGAAGGGGAAGGGAAGAGAAGGGACATACCTAGAACCTCTAGGTTGAGGTCTCCTCTTCCATGGACCGAAGGGCCATCTTTGGTCACCGTGTAAGTTCCAGAGTCATCCTGCTTTAGACTGTCCACGAGGAGAGAGCAGTTTTTATCTGGAGTTTCTCGCCCGGTGTAGGCAGGCCCAAAGACGTTCCCGCTTAAAGGAGGCAGGTAGACGGTGACGATTAGGTTTTCTTTCATCTCCGTCCCTCGATACCAGTTGCAAATGAAGAAGGCAGTCGGGACAGAGCCGACGGTTAAATTGACTCTCTGCCCTTCGATGGCATTTGAGGGGCTCATGGAAACGGGGAGATTGTACTTGGTTACCTGGGCATGAGTCAACAGGAAATTAGAGCTGAGGATAAAAACTATAACACGGAGGGGGAAAAAAGGAGAAACGTTCAATCAAAATATTCATTCTATCCAGTCTATCCATTTAACAAATATATCCTGTATGGAAGGACCCTTATCTGGCCCTGCCTTCCTTTTCAGTTCTCTTTCATTAACTTTCATTAACTGTAGGCGACGCCCGGATTATGGCATATACAGTTCTCGACGTACATCCATAACTGAGCTCAAAATTTCTGCTGCTAAACGAGTCAGTTGTAAAGTGAGTTTTGCCCCATTTTACGAGCTTTCTTGCCGCCGTTGTTAAATGAATCGCTGCAGTTATTAAGTTAGTAACATTCCTGCCTGAGCAGGGGGTTGGACTAGAAGATCTCCAAGGTCCCTTCCAATTCTATTCTATTCTATTCTATTCTATTCTATTCTATTCTATTCTATTCTATTCTACTCTACTCTACTCTACTCTACTCTACTCTACTCTACTCTACTCTACTCTACTCTACTCTACTCTACTCTACTCTATTTTAGTCTATATTCTATTCTATTCTATTCTATTCTATTCTATTCTATTCTATTCTATTCTATTCTAGTCTAGTCTAGTCTAGTCTAGTCTAGTCTAGTCTAGTCTAGTCTAGTCTAGTCTAGTCTAGTCTCTCAATTTTCCATGTAGCCTGTCAAGCTTTGATTAGAGATGGGAAGATTTCAGCCTATATCGGTGAGAAGACCAGAAGAGAAGAGCAGAAATGCATAGAATGTCAACCAGCATCCATTGTCATCAGACACTACAAGACAAGAGATAAGAAGAAATCTCTTTTGAATGGGTGGCCCTTAAGGAGAATGCTAAGGGTTTGAGAATGGGTAGGTAGAAATAACAGAATAATAGAGTTGGAAGGGACCTTGGAGGTCTTCTAGTCCAACCCCCTGCTGAAGCAGGAGACCCTGTACCATTTCAGACAAACAGCTGTCCAATCTCTTCTTAAAAACCTCCAGTGATGGAGCACCCACAACTTCTGGAGACAAGTCGTTCCACTGGTTAATTGTCCTCACCGTTAGGACGTTTCTCCTTAATTCCAGATTGCTTCTCTCCTTGATTAGTTTCCATCCATTGCTTCTTGTCCTACCTTCAGGTGCTTTGGAGAATAGGTTGACCCCCTCTTCTCTGTGTTAGCCCTTAGATATTGGAACACTGCTATCATGTCACCCCTTAGACATACCCAATTTCTGCAACCGTTCTTCATATGCTTTCACCTCCAGTCCCCTAATCATCTTTGTTGCTCTTCTCTGCCCTCTTTCCCGAGTCTCAACATCTTTTTTTTTTTAATATTGTGGTGACCAAAACTAGATGCAGTACCCTGAAAGGCCCTTCCCATCTGTAGGGTCTCCTGCTTGGGTGGGGGGCTTGGACTAGATGACCTATAAGGTCCCTTCCAGCTCTGTTATTCTGTTATATCTCCTGCCATCTATGGTGTCTAGCCATATTTACTCTGATCTCAGTGGGGAGCTCAACAATCTTCTCACTTCCTCAGTGACTCACCGGCTAAGTATGGCGACTTCCACCCAAGAGTGAAGCGTCTTTGCTCCATCATGTAGGCTGACTTCTTCTCGATGCCGGCACCCAAACACAGGAAGAATTCCGGAATGCGTTCTCTGTCACCAGAAGCCTGGACTATCAAAGCTGACTGACCAACTCTCGGATCAGATGGAAGAAGGGATTTGCTCCCAGCTCCGATCCAGAAGTTTTACACTTTCTCCAAGTGAACCCCCTCCCTTTCTCTGGCGTCATTCTTGCCAAGATGGATGTCAGGACTGAGAAGTGGAGACAAAAGCAGGGGGAGAATGGAATGAGGAAGGAAAATGCACACCTGGAACTAGACATTAGTCTTCCCTTACAGGTGCTGTCCCGGGAGCAAAGAATTCAGAATAGATTTGCATTTCTTAGCAACCCTCAGTCCAGAGACATGGATTGCAAGGTAGCAGCGATGCCCATCCTGCAGATCTGCCAATGGCGCCATCCGTGTAAGATCTGTTTCTCTAATGGGGGTGCAGCGAGTCCTTGACACTTGTCAGACATTTGTGAAGTGAGTTTTGCCGCCGTTTTATGACCTTTCTTGCCCCTGTTGTTAAGTGAATCATTCCACTTGTTAAGTTAGTTACACGGTTGTTAAGGGAATCTGGCTTCCGAATTGACTTCCTTTGTCAGGAGGTCGCAAAAGGGGACCACATGACCCCGTCCAGTCCAGTCTATTATTCTATTCTATTCTATTCTATTCTATTCTATTCTATTCTATTCTATTCTATTCTATTCTATTCTATTCTATTCTATTCTATTCTATTCTATTCTATTCCCTATTCCCTATTCCCTATTCCCTATTCCCTATTCCCTATTCCCTATTCCCTATTCCCTATTCCCTATTCTATTCTATTCTATTCTATTCTATTCTATTCTATTCTATTCTATTCTATTCTATTCTATTCTATTCTATTCTATTCTATTCTATTCTATTTTTGTTTATTCTATTCTATTCTATTCTATTCTTGTTTATTCTATTCTATTCTATTCTTGTTTATTCTATTCTATTCTATTCTATTTTTGTTTATTCTATTCTATTCTATTCTTGTTTATTCTATTCTATTCTATTCTATTCTATTTTTGTTTATTCTATTCTATTCTATTCTTGTTTATTCTATTCTATTCTATTCTATTCTATTCTATTCTATTCTATTCTATTCTATTCTATTCTATTCTATTCTATTCTGAATTCTACTCTACTCTACTCTACTCTACTCTACTCTACTCTACTCTACTCTACTCTACTCTACTCTACTCTACTCTACTCTACTCTTCTTCACCTGATATGAAAAGGAGGCTTACAGGCAAGTGACAAAAACATTAGCCAAGATGTAAGGGACAGCCCTGGATGGGGTGGGGTCAAAAAAGTCAAGATGGTGGCTGCAACCACACAACTGAAGTCCCACCCCCTTTTTTACAGCAACCATCCTTTAAGAGGGGATAGGGCTTTGATTGTGCATGTCTATGGAAATTCTCCATCATCCAGCTCATGGCTGTCCCAAAGGTGCTTTTTCCAAAGGCAGCTGGACTTTCTTGGTTTTTCCATGAAGACGTTTCGATTCTCATCCAAGAAGCTTCTTCAAGTTCTGACTGAATGGCGGAGAAAGGAAGCATTTACATTCCTTGCAGTTCCTTCCATTCTCCGCCACTCAGTCAGAACTTGAAGAAGCTTCTTGGAGGAGAAGTGAAATGTCTTCAAGGAAAAACAAAGGAAGTCCACTTACCTTTGGAAAAAACACCTTCGGGACTTTGATTAGGCAGATTATGACACCATCTTTATTTGGGGGGGGGCGCCCTCGTTCCGACGGATACCCTTGCTCCGATGATCCGCCAATGCTGCTGTGTTGGAAACCTTCTTGGGATGATCTTTATGGACTTGGCATTAGTTTATGGCAGGTGTGATGGGCGTTAGATTGCGCCCAACATTCAGGGACAAAAGAGCGCAAATGTTCTCACAGCAATGAAAGCAGAAAGGACAATGAATCTCAAAGCTATTTCCTGAACAGCTGAGGTTCCAAAAAACACCATCTTGGTCCTCTCTCCACAATGCATTTAACTGAACCAGCCGAAGGATTCATATGAAGTGGCAACACCATAAAGGGTTCAATTTCTTAGCTAATTAACCCCAAAGAATTTAGTTTAGCCCTAAAGAGAACTAACAATTAACAGGATGAATGAATTTTTTCTCGTGGCAGGCTTTGAGAGGACCCCAGCATGAAAGCAATGATACTCCTGGGAAACATAATCAAATAACCTTATTTGCTCACCCCTGTCCTTCAAGAAAAAGAGCCAGATAGGCAGAGTGGCCCAAAAAAGGGAAGTTTTCTATTGCAGGAAATCCTCAACTTACAATCATTCGTTTAGTGACCATTTGAAGTTACAAAAATGACCACCACGACAAGTTATGACCATAGTGGGCTGGCTCCATTTTGATCATAACTCGTTAGCTACCTGGACTTGGTGCATCTCGATCTCCTTCCAAGACCTACAAATAACTTTGAGTGTGTCGGTGGCCATTCCTTTGTCAAGATGCAGGTGTGGTGACCTATTGTGGAGGAAGGAAATATTCTGACTTCTTTTTTTTTTCAGACACAGATTTCAAACGATTTGTAAGCAAATCGTAATTTCCCTGTGATTTTGCTTTGAGGCTGCGTTGTGTTATCTCGAAGAACTTCAAAAGCTTTTCCATTTGTTTCAAAAGTATAACTCTCTGCAGATGTACTTTAACCTTATTTTTTTCCCCTCTTTCCTTCTATTTTTTTTATAAGGGGGAGATTAGAGAAGAACACACAACATTCTGGGGAGGGCCATTGTGATATTTCAAGCGGCGGCCCTTTTATTATGAGACCATTTTAGATTTTTTTTTTCTCACTTTTTATTCTAGCTAAGGACATTTTAGCAAGATCCCTGATTTTCAAGTTAATTTTTAAATCGACTCTTTTGAGGGTCTTACTTTAACAAACCAGGAGCACCATTGTGCTGTATTTATTCTTAAAAATATACTAAGCTGTGGGTCATTGTGTTAATTTATCAATATGTTATATAATGCATCTTTGGGGGGAGGAGGGTTTTTAATTGTTATACTCTACCAGTTGTATTGTACATTGGAAGGAATTCTAACCTGAGAAAAGAAATGGAGCAATAAATATTATGTCTGAGCAATAAATATTATAAGATGGTGGATTCCAGTTTGGGGTTTCTTTTATGAACGATAATTAGAGTATTTTTTTCTAAAAGAATTGGGGGTGAATGGAAGGTGTTAACCAAAACATCCCAAAGGTGCTTTTGCCAAAGGGCAAATGGACTTTCTTGTTTTTTTTTCTTTCAAAACATTTCGCTTCTCATTCAAGAAGCTTTTTCAATTCTGAAAAACTGAAGGGAAAAAAAAAAAAACCCCAAGGCAAGTCCAGTTACCTTTTGGAAAAAGCACCTTTGGGACACCTGTGACCTGGATGATTGAGAATCTCCATAGACTGTAAAATGAGAGATTTTATTGCTTAAAATGGCGGACAATATATTCCTTCTCTTGCGTATCAGCTAAAAAGGAACAATCTTAGAGGTTGATAGCACTTTAGCAGAGATAAGAGACAAGGTTGATTCTTTGGGGGGCAATACTGCCACCTTCTGGTTGTCAATGCTGCTAACATCGGATGTTTTTGCATTGACAACAGATGGAAATGTAGCCATCTTTTTCCTTTTAGAGTTAGATGATGCTGGGAGGGGGGAATGTGAACGAGAGTCCAGCTAGACATAACAACACTAAACCTAGCGTGGGAAACAAGGTTATTGTAACCAGAGCTGATAAGGAATTGGCGGGCTGGAGAACTGGAGAGGAAGCCCGCGCTTCAAGCTAGTTGGGGAATGTGATTTATGACCGTTAATTGGAGGAGGGAATTGTGCTTTGATACTAGGTGCCCAGGGGAGGGGAATTTAGTTTTTGGCTTCGATTATGCAGTGCCGATGTTATGCTTCTCGAATAAAAGATTCTTTAAGGTAAACAATGCCTCGAAGTTCTTTCGAAGAGTTTCATCTGTCGGAACCATGACATTGGTATCTGACAGCTGGAGCGATTTGAGAGACTGGCTCTGGGTGCATAGAAATTAATAAAATAAATAACCTATCGAATGAATGAACCTTTATTATCAAAGTATAACATGTATACAGTGAGATTGGCTGAGCCTCCCTCCGTGCCCCCCCCCACAACTCACAGTGACTACAAACCCCCAACTTATTACACCCTGTGAGCTAATTGCACAGCATGCCGGCCTCTTGGGTCTGTCATGCATAAAATTATTATTATTATGTCCCATTCAAGAGCCACCGTATTCTCAAGATTCAAGGTTGGAGCAGCATCAGGCAAGCGTAATCAAGGACGTATGGACAGCATGTTGTACAGAATCAGATTTGTAAGCCCAGAAGGTGGGGGGGGGAATCAAACTCTATCTGATGATGGAATAAAAGGCTGATGAATGCATATACTCGTAGTCAGGTGTATTTATTTTAATCTGCCTTGTGAGATGCTAAGCCCATTTTTTCTCTTGGTGGAATATAGAGCACTCTCTCTGGCTATTTTACTCTTAAAGTGACAAATTTGCAAGTTAGACTGGACTGAGGGAAAATAAGTCACCCAATTTTCCCCCAATAATCATCTAAGGCTGAAGGTAACACTTGAATATCCAAGATTCCTGCCTTCTAATTCTTTGGATTCATCTAACTCATTATACACTTCCTGAGATTTTTAATAAAATTCTTCAAGTCTTCATGGATGCTGCATTCAGCTGTCTGAGAAGAATCCATGCCCAAAAGAGTCAAATTTCCCCTCTCCTCTTGGTTCATCCTTTGGCTTTATGACCTAATCAGTTACCTGGGAGATCACACTGCAATAAAGTTGGTGGGGAAAAGAGGTGGCAACAAGGTACCTGATGCTGGGGACAGGAGATCTTGGGAAGGTGGGCTGTGGTTGGCTCAAAGTGAAGACGTCATGTTCTGCTTGGGCACCAGGATTGCATTGGAAGAACAGCCATGAATTCCATCATAGGTGGGCAGTACATATTGGTTGAAAGCCACATTATTCTTCTGGATGGGAGGGGTGCAAATGCCAGGGTAAGGATACAAAGTGTGTTGCGTTGCTCCAAAGGGTCAAGAGATGTCAACTCTCCATTCATTCTGAAAGGGCATTTTCTTAGTTGTCTGTTTATTTTTTTAATCCTAAACCTAACAATGTAAGTTTCATAAATCTATTGGATTTGGGACCTTGTTGTACCATTCTGCTGTCTTCTCCTTGTGCTCATGGAGTGTGTTCCATGTACATGAAGTGTACACATAGTGTGCTGCAGCTGCCAAAAAGGCTAATGCAGAATAATAGAATAACATAGTTGGAAGGGACCCTGGAGGTCATAAAAGGGCCAAGTTTGAAGACCCCTGACATAATGCGAGGGGGAAATAATGCTAACTCAGAAAGAGCTAAACCCGTGTTTCTCAACCGCGGCCATTTTAAGAGGTGTGGACTTCAACTCCCAGAATTCCCCAGCCAGCTATGCTTTGTCCCCAACCTGCTCTTCTACCTTGTGGCATCACATAATGTAGGGGTCTTCAAATTTAGTAATTTGAGGACTACGTGTAAAATACTTTTTCAGTGGTAGACTGGCTGCGGAGAAGCAACTAGGCCAGGGGTCTTCAAACTTGGCCCTTTTATGACTTGTGAACTTCAACTCCCAGAATTCCTCAGCCAGAATTCCTAGCTGAGGAATTCTGGGAGTTGAAGTCCATAAGTCATAAAAGGGCCAGGTTTGAAGACCCCTGCTTTATTTTAATTCTCCTTTCAGCCTGACCTCTTTCCTTTGAATTTTCTTTTCCTTTTCTTCCAGCCTGCCTCTTGAGTTCCTACCTGGTGCTCATTCAAGCAGCTTCAAACAGTACTGCAAATGCCACCATTGACCTCATCGTAGAGCCTGAATTTCCAGTTGTGGGTATTACTGTCTTCCTCAGGCCCAAAAACATCTCAGAAAAAATCACTTCCTGTGCATGGGCCAGAGGGGAAGATGCCACCTACATAGACATCTTGGTCTATGAATTAAGCCCGGCTCCTAAGATCCATAAAAAAGCTGGTTACACTTCAAGGCATATACCAGGCAAGGACTGTACTCTGAGCATCAAAAATGTTAGCAAGGCTGATATGGATGTATATACACTACAGAGGAATACAAGCACTAGAACAGAAATTGGGAAGATATACTTACTGGTCATAAAAGGTAAAAAAAAATTATTTATTTGCCTATTTATATATTTATTAGACTTGTCTGCTGCCCATCTTGCCTAGAAGAGACTCTGGGCAGCTGACAAACATGAAAAGCGGATAAAACATTGAATAATAAAACCTCATACCAAGAGTCCTCAACCTTACGATTACAACGTAGCCCAAAATTTCCACTGCTAAGCAAGTTGTTCAGTGAGTTTTGCCCCATTTTACGACCTTTCTTGCCATAGTTGTTAAGTGAATCACTGCAGTTGTTAAGTAAGTAACGCCGTTGTTAATATCGCTCTGATATTTGGGAATAGCAGAGGAAAGTGGGGTGTTGATACCAAGTATCCTGGTTGAACGTCATCATGCCAAGATGGCTTTCCTTGTATCTTCAGAAAGCGAGGGAGTGGAGAAGCGAAAAGGTTTGTCGACTACATCCATTGCCGTCATTTTTGTTGGTTGTCTGGTGGGAACTGCACTCGTGGTAGGCCTGATCTCTTTCCAGGTTTGGAAAGACAGCGCTAGAAGGTAAGAGCTACGCTTTGCTTATTGTTTGGAACGGAACGGAACAGAACAGAACAGAACAGAACAATGGTTGGTTGTTGTTGTTTTTTTTATAAACGTTTCAGGACCATACTAGTAACATCATCAATGCTAGAAGAGAGTGGGGTTCATGGAGAGGAGGAGGAGGATTGTGGGGTCCTTGATCCTCTCTGAGCTTGGTTGCTTTCTTATAGACGTTTCATGACCCAACTAAGTAACATCATCAGTGCAAAAAGCAGTGAGATTTGTGGTGGTGGTGGTGAGGAGGAGGGGGAGGAGGAGGAGGGGGAGGAGGAGGAAGAAGAAGAGGAAGAGGAGGAAGAGGAGGAGGAGGAGGAGGAGGAGGAGAAGAAGAAGAAGAAGGAGAAGGAGGAGGAGAAGAAGAAGAAGAAGAAGAAGAAGAAGAAGAAGAAGAAGAAGAAGAAGAAGAGAAGAAGAAGAAGAAGAAGAAGAAGAAAGAGAAGAAGAAGAAGAAGAAGAAGAAGACGGAGGAAGGAGAAGAGAGAAAAGAAGAAGAAGAAGAAGGAAAGAGGAGAAGGAGGAGAAGAAGAAGAAGAAGAAGAAGAAGAAGAAGAAGAAGAAGAATAAGAAGAAGAGAAGAAGAAGAAGAAGAAGAAGAGAAGAAGAAGAAAGAAGACGAAGAAGAAGGAAGGAAGACGGAGGAGGAGGAGGAGGAGGAGGAGGATGAGGTAGGAGAAGAAGAAGAAGGGAGAAGGAGGAGAAGAGAAGAAGAAGAAGAAGAAGAAGAAGAGAAGAAGAAGAAGAAAATAAGAAGAAGAAGAAGAAGAAGAAGAAGAAGAAGAAGAAGAAGAAGAAGAAGAAGAAGAGGAGGAGGAGGAGGAGGAGGAGGAGGAGGAGGAGGAGGTCTGTGGGGTCCTTGATCCCCTCTGAGCTTGTTGTCTTCTTACAAATGTTTCATGACCAAACTAGTTAACATCATCATTGCTTGCACGGTAAATTCTGGGCTAGACATAGACGTCATGCAGGACTATAAAAGATAGAGATAGTAGATTCTGACTGCTTCCACTCTGGATTACTATGTTCTGATGCTAGATTGGTTTTCTTTTAGGTAGAAGAAACATCTTGACCCCAAATGACAGCGGTGTTGAACTTTGGAGCACAACCATGGATTTGCCAACTCCCACAGTCCCAAAGAAAATGAACCCCACCTACTTGGGAATTAGCATGAAACCAACCAGCACACATTAATGGCTTCTTAAACATCTGCCTTTATAAACATCTGGGCCCCAGGGCCAAAATATTATTCCTATCTGTTGATGAATTAAACATTCTTCTGGTGCCCTCCACGGAATCTATCCACAGTCCTTTTATCCTGATTATTGGAAGAGGGTCTCTCTCTCTCTTTCTCATATTCCAAAGGCTTTCTATAATATTGGAAAAGGTCACGCACGTTATTATATTTTACGGGGAATACTTTTTAGAGGTTGTGCATCGTCCTGCCAAAGGGGACCAAGGTTGAGGGGTGGGAGAAGGACCCACATATTCCTTTGGGACCAGAAGATTAATAACAAGGGCAAAAATAACGGATTGAAACACATTTCTTACTTATTCGCTGCTCAGTGTCTGGGCTGCTCAGCTAGTCTCTGGTTTACAATAATTTATTTATTTATGTGTATCCCGCCTTTATTATTCTTACAAATAACTCAAGGTAGCGAACATAGCCAACGCACCTTCCTCCTTGTATTTCCCCCACAATAACAACCCTGTAAGGTGGGTTGGACTGAGAATGACTGGCCTAAAGTCACCCAGCTAGCTTTCATGCTCAGGCCAGACTACAACTCACCATCTCCTGGTGATTGGCCCAAAGTTGCCCGCCCGGCTTTCATGCCGAAAGTGGGACTAGAACTCCCCGTCTCCTGGTGATTGGCCCAAAGTCACCCAGCTGGCTTTCATACCTAAGGCGGGACTAGAACTCACAGTCTCCTGGTGATTGGCTCAAAGTCACCCAGCTGGCTTTCATGCCAAAGGCGGGACTAGAACTCACAGTCTCCTGGTGATTGGCCCAAAGTCACCCAACTACTTAGCATTATGACCTTCTTTCTCAGACTTGGGGAGTCATAATAGGAGTGGAGGTGAATAGGAAGATAACTGAGAAGCCCAAGGAGAGGAAAGGCTTGGGTGGCTGAGTGGGGGTGGGGGGGTGGGGAGTTGAGCTGAAAGACCCCAACTTTGCCGGGAGAAAGTCGCAGAATGGTTGAAGCTTGTATCTGGGTTTGACAATAAGATCCCAGTATGTCCAAGTCGTCTCCACCTCCAGGAGACCACCATGGGGGTACCACTCAGCAGCTGGGGCTGTCTGGTGCTTGTTCTAACAGGTGAGAGATGGGCACTTCTGATTGGCTGAAATTATGGTAAGGGGTGGTGAATGGATGTGGTGGGGAGAAAACCCCTCCCTTCTTGGATCTCCTTTAATGCTAGATACACCTTTCTTGAGATGGTCTCCACCGTCCTTGGAAGTCCACGTTAGCTGATGATAGTGGGAGTCATCTAAAACAGGCGTCTCCAAACTTGGCAACTTTCAGACTTGTAGACTTCAACTTCCAGAATTCTGGGAGTTGAAGTCCCCGAGTCTTCCCAGAGGGGCAGCATACAAGTGTCATAAATTAATAAATCAACACACCAATAAATTAATAAACCAATAAACAAACGAGCAGGGCATTGCGGAACTAACATGACGTAGCTCATGTTGACTGGAAATAAGGCACTCATGTCACCTTTGGACGTGACTGTTTTAACCTGCGATGTTAAAAATCTGACGATAAGTCTGGTCATTCTAAAAGGCGTGCAGAATTCTCACCAGGCTCAAAATGTGAAAGCGTCGTTGGGATGTCTTGGCAGCAAAAACTGGAACTGCCTCTTCACTGCTCTCTTTGGCTTTTTCTTAGACCTGCCCGGTTTTCTCTCCACAGCTCACGTCTTGACTTCACTTTTGGTGTTGGCACAAGTTGACAGAGAGATAACCATTGTGATCCACATGGAGCCTCAACTCCCTAAACTAGGAGAGGCTGTCACCCTTTTCCCAGGAGAAATTAAGAACGACACCATCTCCTGTGTGTGGTACAAAGGAGAAAACGAAACCTTGCCGTACTCTGAAATCTTGATTTATTATGTACAGAATGATACAATCTATTTCAAGGCGGCCTACGATAAACGGCAGTTTATTGGGAAAGACTGCCTCCTACACCTCCACAACCTTAGATCGGATGATAGGGCCGTATATGCAATACGCAAGAAGAGGGTTGGTGTAACGGAAAAAGGTCAGAATGTCTTAGAGATTTCCAGAGGTGAACGTACCCTTTCTACAATTCTGCCATGTAGATTGTTGATCTGGTGGTGCATTTGGTTCAACAGCTACTAGCCGTGTTCCGCTTTGAGCCTGGGGCCAATAAAATTGTGGAAACAGTGATTCGTTGAGTGACTTGATTTTTATCCCGCCGTTATTATTATTATAAATAACTCGAGGCAGCAAAGATACCTAATACTCTTTCCCTCTCCTGTTTTCCCCACAACAACAAGCCTGTGAAGTGGGTTGTGTTGAGAAGGAGGGATTGGCCCAAAGTCAACCAGTCGGCTTTCATGGCTAAGATGAGACTAGAACTCGCCGTCCCCTGGTGATTGGCCCAAAGCCATCCTGCTGGCTTCCATGCCTAAGGCGAGACTAGAAGTGTCTGTCTCCTCGTGATTGGCCCAAAGTCACCCAGCTGGCTTTCATGCCTAAACTGGAACTAGAACTCACCATCCCCTGGTGATTGGCCCAAGGTCACCTAGCTGGCTTTTACGCCTAAAGCGGACTAGAACTCACTGCCTCCTGGTGATTGGCTCAAAGCCACCCCCCCTGACTTTTGTGCCTAAGGCAGGACTCAAACTCAGCACCTTCTGGTGATTGTTCCAAAGTCACCCAGCTGGCTTTCGTGCCTAAGGTTGGACTAGAACTCACAGACTCCCGGTTACTAGACTGGTGCCTTCACCACAAGACCAAACTGTTTTCCAGATATTATAACAAAGCCAGAATTATTTTCAGCCTTTCCAGAAAGTAATCTAGGCACAGAGTAGATTACTATACTTCTCTCTCATCTTTCCTCCGGATCTGAAAATCCATGAAGATCCCATAGAGGAAGACAACAATCCTGTGAGGTAGGCTGGGTGACAGATTAGGATTTACTCCCATCAAGCAAGTACAAATGAAATGAAGAACAAAAAACAGTTACAGGAATTGGGGATGTCTAGGTTAATGAAGAGAAGGACGAGGGGGGACATGATAGCCGTGTTCCAATATCTCAGGGGCTGCCCCAAAGAAGAGGGAGTCAAGCTATTCTCCAAAGCCCCTGAAGGCCGGACAAGAAGCAACGGATGGAAACTCATCAAGGAGAGAAGCAACCTGGAACTAAGGAGGAATTTCCTGACAGTTGGAACAATTAACCAGTGGTTAATTGTTAATTAACAAATCCCTAACGGTGAAAGCAATCAACCAGTGGAATGGCTTGCCTTCAGAAGTTGTGGGTGCTCCATCACTGGAGGCTTTCAAAAAGAGACTGGACAACCATTTGTCTGAAATAGTATAGGATCTCCTGCTCCAGCAGAGGGCTGGACTAGGACCTCTAAGATCCCTTCCAACTCTATTATTCTATGTTCTGTGTTCTAAATGATTAGCAAACAGGTCTTGCAAGAGATCCTGAATCTTCTTCTCGAAAGTCAACCTTCGCCCGCAATGGAGCACAAAGTTTTCTCTTGTTAAGCAAAGCAGTGGTTAAGTGACTGTTGCCTCATTTTACGACTTTTTTTTTTTTTGCCACGGCTGCCAAGCAAATCCCTGCGATTGTTAAGCGAGTTGTACGGTCATTAAGCAAATCTGGCTTCCCCCATTGAGACTTTGCTTATCCAAGGCTGGCTAGGAAGGTCTCAAATGATGATACATCCCCCAAGATGGAAATGGAGTCCCAGAGGTGATTTTTCCAAAGGCAGCTGAACTTTCTGTGTTTTTCCTTGAAGACGTTTCGCTTCTAATCCGAGAAGCTTCTTCAGTTCTGACTGAATGGTGGCGGATGGAAGGATTGATATTCCTTGCAGTCATCTGCTCGTTAGCGCTCTTCCTGGGAGTGCGGGGTCAAAGAGACCATCTACATTAAGACTGATTCTCAACAGAGGGGGAGGGATATGAGACCACCATTTTCTTCTCTTTACAACACGGTCCTTTCAGCAGTCCCAAGATGGTTCCATACCCATTTGCACTATTCAGGTGACCCTGAGGGCACAGATAAACCTCCAAGTGGCCGCAACAGCTCTCAGGAAGAGGACTAACGACCAGATGACTGCAAGCAATAGAAATCCTTCCATCCTCCACCATTCAGTCAGCACTGAAGAAGCTTCTCGGATGAGAAGGAAAACATCTTCAAGGAAAAAAACCACAGAAAGTCCAGTTGCCTTTTGAAAAATCACCTTCGGGACCCCGATTTATGGTTTCCCTATTTCCACCTATCCAGGAAGGCCCCTATCCTGCAGCAGCTCTCATCCCTGAAGAGGGAATCTGACAGGGATCGAAGGAACAAGAGTCACTTATTCCTCACAATGGGCTACTCACCTGCTTTGTGACTTCTTCCTCTGCCTTGAGAGCTCATAAAGGAATGGTGGGAGGGGCTGACAGTGAGGTAGGCTGGGGAGGGGAGCAGGAGTAAAGGACCCTCCCTGTATTGTCACTGACAGTGTGGGCAAAGCACGAGGGGGAAACTGAGGCGCCTGGCTGGGTATTTTAAGGATCTCCCAGCATGTCACAAGGCCTTTTGTCCCAAATCTGCTAAGAACATCATGGCGACACTGCCCAAGTACAGGAAACCATCAGAATGGAGAACATCCCAGCTGGCATTGCTTCTCGCAGGTCTGATTGGGGGTCTGTGGGGGGGTGGTGGCAAGGTCTGGGATAGCAAGGGTAGGGGGTCAAGAGATTTGAGAAGGACTCTGGAGAACGTCTAGAGTGTCCTGACCCCAAAGGATCGGTCAGCTGCATGGAATTAGCCGAGCTCCTTCTATTTTAAGACAACGATAATCACCCCTGTTTGAGTCATCATAGTAGAATATAAAGTATTCTTTGATGCTTATCATGGAACCAAACTGAATATCTTGATTATGGTCTTTGAGCAGTCTTTGCGCTAAAAGGAGTACAAGGAAAAAGAGAAAGAGTTTAGTCCAACAATTGGTTATTGGAGAAAGGGGGGGAAAAACTGGACAATTAATTGTTGTTCAATCGCTAAGTCGTGTCTGACTTTTCACGACCCCGTAGAATAATAGAACAACACAGAATAGCGGAGTTGGGAGAGACCCTGGAGGTCTTCTAGTCCAACCCCCTGCTCAAGCAGCAAACCCTATCCCATTTCCTACACTGTCTCTCCGGAGTTTGCCCAAATTTGTGTCCTTGTGTTGATGACACTACCTAACCATCTCCTCTGCCGTCCCCTTCCCCCTTTGCCTTCCATCTTTCCCAACATCAGCGTCTTTTCCAAGGGGTCCTCTCTTCTCATCTGGTGGCCAAAATATTTGAGCTTTCAGCTTCAGGATCTGTCCTTCCAAAGGACAGTCAGGGTTGATTTCCTTTAGGATCGACTGATTTGATCTCCTTGAGGTCCAAGGGACTCGAGAGTCTTCTCCAGCACCACAATTCGAAAGTACCAATTCCTGGATGCTCAGGCTTCCTTGCGGTCCAACTCTCATAGCGCTACATTACCACTGGGGAAACCATTGACTAGAAAGGCAATTAAGCAACATACAAATCAAGGTAGTCCTTGACTTATGACCACATTTGAGCCCCCCCTCCGTTTTTGTTGTTGTTGTTAAGTGAGACGTTTGTTAAGCGAGTTTCGCCCCGTTTCACAATCTTTCTCGCCACATTTGTTAAGTGAACCACGGCAATTGTTAAGTTAGCAACACCGTCGTTAAGTGAGTCCGGCTTTCCCCCATTGACTTTGCTTGCCAGAAGGTCGCAAAAGGGGGGTCACGTGACACACCCCCTCCCCGGGACATTGCAACTGTCATAAATACGAGACAGTTGACAAACGTCTGAATTTGGATCACGTGACCGTGGGGAACGGCGCAAGCATCCTAAGTGTGAAAAATGGTCGCAAGTCCTTTCTTTAAGAGCCATCGTAACTTTGAACGGTCACTAAATGAACTGTCGTAAGTCGAGGACCGTGGCAAGAAGTGGTCCTTCTTGCCAGTGGCAAGAAAGTTTGTAAGACGGGGCAAAACTGACTTAAAAAATGTCTCCCTTAACGGCAGAGCTTGGGGCTGTTTGGGACTCTGTCGTGGTCACCAGCCAAAGACTTCCGTATGTTGTTTAATTGTACCTAATTAATCATTTCGCACAGTCGTCTCCCGTGGCGACAGAGTGGGGTAATTTTGAAAATCTCTTTCAGGTGGTAAAGTGGGAAGTCAGTCTGCATTCTGGCGGGGCAGCTGACGTTTTGTAAAGAACTCAAACGTTGAATCTTCTCTTTCTTTCGCAGCTCATCTCGCGAGTTCCTACTTTGTGTTCGTACAAGCGAAGGTCGATTTTACCATTCTCGTAACGCCACGGTACCCTTTTGAAGGGCACAATGTCAGCCTCATCCCGCAACCGTCCCCAAACGGAACCATCTCCTGCTTGTGGACCAAAGGAGAAAATAAAACTGAAATCCTGCTGTATTATCCGTCGAACCGCACCTTTGAGCCCCGGTTTGCCTTTCATTCCGGGCACCTGCCGTTGGACGATTGCATCCTTTTCATCTCCAATCTTTCGTATTTAGACATGGGCATGTACGGAATTGTCCAAACCCTCCCCAAAAAAACCCTATATGGGGAAGGGTTCTTAATGATCACGAGAGGTAAATTCACCCGTTTGCTGTTTTAAAAAACAACAACAACACCTTGTTTTCATTCTGGCTCAGCTGCTCCCAGAATCAGAATAGAATAGAATAACAGCGTTGGAAGAGACCTTGGAGGTCTTCTAGTCCAACCCCCTGCTCAGGCAGGAAACTTTGTACTATTTCAGACAAAGGGTTGTCCAATCTCTTCTTTAAAATTTCCAGTGTTGGAGCATTCACAGTTTCTGAAGGCAAGCTGTTCCGCTGATTAATTGTTCTAATTTTCAGGAACTTTCTTCTCAGTTCTAGGTTGCTTCTCTCCTTGATTCGTTTCCATCCGTTGCTTCTGGTCCTGCCTTCAGGGTGCTTTGGAGAATAGCTTGACTCCCTCTTCTTTGGGGCAGCCCCTGAGATATTGGAATACGGCTATCATGTCACCCCTAGTCCTTCTTTTCGTTAAACTAGACCATTATTTGATTTATTTAGAGGGGGAACAATTAAGCATGCATCCAGAAACCAACATTTTGCCCTCTAGCTAACTCCGGATCACTCCAATTCGTAGCTATCTGGAGAAAGAGAATTCCCTTTTTTTACTCAGTGGTTTACTCCACTTAGCTCACCTGAATAGGAAAAATATTTTTTTCTTCCCTGGCCTTTGACTGTGAAGAGAAGCAGCCTTTTAACCATAGACTGACCTTCTAGAGAACTCTTAAAAGCTCCAGGGAAAAAAATATTCCTGATTTCTTTGAATCAGCACAGGCTGAGTTAAACCTCCCTGGACTTATCCATTCCAACAGAAAGAGGTTTAGCAAGATACCTTGTGTCAGGATTTGACAAACAAATCTAGGAGCTGGCTAGGGAGGCAAAAGTCGAGTCAGATATGAAGATGACATCTGTGAAAATCCAATGCAATAATCAAAGCAAGGTTGATTATTTTGGGACGAAGGTTTTTTTTAACCCGTGCCACCGTATTTGAGAAAAATCATAATACAGATAGTCCTCAGCTTACGATCACAATGGAGCCGAACATTTCCGTGGCTAAACAGGACAGCGGTTAAATGAGTTTGGCCCCGTTTTACCGCCTTTCTTGCCCCATTTGCTGAGTGACTCACTGCCGTGAAGTGAGTAACACAGTTGTGAAGTGAATCTGGCTTCCCCATTGACTTTGCTTGTCAAAAGGTCACAAAAATGGATCACATGATATTGCAACCGTCACAAATACGAGTCAATTGCTAAGCGTCTGGATTTTGATCACGTGACCACAGGGATGCTGCCACTATTGTAAATGTAAAAAAGGGTCATAAGTCACTTTTTTCAATGCCGGCTGAATCATCACTAAATGAAATGCTGTACGTTTCGGATCTGGGAGTCCTAGTGGACAATCCCTTAGATATGAGCCAGCCGTGTGCTGCAGCTGTCAAAAAAGCCAACACAGTGCTAGGCTGCATTAACAGAGGGATAGACTCAAGATCACGTGAAATGTTAATACCACTTTACAAGGCCTTGGTAAGGCCACACTTGGAATATGGCATCCAGTTTTGGTCACCACGATGTAAAAAAGACGTTGAGACTCTGGAAAGAGTGCAGAGAAGAGCAACAAAGATGATTAGGGGACTGGAGGCTAAAACATATAAGGAACGGTTGCTGGAATTGGGTATGTCTAGTTTAATGAAGAGAAGGATGAGAGGTGACATGATAGCAGTCTTCCAGTATTTGAGGGGCTGCCCCAAAGAAGAGGGAGTCAAGCTATTCTCCAAAGCGCCTGAAGGCAGGACAAGAAGCAACGGATGGAAACTAATCAAGGAGAGAAGCAACCTGGAACTAAGGAGAAACTTCCTGACAGTTAGAACAATTAACCAGTGGAACGACCTGCCTCCAGAAGCGGTGAATGCTCCAACACTGGAAGTTTTTAAGAAGAGACTGGACAGCCATTTGTCTGAAATGGTATAGGGTTTCCTGCCTGAGCAGGGGTTTGGACTAGATGACCTCCAAGGTCCCTTCCAACATTATTATTATTATTATTATTATTATTATTATTATTATTATTATTATTATTATTATTATTATTATTATTATTATTATTATTATTATTATTATTATTATTATTATTATTATTATCTTTTATTCATTAAACATGAACCTCAGTCAACTGAACATTCAAATTGGCTGGCGCTGATGGTTGACACGGATTGCTATCAGCATCCTAGGTGTCAACCAGGTACCTTCTTAAAATATAAGATGTTCCGAGTAGCGCAGTTTTTTGTAACATTGCTGGAGTTATTGCAGGAAGCTGCAGCTTCTTGATGTGTTTTGCGAAGTTTTTGGACATAGTTCCCAGTGCCCCGATGACAATGGGTACCACTGTTACACGTTTCATCCATCATCGCGCAGTTTCGATGGCCAGGTCGCGATATTTCGTAATTTTTTCCAGTTCTTTTTCTTCGACTCTGGCATCTCCTGGTACAGCAATATCAATCAGCTGTACGCTTCGGTTCTCTACAACTGCGATATCCGGCGTATTGTGTTCCAAATGGCGATCTGTCTGTATTCGAAAGTCCCACAAGATCTTCACCCTCTCATTCTCAACAACTTTTTCCACCCTGTGTTCCCACGACAGGGTGGAAAAAGTTGTTGAGAATGAGAGGATGATGATGATGATGATGATGATGATGATGATGATGATGATGATTATGTCGAGGACTATCTATCTATGATTAAAAAAGTAAAAAGTTGAGGTTTCATTTTATTATAAAGCATTTGGGCTGTGCTTCTCAAAAGGTTTCTCTTGTGTCCTCAGAACCAATGCCACGAAAAAAAGGACTGGGAGCAGGAATTATTGCTGGCATTTCCGCTGGGTGCCTCGTCGGGGTCTTGCTGGTTATAGGCTTAGTGACCTATCAGACTAGAGGATTTTCCTTAAGGTAATTGCAAACCTACAATCACTGAACAGGGATGGTAATTTCTTCTATCCTTTGTCTTCCACCAGTTTTCTCTGTGTTTGAAGAAAGAGACCTTGCTTTAGAAATCATGTCAAAAGAAAGACAATTTTGTAGACAACAAGTGTCCCCGCTATTATTCAGCAACAAGGAAGCTAAGGGCTGGTGTCGACATCCTATTTTTCATTATTGAGTTGCTCTTGAGGTGTTATTTGAATGTTTTCCTTTGGAGGAATCTGAAGAAATTGTTCCAACTATTTGGCTTGGTGAAATTCAAATAGCAAGTGCCAGGGAAATCAGGAGATCCAGGCAGTTTATAAAGATTTATTGCAAGTTTAAGTTCTCTAAAAGAATCTGAACTAGTAAGAGTCAAAGCCAATTGGCGATAGATAAAAGTTAATGGAATTCAAGGAGGGCTGGATTTTAGATTTCTTGTGGGCATGAAGAGACTTGAGACTGATGACACATTTGACCCCACCCTCAGGCTTAGCCTGGTTATCTCCTACATAAAAAGGTGATTCCTGTAATCAACACCATCTCTCTCTTGAGTGACAAGTCTCTCCATTCTCTCTCTCTCTCTCTCTCTCCTTCTCTCTTTAGGGGTGCAGCAACTGCAGAACCAGCAAGCAGCTCCCCAACACAAGAGGCGTAAGTATTGATAGCCGAATCTGATCCTAGTTTCTGCCTTGGTTTACCATTTCTAAGAAGCAACCAAGTTGGAAGACCATTTAAAGCAATTTATTAGAGTACTTTGTTAAAATGGTGCTGGAAGAAACTTTAGCCTTCTGTTTTTGACTGTAGCTGAAGATGTTTTGTTTATGAATAGGGTGGCCCAGTCTTTCTGAACAGGATTACAAAATCTCCATTTTTAAAGACTCCAGCCTTCTGCTTGAGGCTGTTTTTTTTTTTCCCCCTATTTCTGGCTTTAAGAACATGTTTCTCCTCTTCTTCCTTAGGGGAAATATAATTTTCTATCTCTTTTAATATTCCCCAAACTATTTCACTCCAACACTGGAAGTTTTTAAGAAGAGACTGGACAGCCATTTGTCCAAAATGGTGTAGGGTTTCCTGCCTGAGCAGGGGTTGGACTAGATGATCTCCAAGGTCCCTTCCAACTTTATTATTATTATTATTATTATTATTATTATTATTATTATTATTATTATTATTATTATTATTATTATTATTATTATTATTATTATTATTATTATTATTATTATTATTATTATTATTATCCCCTTTTATAGTTAAGACATCAAAGAAAAATGCAATTGTTGATTGGACAGGATAAAAGTCACCTCCCCTTTACATAGGAAATCAGTTACCTGTAGTCAAACATGTTACATATTTGCATCCCATAATATCACACGTGTTCATTAAAATGAGGTCTGACATCAGAAGGGGCGTAAAATTTAAGGGAAAAGGTTGTTTGGACTTCACAAAGAGACAAACCAGACCCCCAATTAGCACTAACAACTTTGTCTTATCAGGAGATATCCAGCCAGCGATTCCTTTCTATAATTTATCTTGGTAGTTTAGGAATCTTAGAAGCTATCAATCAATCCATACAGCAATAGGATAAAAAAAATGTTTTCCTACATTCCAGTCTACAATGGTTTGGTAAAACCTCATGGTCCTTTTAAAAGAGGGAAATGCAAAGTAACTCTATTAGTTAAGAAGTTACAAAACACATGTCATGTGCCACTCTGTATTAGAAGTGGAACATGGATCTTTTAATGCTTTTTTTCCTTAGAAAAATCAACTTTCCTCCCCAGGCCTGGCCATGTGAAAACTGATAGGGCAATGGTAGTGTGGTAAACAGGGAAATCTAAGTTCCCAGGAGTATGTTTTTAGGGTAACGTAGAAAAATGTAGGGAAACCAAAGGCAGTTCATATTTCAGAACAATTCGCTAAAGTATGTGAAAGTGCCACAGAAAAGAGTTGTTTTATATTATTATATTATTGTTTTAACAATTAGTCAGAGGAATTGCTCACCTCCAGATGTTGTGGGTGCTCCATCACTGGAGGTTTTTAGGAAGAGACTGCACAGCCATTTGTCCAGAATGGTGTAGGGTCTCCTGCTTGAACAGGGGGTTGGACTAGAAGACCTCCAAGGTCCCTTCCAACTCGGTTATTCTGTAATTGTGTCATATCTGAAATAGCTGAGAATTTTTTCCCCTCTGTCTCCTCTTCTTCACCCACATGCAAAGAACACGGAGTTACAAATAGGACTTTGTGTTACGTACAAAGAGGGACGTAAATCTTGACTAGCGGGCTGAATGAAGGGCACAAAAAGGTTGCATTCTTTGAAGGGAGATTTCTAGGGAGTTTTTTAATTGCTTCCCAAATGAAACAACCTCCCTTTTAAACACAGGTAGTCCTCGAATTACAACCGTTCATTTAGTGACCTAAGTTATAACGATACTGGAAAAAGGGATTTATGACCGTTTTTCACACTTACGATTTTTGCAGCATTTTTCGCATTTCTGATGCTTGGCAACTGACTCACATTTTATGACGGTTGCAGCATCCCGGACTCCTGGGATCATCTTTTTGCGACGTTCTGCCAAGCCAAGTCAACGGGGGAAGCCAGATTCACTTAAGAACCGGGTTACTAATTTAACAACTGCAGTGGTTCTCTTAACGCACGGGACGAGAAAAGCCGTAAAACGCAGCAAAACTCACTTAATAAATTTCTTCCTTAGCAACATGAATCCTGGGCCCAGTTGTGCTTGTAAGTCAAGGACTACCTTACTCTAACCATTCAACTGTACTCCAGACTATCCAGACAAGGAGGGATGGGAGAATAAGGAGAAATATTGGGGGAAAGGAAGAAAGGGGAAGAAAGAACACACTGCCGGTTTGAAGGAATTCCCGTTTAGTTTATATCTCCATTAATCCTTTTTCCCCATAGATCGACAAATAAGGAGGCAAACCAACCGGGAGCCAACAAGCAGAATCAGGAAGCGGAAGGAAATAAAATTTGATGGGTCAGTTCTTCGGAATCATTGGTGCTTCTCTTTTTCAAGATCTGCAAACATTGGCTAAGAACGGAATACAGGTTGTCCTTGACTTAACAACCATTCATTTAGTGACTGTTCAAAGTTACAACGGCACTGGAAAAAGTGACTGACGAGCATGGTTCACACAGGCCAGCATCCCCAGGGACACAGGATCAAAATTTGGGTGCTTGGGGCACCTGGCATGTATTTATGACCGTTGCAATATCCTGGGGTCGTGCGATTATGACATGCACCTTCTGACAAGCAAAGTCAATGGGGAAGCCATTGGAGAATGGAAGGATTCCTTGCAGTCATCTGGTCGTTAGTACTCTTTCTGAGAATCATTCTCAACGACTGGGGAAGGCAGATTCACTTAACAGCCGAGTTACTAACTGAACGACTGCAGTGATTCTCTTAACGACCGTGGCAAGAAATGGGGCAAACCTCACTTAACAGCTGTCTCTCTTAGCAACAGAAAATTGGGGCTCAATTGTGGTTATAAGTCGAGGACTACCTGTAGTAGACCCCCCCCATAATTATTTGTTAAGAAGTAATTAGACTATTATCAAGAGTCACCAAGTTAAACCTTAAGCCAAATCTCCTGTGGTTAAAATGGAGAATCTTTGATTCTCACCGTTTCTCAACCTGGGTGACTTTAAGATGTGTGGACTTCAACTCCCAGAATTCCCCAACTCCTCCTTGTTAGGAAGGTTTGGGGGTGATGTTGTGCCCCCTAGTGGTTTCGAAAAATCACCTCAGGTTTTGGAAGGTTGGTCTTAACAAGATCTGACAGGATTGTGCTCTGATTTTTGTCGTTCTTTTCAGGTAAAAACATCGAAAAGGCCCGAACACAACCTGCACCATGGAATCTGCAGCTTTCCATCCAAGAAAAAAAGGGATTCCATCCATCTGGGAAGCCAAGGCTATCTAAAGCACCAGCCTTTTTACCCTCCAAAATCCCAGGGGCAGCAAAATAGCTTCCTGTGTCATGATGGAATAAAGTCCTGACTGTACAACAATTGCGGTGTGGCTTTTTCTATTCTAGTTTTACTCCTCCCCCCCCTCAGGACGGTGGGAAATAATGAATCAATCCTTCGCTTAGTGACCATTCAAAGCTACAACCTCACCGAGAAAAGCTGAATAAGGATCATTTTTCATACTTACGACCAGGGTCAGGGGGATCAAAATTTGGATGCTTGGCAACCGGTTCGTGTTTACAACGGTCGCAGTATCCCCAGGGTCAGGGGATCCCCTTTTGCGACCTTCTGACAAGCAAAGTTAACGGGGACGCCAGACTCACAACCGTGTTCCTAACCTAACAAACGCAGTGATTCACTTAAACAACTGTGTGTCAAGGTTCCGACTAATGGAGCTAATATAGGATATTATTGCTTTGACACTGTGGCTAGAAAGTTCGTAACATGGGGCAAAGCTGCTTAACAATTGTCTCGCTTAGCAACAGAAATTGAGACCTCGATTGTGGTGGTAAGCCGAGGGCGACTTGTTACTACATAGAAAAATCTAGACATTTTACTCTAAATAGCAGTGTTCCAGTATCTGAGGGGGCTGCCAGAAAGAAGAGGGGGTCAAATTATTCTCCGAAGCACCAGAGGGCAGGACGAGAAACAATGGTTGGAAACTGATCAAGGAGAGAAGCAACCTGGAATTACGGAGAAACTTCCTGACAGTGAGAACAATCAATCAACCAGTGGAACAGCTTGCCACCAGAAATCGTGGGCGCTCCATCACTGGAGGTTTTTAAGAAGAGGCTAGACAGTCACTTGTCTGAGATGGTGTAGATTCTCCTGCTTGAGCAGGGGGCTGGACTAGAAGACCTCCAGGTCCCTTCCAGCTTCTATTCTATTCTATTCTATTCTATTCTATTCTATTCTATTCTATTCTATTCTATTCTATTCTATTCTATTCTATTCTATTCTATTAATTTACACTGTATATTGTATTGAGATAATAATAATGCATCAAGATTATAACAATGTGGATTAAAAAAAGAAAATTAAAAAAAAGAAGATCCTGACCAAATTTTTCAACCAGCATGAACATTGTCCTTTCTGTTTAGGTCTGTATCCTGAAAGGATCTAGATAATTTGACTCTGTACCTTCTTTTATTAAATTTTCATTTAACGATGAGAATTGGTGAGAAAAGCTTCTTGATCGTGACTTCAAATAGCTTCAGATATGTAACTTTTTTAGTGTCTTCTTTAACTACTGTACTGTTAGATTTTCAGATTTTAAAACAATGGCCTAGGACAGTTGTTTGTTGTTCAATCCTACGTCTAATTCCAATGTTTTGGACTATTATTCCATTGTGGCAGTCAATCATTGTTGCTAGAGAAGGTAGAATTAGAATTAGGAGATGGAATTGGTTTATCTCTCATTCAGCAGTTGGAAAGCATGTTCCCTGGGGGGGGGGGAGTTCCTTACTGCTCCATAAGGAATAAAGAAAAGTTAACTTTATTTATAGCCTTAATCCAGAGAGGTTTTTTTTTCTTCATTTGCTTGTTTCAGAGGGATCCTCTCCAGAATCCTTTGCTCACCATGACTCACATATCTGCTTTGTGACCTCTTCCTGTTACCTGGAAAGGGGAGATGGGAATTCCTGCCAATGCCCCAGATTATAGAGGATAGACTGGGGATGGGTGAATGATAGATGGACTCAGTTTAGGGTTCAGAGAACCTGATGGGGGAAATACATGGAGAAGTTTCAGACTGCCAGCTGTGCACAAAAGTAATCCCCTACCATGGTTAAGACCCATCCATCCCCAAGAGTGGCAGGAATACCATCCAGTTACCACTTGACAGTTGTTACCACCTCTGGATGTAAACAATCTTGGCTGATTTGGTTTCTGGCAGGTGAGAGGGACTCTGTTGGAATGAAGGGGCTGAACCAATATGGGTTTTGGGGGAAATGAAGATAGATTGGACCTTAAACTGGACTGGAAAGCCAAGCTTTCTGTTAAAAGTTAGCCTGAGGTTCACAGCAGCTCTGGTGCACTATGTCCTGTAAGTTTCTAGATAATGGTGCATGGCGGGTGCAATGGTTCAGCAGTTAAAGATGCTGTGCTTGTCGGCTGGAGAGCCGACAGCCCGGGTTCGAGATCCGAGCGCCACGTGACTGGCTGAGCTCCCGTTCCTTGCTTCAGCTCCTGCCCACCTAGCAGTTTGAAAGCATGCAACTGTGACTAGATAAATAGGTACCACTTTGATGGGAAAGTAACAGCGTTCCGTGCCTCTCAGCGGGTAGTCATGCTGGCCACGTGACCAGGGAAACTGTCTTCAGACAATGCTGGCTCCCTCAGCTAGGAAACCGAGATGAACACTGCCCCCTAGAGTCAGACACCACTGGACAGGGAAACCTTTACCTTTATCTTAGATGGTGGCGCCAGAAGAAGATCACTCTTCTAGAATGGCCTCTCTAGCCCCCTTCCTCAGGATCCTAAGCTTGAAAGATATTTCTTCAGTTCTGATTGTCAAGCTGCAAAAGTTAGTCTTCTTTGCCAAGGTTAAATTCTTGCGGAACTAAATATGGATTTCTTTTCTTTCCATCCAGCCTATGTCTTGAGTTCTTGCCTCCACCGGGTTCAAGCTCCTACTACAACTACCATCAAAACTGTTACTCCTAGACTTCCAACTCGTCCCCCTCCCTCTACCCCCCGTCCTTCTCCTCCTCGTCCCCGTACCTCTACCCCTCGTCCCACTCCTCGTCCCACTCCTCCTCCTCCTCCCCCTCCTCCCCCTCCCTCTACCCTCCTCCCCCTCCCTCTACCCCTCGTCCCCGTCCTTACCCCTCGTCCTTCTACCCTCGTCCTCGTCCCTCTACCCCCATCCCTCTACCCTCGTCTTCTACCCCTCGTCCTTCTACCCCTCGTCCTTCTACCCTCGTCCCCGGCCCTCTACCACCCATCCCTCTCCCCCTCCTCCCCCTCCTCCTCCCTCTCCCCCTCCTCCCCCTCCCACCACAAAGCATCTCACTTCTTCCGAGGTCCCCATAGTTTCTATTAATATTGCACTGGACCCCGAGACTCCCAAGATAGGAGGGCATATCACCTTCATCCCAGGAGGAGACACCAACACCCTCAGCACCTGCAGCTGGTTTAGAGGGGGCGATGACCACGCTAAGCCAATCGTGACCTATAGCCCACCCCCTCTGTCTAAGCTGGCCTTCAAAGATGGCTCCACAGGACGGGAGTTTCTTAACTCGGATTGTTCCCTGCACATCAAAAATCTGACCACTGAGGATGAGGGCTTTTACAAAGGAGTGATGGAGAAGGACAAAGAGAAGAAAGTGGGGAAAGTGTATCTGAATATCCAGGGTAATCTTTAAAAAAAATAAAAAAAAATTCTGTAGGATAAGGCCTGGCAGGACATAGATCTGGTTAGCTGCAGGGTTGTCTGTTGGGAGTGTCAAAAAAAAAAGTCCAGCTGGCAGCCGTGACTGTGCCAATCACCAGGTTTTCAGATGCATCTCACCACGTGTTTTACCAGCATTGCCCATGTGAAGATGGGCAGAGGGGGGAGCTTTGTCCAGTCACAGTGCCAACTTTTTTTGATCCCTCCCAGATGCCTCTTGTCCACTCATGATGATTCTATCCTGCCTAAGCCACTTTAATTCACTTGCCTCCTGGTTTTTCCACAACAAGAATTCAGTGAGATGCTGGCCTAGCAATAGCCTCAGGCATGAAAACTGACTGGAAGATTTTTGGGCCAATCCCCAGGTGATGGTAAGTTCTAGTTTGCCTTAGGCATGAAAGCCGGCTGGGTGACTTTGGGCCAATCACCAGGAGACAGTGAGTTCTAGTCCCACCTTAGCCATGAAAGCCAGCTGGGGGACTTTGGGCCAATCACCAGGAGACAGTGAGTTCTAGTCCCACCTTAGCCATGAAAGCCAGCTGGGGGACTTTGGGCCAATCACCAGGAGACTAGGTTGAGAGGGAGGGAGGGAGGGAGGGAGGGAAGGAAGGAAGGAAGGAAGGAAGGAAGGAAGGAAGGAAGGAAGGAAGGAAGGAAGGAAGGAAGGAAGGAAGGAAGGAAGGAAGGAAGGAAGGAAGGAAGTGCATCGGCACATGCCCAGATTAAATTCATATATGTTGTGCCTGTGTGCTTTATTGAAAGTCTTTTTCATAATTAAAAGATTAAAAAGAAACAGTAGAGAACGAGAAAAAAGAAAAAAGAAAAAGACAGAGAAAAGGGCCAGAAACGTTACAGATATAGAAAGAAGAGACATGACTTCTAATCTTCTTTATAACACAAACGTTCATCATTTCTCCCGCTTTATAATTACATTATATAAGATCCCTTCTTCCCATATTCAAATCATCAAATCTAGAAATTGCCAATTCATTTTTGTCCAATTTTAGCAAAACCTCCCTAAAAAGATTCCAATTTTTTTTGTAACATTACGTGTTCTTTTGTCTTTACATAAAATAAGTCATTTTTGCCACTTCTGCAAATTCTTCACCTTCCACACCTTCATTATGGGTGACCAGATTTCCATTCATGAGATGGCCTAATTAAAAATTAAAAATTTCATGGCTAATCTTAATTCATAGAAATGATAAAATTGTATAAAATTAAAATTCCTATACTTATAATTTTACTTGATTAAAAAGTACAATTTTTCCCCCAGGGTAAATTTAGGACTATTGATTTGTTCGTAGTAAATCATATAAGTATGTAATTGATGTATTTGAATGCAGTACTTTTTCCTTAAGGTTTATATTTGAAAAAAAGTTATATTTCTTTTAGCCTTTGCTGGATGTGTTATTTTATTGTCTATTTTGTTGTTGTTATTGACTTTTGTATTAATTTGTTTGTTGTTTCAAAGAAGGACTGACTCCGTTTCCTTAATCTCCTTAAACTCACCACGCACAGACAGACTCAATCATGGTTTCAATGGGGAAACTATGACCATACTAGATTAAGCTAAATCCACAAATGCTAAGGAATTCCTGGAAGCATGGTACCTCGACACATAGAGATAAACTACATTTACACATCATTCAAAAGAGACAATAAAAAAGCTAAGAAGAAGAAGAAAAAGAACACATTTGCTTCAACACTAACACCCAGATAAGCAGGGATTGATACCAGACAAACAAACAGACAGGCAGACAGACAAACAGATAATAATGTCCTAATCAAGGAACTACCAAGGAAAAAAATCACACCCTGACCAATAGTGGTAGGGCAGGCTATTGCATATAAACAGAGATCAAACCCCACTCCCTTCTAGCACTGATGATGTTCCCTAGTTGGGTAATGAAACGTCTGCAAGAAAACTACTAAGCTCAGAGAGTATTAAGGAGCCCACAGTTCTCCACTCCACAAACCCCACTCCCTTCTAGCACTGAAAATGTTACCTAATTGGGTAATGAAACTTCTACAGGAAAACCACCAAGCTCAGGGAGCACCAAGAATTCCAGAGTTCAACCCTGAGATTCGCATTTTCTCTTCTGTTCAAGGACGAACTACCGGGAAAGCAAAACGGCTTTCTGCAGGAGGCATCATAGGAATTGCGGTGTCTTCATTTTTCGTGGTCTCAATGCTTGTAGTCCTAACTGCTTATCGGATGCTCGGTTCTTCTCGAAGGTAATATTTAGACTCTATTTTTTTTTCCAAAATTGGTGTTTGAAACATCTACACACCATGCTGGCTTGGGAATTCTGGGAGTTGAAGTCCGCAAGGCCTGAAGGAGTCATTGATCTCGGGTCTATGACAATTCGCTGCGGCCATCTCAGCATGGCCAACTCACTGTAGCCAACTCACCACGGCCAACTTGCCATGGCCACCTCACCACGGCCAACTCAGCACAGCCTACTCAACATGGCCAACTCGCCATGGCCACCTCACCACGGCCAACTCAGCACGGCCTACTCAACATGGCCAACTCGCCATGGCCAACTCATCACGGCCGACTCGCCACAGCCAATTCAACACAGCCAATTCATCATGGCCAACTCAACATGGCCAACTCAACATGGCCAACTTGCCACAACCAACTCACTGCAGGACAAGAGTAACACTAATATCAAAGAAATGGTGGAATAGAGTCATTAAAGAAAGGATGCAAAAGGAGGGATAGGACGAAATGTGAATGGCAAAAATTAAACAATTAAATAGAATTGTTAAATTGTCCTGCAGCAAGCTGGCCATGGCAAGTTGTCCTGGGGTGAGCTGCTGTGGCCAGTTGGCCACAGTGAGTTGACAGTGGCATGTTGTCCCATTCCCATCATTCCCCACCTCTGCCACCTCTGCAAGCACAGGAAAGCAAGACACAACTTGTGGAGTAACAAAGGAATTCTCACGAGATTTGTTTTTCTGATTCTTTAGTAGTATTTCTCAACCTGTCCCAACCACCAGTGTGATGGCCGTAGCACCAGCTCCAGCTGCAGCCCCAGCCCCAGTACCAGCACCAACGCAAGCAGCAAAGTAAGTTTGCCATCCAATTAAATGGTCCTCGAACGCTCTTGTTTACACCAAATGGCATTGGTCATAAGGAGCATGGCGGCTCACGTGAGTAGGATGCTGAGTTGGAGGTTAGCACGCTTGCGTTCGGGACTTGAGTGCTGCTGCCTGGAGGGGTGAGCTCCTGTCATTAGCTCCAGCTCCTTGATGCAGGCATAAAAGGAGCCCCCAACTGGTTCATATTTGTGATGGTTGCAGTGTCCCGGGACCTTCTGGCAAGTCAAGTCAATGGGGAAGCCAGATTCGTTTAACAACCGTGTTCCTAACTTAACAACTGCAGTAATTCTGTCAAGAATGAAAATTTGGCAGCTACGTGCCTCTCTGTGTTCATCTTGCCATTAGAGTAAGGGAGGGGGGAGGGGTTGCTTTCGAATGGGTTAGTTAGAGAAACGAAACCTTTCCAGTTCTACAGAGGTTTGCAGAGAGTCTGCAGTATGGAAAGCTTTCAAGGACATTCTAGCAGGTGCGAAGAAGATAGCAGACGGTTCCCATAACAAAGAGAACTTGTTTACATGAGCTATGTGGACATCTGGGGAGGTTTGGCTGGGAAAGTCACTGTTATATGCTAAGGTCTGATGCCTTGGGACTTTAGAGTTAGTTTTACCTCGCCTTGACCAGGCCATGTATTCAATAAACAGTAAGCTTTTCAGAAATGAAATGATCCTGGACTTTTATTTGGATACTCAAGCTGGATGCTGACAGATTCACTTGACATCTGCAACAAGGAAGGGCGCAAAACTCATTTAACAACCATCTCTGTTAGCAACAGAAATTTTGAGCTCAATTGTAGTCATAGGTCGAAGACTACCTGTATGTAGGTTGAGTTTAAAACTAAAGACAACTCCACTGCAACATCTCTGTTGACAGCTTTGTGTTCAGAACCATGCTCATTTTGTATGTGTGTCTTTAGGAAAACAACGGCCCCCAAGCGTAAGGCAGCACGTGGAGGTAACGCACAGCGAGGGAAGAAAGGTGCAGGCAGAGGGGGAGCAAGAACTGCCCCCAGGAGAGGACGGTAAGTTACAGACCCACGAAAGGAGGTCTGAAAACTGGTCTGTAAATTCTCACGCTTTGGAAAACACTGTGCATGTTCGTGCAACAGCAATAGCACTTAGACTTATATACCGCTTCATAATGCTTTACAGCCCTCTCTAAGTGTTTTACAGAGTCAGCACGTGGCCCCCCAACAATCTGGGTCCTCATTTACTGACCTTGGAAGGATGGAAGGCTGAGACAACCTTGAGCCAGTGAGAATCGAACTGCTCACAGTCAGCAGAATTAGCCTGCAATATTGCATTCTAACCACTGTGCCACCAAGAAAGAAAGAAAGAAAATAGGAAAGTAGGAAAGAAAGAAAGAAAGAAAGAAAGAAAGAAAGAAAGAAAGAAAGAAAGAAAGAAAGAAAGAAAGAAAGAAAGAAAGAAAGAAAGAAAGAAAGAGGGAGGGAGGGAGGGAGAAAGGAAGGAAGGAAGGAAGGAAAGGAAAGCTAAGAAAGGAAAGAAAGGAAGGAAGGAAGGAAGGAAAGCTAAGAAAGAAAAAAGGAAAGAAAGAAAGAAAGAAAGAAAGAGAAAGAAAGAAAGAAAAAGAAAGAAAGAAAGAAAGAAAGAAAGAAAGAAAGAAAGAAAGAAAGAAAGAAGTAGCAATAGCATTTTTATATACCGCTTCAAAGAGCTTTACAGCCCTCTCTAAGCAGTTTACAGAGTCAGCCTGTTGCCCCCAACAATCTGGGTCCTCATTTTATCCAGCTCGGAAGGATGGAAGGCTGAGTCAACCTTAGGTCAGTGAGAATCAAACTGCTGGCAGTCGGCAGAATTAGCCTGCAATGCTGCATTCTAACCACTGGGCCACCAGGGCTCCTTAATACAATCTGGTTAACCAGGCCATTGCTAAACAATTCACCTCTCGTACCAAGTGAGATGAATTTTAAACTTGCTTAGCCATTTTAGTGCCTTGGTAGACTGTAGTAAGAGCAAAGAGCAGGGACTATAGGGGGGGGGGACCATGTGTGACCCAACACACCTGTCAGGTGTGAACAACCAAGCCACACTCGCAATAGTGCATCCAGTTTTGGTCGTCACAATATTAAAAAAGAGGTCGAGACTCCAGAAAGAGTGCAGAGAAGAGCAACAAAGATGATTAGGGGACTGGAGGCAAAAACATATGAAGAACGGTTGCCAGAATTGGGTATGTCTAATTTAGTGAAAAGAAGGACTAGGGGTGATCTGATGGCAGTCTTCCAATATTTGAGGAGTTGCCACAAAGATGGGGGGGGGGGATGTCAACCTATTCTCCAAAGCACCTGAAGGCAGGACAAGAAGCAATGGATGAAAACTAATCAAGGAGAAAAGCAGCCTTTAGAACTAAGGAGAAATTTCCCAACAATTACCACAATTAAACAATGGAACGGCTTGCCTCTGGAAGCTGTGGGTGCTTCAACACTGGAGGTTTTTAACAAGAGATTGGACAACCATTTGTCTGGAATGGTATAGAGTTTCCTGCCTGAGCAGAGGGTTGGACTAGAAGACCTCCAAGGTCCCTTCCAACTCTGTTATTCTGTGATAGATCCACATGTGAAGAATTCAGTTAGCTATTTTATTACTCCTGCCTATGCCACAGGAATCTTCCCAGTCTGGCAGTTTGCACCTGGGCCAGACTAGATAAGGTTCAAAGGGCATTCAAGGGGAGCTTGGACTTTGGGTGTTTGTGCCTATATAAAGATTCCAGACTAATTCCCTGCTTGACTCCTCCCCCTGGCCCAGCCAGTCTCTCTCCGACAGCCAGTTGGAATGGAGACATGGTGGGTTGGACTCCTTTGCTTCTACCAGCAGAGGGAGAAAAAATACCATTTTTGAAGCAAACCTAGAAAACATGGTGGAATAATCCGATTTAATGGGCTATGAGATTACAGGGTAGTTCTTGACTTACAACCACAGAAAGGACTAGAACATCTGTCGTTAAGCCGTGCGGTCATTGTGTACAGCATCCTAGGTCCGCTCCTGATTGTAATTGACCTTTTTTTTGCTGCAGCTGTTAAGCGAGACATCACAACATCGTGACTTGTGACTTTCCCTGCTGGCTTTCCCACTGACTTTGCTCGCTGGAAGCCAGCTCTGAAGGTTGTCAACGACAATCACATGACCGCAAGACACTGCCACCGTTGTAAACGCACAACATTGCCAAATGCTTGTGTCACAGTTCGCACGAACTGCGGAACAGCGACAGTCGTAAATGCAAGAACTGCTCGTAGGTCCCTCTTTTTTTCAGCACGGTCGTAACTTCGAATTGTTGCTAAACAAATGGCCGTAAGGTGAAGACTACCAGTATTAGTTAAGGAAGTTGCACGGCAGGAATTTTCCTCAGGATGAAGAGACACTGTTTTCCTGAGATACGAACAATGGCAAAAGGTAGATACAGCTGGTCCTTGACTTACAACATTTCGTTTAGTGACTGTTTGATACAACAGCGCCGAAAAAAGGGACTTAGGATTGTTTTTCACACTTACGGCCGTTGCAGCATCCCCTGTAGTCACGGGATCAAAATTCAGATGCTTGGCAATTGACTCGTATTTATGACGGCTGCAGCGTCCCGGGGTGACGTGATCTTGTTTTGCGACCTTCTTATAAGCAAAGTCAAGGGGGAAGCCAGCTTCACTTAACAACTGCGTCATTAACTTTTAACAACTATGGGGATTCACTTAACAACGGTGGCAAGAAAGGTCATAAAATGGGGCACGATTCATTTAACAACTGTCTTCCCTTAGCAGCAGAAATGTTGGGCTCAATTGTGATGGCAAGTCAAGGACTCCGTATATTTCATTTTTGGCGGCTGGGTCTGATTCGAGATCGTCTCTCTTTCAGGTAAAAAAGAAGAGATTGAGTCCAGACGTTCAGCCTTCAAGAACAAAAATGGATCCCTTTTGGTCAATAAGAAAAAAAAAACCCCGTCTTTCGACTTGCAAATCTTTATCTATCCCTTCCTGTGCCCAAATTGACAGCAAATTCTCACAGCTCTCCTGATCCCACTAGGATCTGGGGGGAAAAAAACACCACATCAACACTCTATGGACTGAAGAAATTAAACCTTTGCATTGTCTACTCCTGAGATTGTTAATTTTTGACAGCTGCTTTGAATACCCAGGGTTCAGGATTCCTCTGAAAATCACGCAAACACAGGAAATTCACACTGGAAATGTGTGTTTTTCTATACTTGTGGGAACATCTAATCCAGAATTGTCCAACCTTGGCCATTGAAGACCTGTGGACTTCAACTCCCAGAATTCTGGGAGTTGAAGTCCACAGGTCTTAAAGTGACCGAAGTTGGATCCCCCTAATCTTTCTAGGTTTAACCTGGATCTTTGTGCCAAAATGGATGGCCCAAGGCAATTAGATTACGCCCAATAGTGTTCTTTTTCAGCTATACTAAGAATCCAGAGTCCATGAAGACATTCTGAGGAATGTGGACCATTCCTATGAGCCCAGAAGAGCATTCTGAGGTACATTGGTTGATAAAGTGCCAAACTTGGAAAAGGGGGAAGGATCCATCCAAGGCTGTCCACGTTGACTTTTGAAGCTGGTTTCCCCAACATCAGAAGCCTTGCTATCCAAAATTTATTCAAGTGGCTTAGCAAGGAACAGCTGAGAAGATCCCAAGAACTTCAGATCCTCCAGCTTTCTGCTATGTTCTCCTTAGCATGAAACGTCTAAGACCAGCTGTCAGTGACTTTGGGGAGAGTGGGCAGAAGGAAGAGGAGGGGTCTTTTAATAGGAACAGTGTGGTTCCTAATTCCTTCACACAACATGCCTTCACACACCTAGACCCACACGGCATGTTCTTGGGCAGAAATATCATTTTTGAACAAGGGTTCCTTGGATGGCCCCTGATGACCCATCCCACCAGGGTCTCCAACTCAGCTTTTGCTTTGTGACCTTTGGCTGTGAGTTCACAATGGCTTAGGGCAGTGGATCTGGCACTGAAGCCCTCCCAGTCTTAGTGGGAGGAAACTCTGGCGTGGGGGAAGAACTTGGAACACGACCATCCAGATGGGCACAAAGACATTCGTTTAGGATGCCCATCACCAAGTATGGCAAGAATAACAGCTGCCTGCTCCTTAGCCCTGAGGACTCTTTCTACGAATCGCTGTTACTGGCTTATGCTACTTTTCACATGTAAGAAACTAGTACTATTCACATGTAAGGAAATATTACTATTGGATAATGTGAACACCCGGAGGGTGGGGGTGAAGGAGTCTATCGTTTAACTAAGCAAGTGTTCGATCGGCAAAACCAGAGCTGGTTTCGCTTTCTTCTGTGCCGATGTGAATTTTTCAGTAAAGTCTTATACTCTTGGTATAATCATGACCCAGGAGGTTCTTTTTCTGGAACTGCAGAATGGACAGTTGGCATTATTGGGGCTGGAATGAGGTTCACCCAGAGGTATTCATGTATTCCTTTATTGAATGTACAGTATGTGCCTCCCCGTCTCATTCTGAAAAGAAACTCTGTGTTGTGGTTCCGACCGATGAAACTCTTCAAAGAACTTCGAGGCATTGTTTACCTTACAGAATCTTTATTCGAGTAGCGACACATCGGCACGTACATAAGTCCAAGCCAAAATCTGGCTTCCCCTCCCCTCAGCACATAGTATCAAAGCACAATTCCCTCCTGCAACTAACAGTCATCAATCACATTCTCCAATTAGTTTGAAATGCTGGCTTTCCACCCAGTTCTGCTACCCGCCATGTCTTATCATCTCTTATTACAAACAGCCTTGGTTCTCACCATTATACAGTATTGTTTTGTCTAACTAATCTCCCATGCACATTCCACCTCCTCCCCACCAGCATCATCTAATTCTAACTCTAAAAGTAAAACTTAAAGTAAAGGAAAATGGATGCATCCCCATATGTTGTCAAAGCAAGAACATCCGATGTTAGCAGCGTTGACACTCTGGGTGACCTCTGTGCATTTTTAATGCTGAGATGGAAGGTGAACCAGGGAAGGTGAGTCAGTTGGCAACTTAAGATTTATGGACTTCAACTCCCAGAATTTCTCGGCAAGCCATAGGAATTCTGGGATTTGAAGTCCACAAGTCCTAAAGTTGCCAAATTGGGAGAGCCCTGATCCAGGGCAACCAACTGAAGGCCGTAGTTGAAACTGCTGGGTGCTTTTTCAACCAAGCTACGATTGCCTTTCTGAAATGGTGGATGTTATGATGACAGTGATGTTATCCATATAGTTGTGTCCAACTCTCAGCGATTCTATGGGCCAGGTCTCTCCACATCTTTTGATCTTGCACTATTTACTATGATTGGTATTGTCCTTTCTTTCTTTTTTCAAAAATTGTGATTGCTATTCTGTAAAAAATTTCCCTTCCTCCCTAAAGCTGGGGGTTCCCAGAGAGTTATTTATTGATTTATTAAATTTATGCACCGCCCACCTCAATGTGAAGATGGGTGACTTTTATGCAAATTCTGTTGCCTGCTCTCAAAAGAAAGTATATATCTACCCATACCCATACATAACACACATATACGCATGCTACATACACACACACACATATATACCTACACCCATACATATATACACATAGAAATATTAATCACTGTCCATTTTGAATACATAGCGGAAATACAACTTCAGCAAGGCGTTCAACAAAGTAGACCCCAACCTGCTTCTTGGTAAACTAGAAAAATCTGGGATAGACAGCATCACCACCAGATGGATTTGTATCTGGCTGACAAACCATACTCAATGAGTAGTTCTTAATGGTACTACGTCTACATGGAGGGAAGTAAGCAGTGGGGTACCACAAGGCTCTGTCTCAGGAGGAATCAGTGGTGGGATTCAGCCGGTTCGCACCACTTCAGCAGAACCGGTAGCTAATTTTTTTGTTGCCCAGGCCCAGAATGGACTTCCGGAAGCGGCATCCACATAGAGAACTGGTTGTTCACATATTTGAATCCCACCACTCCTTTCTTTCTTTCTTTCTTCCTTCCTTCCTTTCTTCCTTCCTTCCTTCCTTCCTTCCTTCCTTCCTTCCTTCCTTCCTTCCTTCCTTCCTTCCTGTGGTGGGATTCAGCCGGTTCGCACCAGTTCGGCAGAACCAGTAGCTAATTTTTTGTTGCCCAGGCCCAGAATGGACTTCCGGAAGCGGCATCCACACAGAGAACCGGTTGTTCACCTATTTGAATCCCACCACTCCTTCCTTCCTTCCTTCCTTCCTTCCTTCCTTCCTTCCTTCCTTCCTTCCTTCCTTCCTTCCTTCCTTCCTTCCTTCCTGTGGTGGGATTCAGCCGGTTCGCACCACTTCGGCAGAACCGGTAGCTAATTTTTTTGTTGCCCAGGCCCAGAATGGACTTCCGGAAGCGGCATCCACACAGAGAACCGGTTGTTCACCTATTTGAATTCCACCACTGGGCGGAATACATAGCGGAAATACAAAATACTGAAGCTGTAGTGTCCTGTGCCTGCAGCATTTCGCTGGTCTACTAATTTAGTCCCTCTTTGGTGTTTTGCTCCTTGCTGCCTCTCCAGGTCACCTCCTAAAACCTCCTGCCCTCCGGTTGGCTGCAGCAGCTGAAAATGTCACCATTGACGTGAGGGTTGATCCCGATGATCCCGACATCGGATGGGACGTGGCATTAATTCCCACAGGAATTAGGAGCAACATCCTGGCCTGCCACTGGTATCGAGGGGAGACCAATAACTTTTTGGAGATCTTAGCTTATGATCCCAAGAAAAATTCAGTGGTCTACGGCCCTGCTACCCGGCAACGAGAGCGTGTCAGGCCCGATTGTAGTTTACTCATCAGAGACGTTTTAATCACCGACTCCGACTTCTACGCTGTTTATAAGCGTAGCGCTAACGTATCTGAAGTGGGAACCACGCCCTTAATAGTCAGAGGTAATTGCTACTCCGCTTGGGGGTCCTTTGTCCGAATGAAATGTCTATGGCACTGAAATGTAATTCGTGCAATTAGTATCTCACCATGCATTCTTTCAAATACAGGTAGCCCTCGACTTACGACCGCCATTGATCCCAAAATTTCTGTTGTTAAGTGAGACATTTGATAAGTGAGTTTTGCCCCATTTGCTTGCCTCAGTTGTTAAGTGAATCACTGCAGTTGTTAAGTTAGTGGCATGGTTGTTAACTGAATCTGGCTTGCCCATGGACTTTGCTTGTCGGAAGGCCGCAAAAGGGGACCATGTGACTTTGAGTTGAAGTCCACAAGTCATTAAGGGGCCATAGTTCCCCACCTCTGCTGTAGGCAGAGTTTCTCAAGCTTGGCGGGTGTGGACTTCGACTCCCAGAATTCCCCAGCCAGCATGGATCTAGAGTATTATGCAGTGCCAAGTGGAGAACCATTGGCCACTTCAAGATGGGTGGACTTCAACTCCCAGAATTACAGAGCCAGCATTGATTGTCAACCTTGGCCACTTCAAGATGGTGGAGTTCAACTCCCAGAATTCCAGAGCCAGCATTGTTTGTCAACCTTGGCCACTTCAAGATGGTGGAGTTCAACTCCCAGAATTCCAACCTTGGCCACTTCAAGATGGTGGAGTTCAACTCCCAGAATTCCAGAGCCAGCATTGTTTCTCAACCTTGGCCACTTCAAGATGGGTGGACTTCAGCTCCCAGAATTCCAGAGCCAGCATTGTTTCTCAACCTTGGCCACCTCAAGATGGGTGGACTTCAACTCCCAGAATTCCAGAGCCAGCATTGTTTCTCAACCTTGGCCACCTCAAGATGGGTGGACTTCAACTCCCAGAATTCCAGAGCCAGCATTGTTTCTCAACCTTGGCCACCTCAAGATGGGTGGACTTCAACTCCCAGAATTCCAGAGCCAGCATTGTTTCTCAACCTTGGCCACCTCAAGATGGGTGGACTTCAACTCCCAGAATTCCAGAGCCAGCATTGTTTCTCAACCTTGGCCACCTCAAGATGGGTGGACTTCAACTCCCAGAATTCCAGAGCCAGCATGGACCTAGAGTATTATGCAATGCCAAGTGGAGAACCAGTTTGTTGTTTCTCAACCTTGGCAGCTGTTAAGAGGTGTGAACTTCAAGAGTTCTTAAAGCTGGCAAGGTTGACAAACGCCACTTTAAGGTCTAATCCAGGACATCATGAACGTTCCCTTTCTTCACGACTTTTCTCTCTCTTGCCAGACAGAAGTTACTACGCCGAGGAGCGAACCACGTTGTCTCCATTAGCCATCTTAGGGATCATAGTTTCCAGTGGCAGTGGCTTCGCCTTCATTCTGTCGCTGGTGCTTTACCGGACCGTGGGCCGCGTTAAAAGGTAACGTTTCGTTATTTCTCATTTTCTCATGGTTTTTTTTTTTTTTAAGAAAGGAGACCCAGTGCAACTAAGATGATTAAAGGCCTGGAGACTAAAATAGATGTAGAACGGTTGCAGGAATTGGGTATGTCTAATGAAAAGAAGGACCAGGGGTGACATGATAGCAGTGCCCCAATATTTGAGAGGCAGCTACAAAGAAGAGGGGGTCAGCCTATTCTCCAAAGCACCTGAGGGCAGGACAAGAAACAATGGATGGGAACTAATCAAGGAGAGAAGCAACCTGGAATTAAGGAGAAACTTCCTAACAGGGAGAACAATTAACCAGTGGAACAACCTGCCTCCAGAAGTTGTGGGTGCTCCAACACTGGGGGTTTTCAAGAAGAGACTGGACAGCCATTTGTCTGGATTGGTATAAGGTCTCCTGCTTGAGCAGGGGGTTGGATCTCCAAGGGTTAGGGTTAGGATTAGGGTTTTGCATATAGTGACCCACACAACTGTTTCTTAGTTAGTTACCAAGAATTGTAATTGCATCAGGCCTGAATGAGGAATAGTGGCCAAAAGAATTATATTAATTGTAGAGGTACAAAACTATAGAGAACTGGTTTAGTCTAGTAGTTAAGGCACCAGGCTAGAAACCAGGAAACGGTAAGTTCTAGTCCTGGCTTAGCCATGAAAACCAATTGGGTGTCCTTGGGCCAATTGGGTGTCCTTGGGCCAATCACCAGGAGATGGTGAGTTCTAGTCTCGCCTTAGGCATGAAAGCCAGCTGGGTGACTTTGAGCCAATCACCAGGAGATGGTGAGGTCTAGTCTCGCCTCAGGCATGAAAGCCATTTGGGTGTCCTTGGGCCAATCACCTGGAGATGGTCAGTTCTAGACCTGCCTTAGTCCCGCCTTAACCACGAAAGGCAATTGGGTGACTTTGGGCCAATCACCAGGAGATAGTCAGTTCTAGTCCCGCCTTAGCCACGAAAGCCAATTGAGTGTCCTTGGGCCAATCACCAGGAGATAGTCAGTTCTAGTCCCGCCTTAGCCTTAAAAGCCAATTGGGTGTCCTTGGGCCAATCACTCTCTTTCTCAGCCCAAGCCGCCTCACAGGGTCATTGTTGAGGAATAAATAGTAGGAGGAGCAAATACTAGATATGTTTGCCACCTTCAGTTATTTGTAGAAACAATAAAGATGGGATGGAAATAAATATATAAATTTAATTTTTCATTCTCTGTGTGTTTGTGTTTGTGTTTGGGTGTCCATGTCTCTCTATGTGTGTGTGTGTGTGTTTTCCTCCTGTTTTAAGGCCCGCACATGCTACAGAGATGGGAAGTGAGCAGATTTCACAAATCAAGTAAGTTCCAGATCTGAATGTACGGCATGTAAGCATTCCAGGATTGCATTTTTTAGGGAGGAGGGAAATAAACCTGGCTTCCCCATTGCCTTTGCTTCTCAGAAGGTCACAAAAGACGATCACATAATCCGTCATAAATATGGGTCAGTTGCAACCGTCATAAATATGGGTCAGTTGCCAATCGTCTGAATTTTGATCGCGTGACCCTGAGGTTGTTGCAACAGCCGTAAGGGTGAAAAACAGTCCAGAGTCCCTTTTTTTCAGGGCTGTTGAGATTCTTGGAAAAGGATGAGAGCCAGAAGAGGGGAGGGGCTTCCTGGTGTGACGGGAGGGGTTTCTTTTGAATGCACAACTCTGACAAACCGTCTTTCTCTCGCCTCGTTCATAGGACAGAGAGCCAGATTGGAAGCCAACAGAGATTAAGTGCTCCAAACATTCAACCTGGGTAAGTACAAGGAGAAGTAAAAGAGGTTTCCATGTCAAGCTGGAGTAGAGGCTTAGCTCCTCTGAAAACCCCAACTGGACCCTGAGGTTCTGTAGCCCATGGTGCTGTTCCTAATCATACTTGAACAACTTGTGACTGGCTAAGCCAAGGATATGTATGTATGGATGGGTCAATGGATGGATGGATGGGTCAATGGATGGATGGATGGGTCAATGGATGGGTGGATGGGTGGATGGGTGGATGGATCAATGGATGGATGGATGGGTGGGTGGGGGTGGGTGGTTGGGTGAGGGGGGTGGGGGGTGGGGTGGGTGAGTGGGTGGGTGAGTGGGTGGGTGAGTGGGTGAGTGGGTGGATGGATGCATGCATGCATGGATGGATAGATGGATGGATGGATGGATGATGTGCCATTTGTTATGTGGACTCCAAGTGACCATGCAGATAGATTTTCTCCATGATGTTCTGTCCCTATCCTGCTTCTCCAACTCTTTCAGCAGTGAGCTCATCACTGCTGTAACAATCTATCCACCTGATTGCTGGTTGTCCCCTTCTTCTTTCCTTCCACACTTCCCAACATTAGGACCTTTTTCAGAGAGTTAGATCTTTGCATAATGTTTCTGAAGAACAGTAAATTAAGCCTGGTCACGTGTATCTCTTAATTCCCCTCCCCCTTTTCCTCCCACACAGGGCAGAGAGTCAGCAGAGGGCCCTCAACACCAGGCCTCTGTAAGTACCATTAGTAGAAGATCAGATAATGACTTTGAGGTGCTCACAATATATAATCTATTCATCATTGCTCCACTGCTGAATCCATACGATTCCATTTCCTACTTGCAGGTGGAATCTAAGATTATCCTCGCAAACATTCCGAAATTTGTCAGGTTTCCAAATTAGGTTGTCCAGGTCCTACGACCACAGTGGAGCCCAAAGTTTCTGTTGCTAAGTGAGATTTTTGTTCAGTGAATTTTGCTCCATTTTGTGACCTTTCTCGCCCCGGTTGTTAAGTGAATCACTGCAGTTGATAAGTTAGTAACATGGTTGTTAAGTGAATCTGGCTTCCCCCAGGTCGCAAAAGGGGATCACAAATGACCCCGGGACATGGCAACCGTCATAAATATGAATCCAGTTGCCAAGCATCCGAATTTTGACCACGTGACCAGGGCGAGGCTGCGACAGTCGTAAGTGTGAAAATCGGTCATAAGTCACTTTTTTCAGTGCCCCTGTAACTTCCAACGGTCACTAAATGAACTGTGGTAAGGCAAGGACTGCCTGCATTTGAACATGGCTGTTTTTTGACATTTCTATTTTATTGGGCCCTACCAATCTACAGTAGCTGAGATGTTAATTTATATTGCTAGTCCACGTATGATATGCCGTACAGTAAATGATAACTGTTTGGTCTTCCAGATAACGAAGAAGAAAATCAAGATTACTCTAGCCTGGAATCCTGGTAACATCCTAGTCTAAACATCAGCCCCCAGCCCCAGAGACCACCTGCTCATCTCCCTCCCCCACAGCCAAGAAAGACGCCATCTACAGGGAGCTAACCACAAATATTGAGGGACGTTCTGGTGACTCCAAAAGTCAACATTTCCAATCCTCCAGAGTCCTCGGGAGCAAAGGAATCCATCACCTGTATTGATGAAATAAAAGACCTCAGTGCCCAAACGTTGACTGGATCCAAACTTATTTTCCAGAGAGTTTGATTATTTATTTGGAATAGAGTAGAGCTGGAAGGGAACTTGGAGGTCTTCTAGTCCAGCCCAACTGCTCAGGCAGAAAACCCTATACCATTTCAGACAAATGGCTGTCCAGTCTCTTCTTAAAAACTTCCAGTGTTGGAGCATTCACCGCTTCTGGAGGCAGGTTGTTCCACTGGTTAATAGTTTTCACTGTCAGGAAATTTCTCCTTAGTTCTAGGTTGCTTCTCTCCTTGATTGACATGAACGGTCGTAAATCAAGGACTACCTGTAGCATGATTTTACAGAAAGTTATTGAAAATGTGCTGTTTCTGTTGGGGTCCTTTGAGTGACTCTTGACTCCTGCTTCCCACCTGCCGTTTCTTGGCTATTTTTTTGGGAAGCAGTTTGCTTTTCCTTAGGACTGAAAGTATTCCAAAACCATCCAAAGGACTTCATGCCTAAGGCAGGACTAGAACTCAGGGTCTCCCTGATAGTAGCCCCTCACCTTTAACCCCTATGCCGACCAGGGAGATACAGTTCCAACTAATCTGAACGATGTTTTAGCTCCTTTTAACCGATTGATGAAGATGTGCTTTTGACATCAAACTGGGATAGAAATACAGGTCACATTTTTTTCCCAGTGCCACTGTAACTTCGAACGGTCACTAAATGAACTGTCGTAAATTGGAGGATTACCTGTATCATCCTCCATAAATTTTGAATGGTGCATATTTTGGACATTCACCCCCAAATGCCCGACAGCAGAAATAAGCATTTCCTGGGTTCAACAGATACTAGTTCACATTGCAAAAAAGCAGGAAGCAATCGTCCTGAAGAAGAAATGTTTATTTGTTGATGATGTAATATCGTCGGGTGATTGTTTATTAATGGAATGAAAATTAGTCAAACGAATACGTGTATTGGAAGCGTGTGTATGCTGCCCTTGTTTCTTCCGACGTGCACCTGTTAATTCAGCTTGTTGCTTGTTTCACTTTGCGTTGTTCCTTAACAAGCCCTCCAAAATTGGACTGATTTTTCATGACTGGGAGGAGTTAGAAGGGAAAAACTGATACCTTTAAGCAGTTTAACAAACTGAATTTGAATCTGAAGCCACCATGAAATCCGAGTCTGGATCTAAATCGACCTCTGAGTCAAACACTAAATCCGAGTTTAAATCTGAACTCTACCTGTGAACCTAAAACTAAATCTGAATTTAAATCTGAATCTGAACTCTACCTGTGAACCTAAAACTAAATCTGAATTTAAATCTGAATCTGAACTCTACCTGTGAACCTAAAACTAAATCTGAATTTAAATCTGAATCTGAACTCTACCTGTGAACCTAAAACTAAATCTGAATTTAAATCTGAATCTGAACTCTACCTGTGAACCTAAAACTAAATCTGAATTTAAATCTGAATCCGAATCCACATCTGACTCGGTATCTAAATCTGGATTTAAATCTGAATCTGTGTCTGAACTCTGAATCTGAATCTAAAGTAAATCAGCACCCAAATCAGAATAATCAGAATAATCAGAATAATCAGAATCTTCCTCTGAATCTAAACCTACTTCTGATTCTAAACCTAAATCTAAATCTAAATCTAAATCTGAATTGACAACTGAGTCTACCACACATGGACGAATCTACTAATCTGAATCTGAATCTGAATCTAAATCCAAATGTAAAGGTCAATCTAGTCACAATCTCCCTAAAAACAGACCAACATTTAGATTCTAGGGATGCCATCGTATCCTCAGCCACGTTCTCATGCTGCTTCTCAGAGGTCTGGGTTCAAATGCTCCTGGTTGGACACCTTCAAAACAGAGACTCTCCCAGGTAAAGCTTAGCTCACACCTCTGCTTTATTACCTCTTCTTGTGACCTGGAGGGGTGGGGAGGTGGGGGGAGGGTGTCAGATGGGGAGGGAAGATGCTGCCCGTAAGACAGAAAAGATCTGGAGATACTACGTGGGCAGACTCAACTAAGCCTCCCGCAGAATTTTGGCAGGGTTAAAAAGAACTCCCCATCATGCACAGCAGTCTCCAGTTCCTGAGAGAGGCTGAAGCCTCAAGGAGAAGCTACTTGGAACCTGGATGGTCCTTCGGACAAAGAAAGTTCTGGCCAGCAATGGTCTTGGCAAGTAAAAGACTGGGGCTCTTTGGGGTGGCAGGCTGTGGCCTAGGGTGAAAGACACTCTGCAGACAAGGGCGATCTAAATAAATAGGGGTTGTGCCGCAGCTTCCTGAGTAGGAAAGATTTCAGTTTAGAGCAGAGGTCCCCAACCTTTTGGGCACCAGGGACCGCTTCCGTGGAGAGAGGTTTTTCCACGGACCGAAGAGTGCGTGGTTTTGTGTGCTGCCTGCATCCCACGGATGGGGCTTTGCTTGTTTGTGCAGACTGGTTGCTGGCATGCCGTGGCCCGGTACCGGTCCACAGACTGGGGGTTGGGGACCCCTGATCTAGGGTCTCCTGCTTGAGCAGGGGGATGGACTAGAAGACCTCTAAGGCACCTTCCAACTCTTGTTACTCTCTTCTGTAATCCCATACCTTAGCAGAGTCCCAAAGACACGCTGAGATACTTTTGTGATTTAGCACAGAGGTCCCCAACCTTTCGGGCACCAAGGACCGGTTCCGTGGAGAGAGGTTTTTCCACGGACGGGAGAGTGCCTGGTTTTGTGTACTGCCTGCATCCCGCGGATGGGGCTTTGCTTGTTTGTGTGGACCGGTTGCTGGCATGCCGCGGCCCGGTACTGGTCCATGGACCGGGGGTTGGGGACCCCTGGTTTAGAGTATAGACAGTGCTCGACTTACAACAGTCCGTTGAGTGACAAGTCTCTCCATTCTCTCTCTCTCTCTGATTCTCTCTCTCTCTGGTTCTCTTTCTCTCATTCTCTCTCATTCTCTCTCTTTCTCTCTCTCATTCTCTTTCTCTCTTTCTCTCATTCTCTCTCTTTCTCTCTCTCATTCTCTTTCTCTCTTTCTCTCATTCTCTCTCATTCTCTCTCATTCTCTTTCTCTCATTCTCTCATTCTCTCTCATTCTCTCTCTTTCTCTCTCTCATTCTCTTTCTCTCTTTCTCTCATTCTCTCTTTCTCTTTCTCTCTCTCATTCTCTTTCTCTCATTCTCTCTCTTTCTCTCTCTCATTCTCTTTCTCTCATTCTCTCTCTTTCTCTCTCTCATTCTCTCTCTTTCTCTCTCTCATTCTCTCTCTTTCTCTCTCTCATTCTCTTTCTCTCATTCTCTCTCTTTCTCTCTCTCATTCTCTTTCTCTCTTTCTCTCATTCTCTCTCTTTCTCTCTCTTTCTCTCTCTCATTCTCATTCTCTTTCTCTCATTCTCTCTCATTCTCTCTCTTTCTCTCTCTCATTCTCTTTCTCTCTTTCTCTCATTCTCTCGTTCTCTCTCTCATTCCCTCCCTCCCTCCCTCCTCCTAGGTTATCTTCTAGGTTCATCTTGCATCTCGGTGGCTCAAAGTGGGAACACTTATATTGGCATCAGAACAGAACCCTCCAGACCCTTGGTAGGCAGGGAAGTCACCTTAATCCCAGTGGGGAGCATGGAAAACGTCTCCCTCTGCTGCTGGTACCGCGGTCCCATTCAGAAGAAGAACGAAATCTTGACGTATCAAACATCACCCATTCTTAGAGTCAATTACAGCCAGGCTCATACAGGGCGCGAGCAGATACAACTGGATTGCTCTCTGAGCATCACTAATTTAACCTTCAGGGACACCGGGTTCTACGTGATCCTGAAAAAAAGAACTGTCCCAAACGCCTACGAAAAGGGGGAAGTGCTGTTACAGATCAAAGGTAAATAGATAAGGGATCCTTTCATGTTCTCTCTACAGCATTCTGGACAACTCTAGAACCCACATGACCTTTTGTGCACACCTAGTAAGGTTGCGCTGTGATCTCAGGAAGCCCTAAAAGGCAGCGTGGCTCCCATTGGGGTATGTGGAGCTGGGGGTGTAGTAAGCTGAGCTGTTCGGCGCCCAAATATAAAATACTTTTGACTTAGCCTAAAAACTCTGCCATCAAAAGGCGGATTGTCTCCACCCCTCCCCCCAGCAAAAGTCCAAACGAAACAGGAAACGTAGTCAAGGCAGGTCTTTCCTTCCACTTTCTGCTTCATTGACCTGTAAAGTTTAGAGAAGCTCAAGTCACGTGACAGCTGTGAAAAAGGTATGAAATTGAAAGAAAAGAATAACGATCAGAGCTTGAGTAC